>CM070543.1:600000-843822 GCA_036346415.1 Raddia guianensis
GGCATACCTGTATGGTCCTTTGATATAAGATTCTTCAACATGCATAGTTCTATGCTTTGTAACTATCGAACGCTTCGTCGTAACAGGGAAGCTATAAAGGCAGATTATGGGTAACGAGGATAGGATGACATATGTTGCTTGGCGCCGGTAGGGGACAGCCTAGCAGGTAGCTTTGGATGACGTGTTGCAAACAGAGCTAACCGGGTCCGTGCATCACAAGCAAGATATGCCCGGAGGGGCTGCCCGAGCTAGGAGCACTCGGGAGGGGGGCTGCCCGAGCGAGGGCTTGGTCGTGGCATTGCTCGGTGGAAGCTTTGCTCAAGGCAAGAGCACATGTGTCTGAGGCGGAGACTTCGGGGTAAGCCTTTCCGACGAAGCCACAAGCCCGACGAGGCCTCTCTGACACATGGAATGACCTGCCATCATTGGAAAGCTTGCAATGCGTGCGCAACAGTGACAGAATGGCAGTGAAGCAGTGACCGACGCAACAAAGCAGTGATAAGTGTGGGCCCGGGTTGGCAGACAAGACAAATATCAACCACCCACAGTGGCACGTCTAGGTCAAGTCCCCATGCTATCTGCCGATTCATTAAATGAGTAGGGCCCACAAGCACCAGCAGCATGGTAGATTCAGACACGATCCAAGAGGCTATAAATAAAAGCAGTGCCCGAGATCTTGAGGAAAGGATGACACATCCGGAGATAGCCAACATGGGAGTAGTTCATAGCATGCAGCTCTATCTTTAGACTTAGGAAGTAGCCTACAATAGAAGTCCCGGATTTCGTCTCCAGCGACGGGTTTCCCCCATTTGTGAATCTCTCTAATTCCTTCAGGGAAGGAACCATTGGTGTAGGGTTATTACCGCCCCGGAGGGGCTCGAACCAGTCAAAAATCCCCGGAGTGTTATCCTCGATCCCACTTCCAGGAACTTGGATAATCTCCGCTTCGATGACCTCGGCGATCTTTGTGACTATTGGTCTGATTTTAGCCAGGCAAAGCCCATGGACCTCTTAGAGGACGCCAGCACGAGACCAAGTCCTGAGGCAAACTTGAGGGCCATGAGGATTTGGAGAGTTACTCCTCCAAATCATTTTGCGCCACGAGTGTTTCTGGGAGGTGATGGGCCATCCATATTTGGGGAGCCTTAGCATTGCTGGGCTTCCGACAGTCGAGTTTTGGCGGATCCATATGTCAGCAACCCCGCCATAACGCCCTCACACTTTGGGCGGGCATACCGTCAATTTTGTGACCGAAGAATCCCCTGGGAGAGCGGCCAAGCCGGAAAAGCGACCCTAGGAGAGGGGGCCCTAGCTGTGGCAGGTGATGAGCGTGCCACTCCCTAGCGTCAACTCCATGCTGCGCAAGGATGTCTAATGAGCTCTGTGGAATTCACGATGGCAGTTGACGATGGCCAAGCTGACCTCAGTACCCACTCCCTTGCTCTGGTTTTCCCGCAAGGTAGGATGCCACAGCCGTAGGAGCCTAGCGCCTCTTGGCGAAGGCGCCCTAGGGCCATGCTCACGGTCGTGCGCAACCTCGCGACGACCCAAGCATAGCTGCATAGCTTGAGGTCGTGTATGCCATCATAGAGGGCCTAGTGACGGGCTCGTCTCACCAAAGAGTGATTCCCAGGGGAGCCACAGCCACGTCGCCCAAGGTTTGCTATCGGTGCTGGTCAGCGTGACTTGCATCGATCTGCGTGAGAAAGGAATCAAGGGGCGCTTCGTCCCCACCGCTATGTGCAAGGTGGCGGTTCCCGAGCATCCTTCGGGGTTCAGACCGACATGGAAGTAGCACGGGATGACGGTGCCTGCGCTACCCACCGATGGTTGCCTAGGACAGGCGACACCCGTACTTCTCCAAGAACCCCCGACTAGCTCCCCGAGCCGCGCGGAGGTGGGAGCTTTGCCTACCTTGATCCGCTTGGGGCAAACACTGTCAAATAAACAAACTATCTTGATCGAAGAAAATGTTCGCGGCGAATCGACAGATACCTTGGGACCTCGCCTCCTCGAACTAGCATCTCGGCGCAACTGCGAGTTCCAAGTTGTACCCTCGTGTGGCGCGTGATGCCTCGATCTGAGAGCTAGGAAGGTGCAGCTGTGAGATGTCTGTGCTCTGTGCAGGAAATCACTGCTTGCTAGTTGCCACATGGGCCTTGGTCTTGCCACTGGCAATTAGCCTATTTAGAATTAGTATTGCAATGGTGCAGTGTGCCACTGTTTAGTTCGCTGATTAGTGCACCAGTTGGGAGCCTACCAAGTGGTCTCCTCGACCTTGCCACGACAAGGATTTCAGCCTGGCCTGCCAGGGGCCTGAGTCAATCCCCGTCGTCGCCAACAGAGTGGCTATGGCGTGCTGGCTGCGACAGCTTCTCCAGTAGCTTCAAAGTCCTCTTCTCCGAGCCACCATCGTAAACAGCAACAGCGTCTGCGTGGTATACCTCTCCACCAACCTAGTGAAGCATCAGCGCACCAAGCATATCGAGATCGACCTGAATTTCTTTTGAGAGTTGGTGGCTCTTGGTCAGGTGCGCGTTCTCCTTGTCCCTACGTTGTCACAGTAGCAGTGCGGATGTTTAGACTATGTGGGAGTAGTATTTATTTTACTTCTTGTACCAGTCTAAGCGACACCTTTCGCCATTCAGATTGCGGGGAGTTTTAGAATATTCTATATGTTGCAGGATATCCTATATGTCATATAATATGCCGCATGCGTAATCCCTCCTGATTACATATGCATTAATGCCATTTATGGCTTACCATATTCTACGGTCTGGCCTAGCCTCCCCTCCAGGCTATATTTTCCGTACCTAGTACCCTGTGTTGATTATCGAAAGATCAATCCCTCTTAAAAGGAAGCGCACCACCAAAACATAATTCGTACATGCATGCAAACGCTAAAAACAGAATTCAACAACCTGCTCAGTTGCTCATCCTTCGGCCATGCATCCTTCCACCCGATCTTAGTTATGTATATATATTTCTTGAGAACCATTATGAACCTTTAAAAAGGGTACATCTAAATATCTAATAAATAAAAACATGTCCATGGATCCATATCTTGGGGATTTCTGAAAAATAAGATCGTCCAATATATGAAAAAATATCAAAGGAAAATGCATCTCGAGTCGACAGAGTGTGGACAACATTCTCCTGCAGCTTATCTAGTTTGGACAGATCGATAACCTTATGTAAAATTGCATTTAAGAGTGAAAACAATTCTATAACTGTATCTAGATTTTTTTCATACAGAACGACCCTAAACAGAATAACACAAATGTGATGTGTTTGTATATGAACAGTGTATATCCGAAAACATTGGCGGAGCCAACGCCGGGGTACGTGCAACGGGGCTTCAGCCCGATCGTTGGCCCGTGTCATTTACCCCGTATATGCATGTCTTAGGCCTCGTACATTTTAGCTTAACACAGCGTAGCGTAGCGTTTCAATAAAATTTAAGAATATTTTAAAAGTGGTTTAAATATTATAAAAATAATTTAAAAATAGTTTTACGATGTTTACAAGAACTACTAAAAACCTGATAAAAATCATTACAAATTATTACACCAAATAGGTTATATAAAAAAGATAATTTTTACTGAAACGCTACGCTACGCTACACTGAGCAGAAATGTACAAGGCCTTAACCAGGCCAAAGGGGTAGCTCTCAAGCATTAGCAAATCGATGAGTTAAAAGAGGGGCGGTGCTATCAATGCTATGCATTGACGTTAATATATAGGTCGCATGTTTTCTGATGTGCATGATGCCCGAGAGTGAATCAAAGAGATGGGTAAGCTCGAATATTTAATGTGATACTCCGGTATTAAAATGTCTATGATTGAATAATCTTGTTCTTTCGTGATTTATAGATCTGAGTAGATATATTGATTTACTAATGAATTATATAACGGAGATTTCTTTTGCACCTTCGTCAAAACTAAAAGAGTGAGTCACCATTTGACTCTAGACAACATGAAGATAATAATTTAGGGGATGTTTGGTTGGAGGCCTAACTGAGCCATAACTAAGGTTAGGCTTGCCACATGTGCTTAGGCCATTGTTTGGTTGTTTACTTACATGAGGCACGCCACAAGTCTCGCCACAGCCGCAGTTCACTCGCCAGCAAAAAATTTGCCAAATGTGTGGCGTTGTTTTTCACAGCCACACTTGCCACACTTGCCTACCAGCCTCATCCTCCCACTGCTCCAGCCCGACCCGCTCACTCCCTAGGGTTTTTCAGTGGCAGGGTCAAGAATGGGCGGCAGCCATGAAAGACGCTGAGGGCGCCAGCCTGCACGCACTGGCGGCAGGGAGGCAAGACGCTGGCGTCGCCCGGCCGAGCCCGCGGCGGGCGAGGGGCGGCGGCCGTCCCGAGGCGAGCACGGCAAATGCCTGTCGAGAGGGGTCTTGGCGGCGATTGAGCCACAGAGGGCTTGCGTTTCTCTCACGCAATGAGAATAAGGGCTTGCGTGGTTTCTTAAGCAGTGCAAGTGACACAACCTTAGAAACTTGGGTCTATAGGTTCTTAAGTCAAGGTAATATATGATGGATGACATGAAATGATCTTTTGGTATGTGATGATGATAGCTAAATGTGATGGATGGTATGAAATGGTCTTTTGGTATGTGTGGTGGTGATAGTTGAACTAACTTTTGCTTGTGTCATGGTATGTGTGATGGATGTCATGAAATGGTCTTTTGGTATGTGTGATTGTTAGGTCTTGGTTATGGCATGTAATAGACTTCTGTCTGTGTAATGGACTTCTCTTTTATGTAATGGCATCTAATAGACTTATGTCCATGTAATGGCATGTAATGGACTCTTGTAAATATTTATGGACTTTAATGGACTCTTGTAAATATTATGGTATGTCTTGAATGGCTTTGTTATGTAGCTGGCACAATGATATTGGCTTTTGGTCACCTGAAAATTGATGACATTATTTACTTGCAAATATTTCTACATGCATTTGATGATTTTTGGATGCTTCATAGTTCATGCATGTTCATTCATTTTTCTAAAATGTGCTGGCCTATGGCATAATGTTTACTTGTTGTCATGTCAAAATTATTGGTATTATTCATTTCTAAATATTTTTACAAATATTTGATATTTTTGGATGCATTAGAGTCCATGCAATGGTTATTTTCTAAAAATATGTGGCAGCCAACCAAACACATGCCACAACTTCTTAGCATGCCTAAACTGAGGCATAGGCACAATCCAAACAGCTGGCACATAATTCTTAGGCGAGCCTGTCCTTAGGCGTGGCACCAAACCAAACAGCAGCTAAGTTCAGGCAGCTTAGGCATGCCACACCTGTAGCAAGCTGCTAAGTTTAGGCTAGGCATTTTTAGGCAACAACCAAACATGCCCTTAGTTTTTAAGACGTCCTATCTCACCAACATATGTAGACTATTAGATACCAAACGGCTCGCGGGAAGCCTCTTAGGAATTTGATGTTGTCAGTACTATATACTATTTAACCATGCTATATACTATAGTTTAGAAATTTGATGATATTAGTTCTACAATCTTTAGGTTTTATTCTTAGCTCCCTCTTTAGATCTTTTTGCCTCCGCCACTGTCCAAAAACAACTAGTAAGTAATAAACCACTACATGAATCGACCTTGGTGTCGACAGCCAAGACCGTCAACAACAACACAGAAGTCGTCGGGAAAGACTTGTCTCAACGGCCAGCCATCAATAGAAGGCCGTCTAGTGCGCTCCGTCGAGAGAGGTACCAATTCTCGACGGTCTAGCCATCAAAACAACGTCTCTCGGCAGTCGTAGCTTAGGTCGTGAAGCTAAGTGCTCCAGACGCCGTTTCCGTCTAAACACCATACTCTCGACGGACACAATCAAACAGTCGAGATAAGTGAAATGCGGAACCCACGCAGCGGCCCGTATCTGGGTGACATCTCTCGATGGCGTCTTTGTAGCCGTCGACAGAATGTCTGTTTAATCGTTGACATGTCTCGACGGCTTTCTCCAGGGCCGTCGAGAGTAAGGCTGTTTAGGAAAAAAGTTTTAAATTTTGCAAAAAAAATCTCAAAACTGTAGCTGCTCCCAGCAGCAGCAACAACTGCACCTGTAAACCCAAAATGCCCATAATTGATATATTTCCAAATTGTTACACACATGCGACCACAATATGACAATTGCACACATACATAATGAAAAGCCTCGACATACACATCGATAACCAAATGTAGGATCAAAAGCCACGACAAACATATATAACATCGCAATTTTCTGTCCACAAACGTAGGATAACAATCAAATATATGCATATATAACCATTACAAGCTAGTAATCAAATAACATTATTGGTGAAAATATAAAAAAATCGTAGAGCATCTAATGCGATGAACGCTACTTAATGGGGTGTTTTCTGGATAAGTTATAGGTTATTGTACGGTGTTGTATGTTTCTTTAGTAACTACACAAAATATTTCAAAGCAAAAATTTCAATATCAAAATAAATTTCAAAATTTCAAAACAGATGTGAAAAAACAAATTCATTAAATACAATTTTCTAGTTCTAAATAAATAAGCATCCATTATCACTACAGGAAACGTGACTATTGTGGGCGGCCTAGAAACTTTTGTCGGCAGCACAAGCACCGCCGATACTGTTTTAAACGCTATGTCAGTGGCCGTAACAGAGACCGCCGACATTACAACACAATGTGGGCGGCCGCAAATAAGCCGCCTGCACTGGTCACACTGCCTCGCCCGCCTACCGGCAAATTTGAAATTTGGACCCACTGAACTAAGCTCTATCGGCAGCCAATTTTATACCATCGACAGAGAGGCACCCATCTCACGACATGTTAACAGCCTGACGAAACAACCTCAAGGCAGGCCTGCAGTCCATATAGAAGACGTCTCTGCCATTATGGGCCTACTTGGGAGTTCCAGTCGAGGAGCCACGCAACATCAGTGTCGTCGGCATATGATCCAACGGCCCACAAAAATCCACAAAGGGTCCAGGGAGCCTGGAGGGTCTATGTGGGCAGGATTAGAAGAGGCCGGCCGCAATACTAAGTATTTGTAGGTGGCATGTCGCCAGGCCACCCATATTACTGAACTTTTGTGGGCGGCTGGAACGTAGGCCACCCACATTGCTCCATCTGTGTGGGCGGCTTATCGTTGGGCCGCCAATACAGACCCCCTGGCTCCCCTGGCCGTCTTTGACCCGCATGTACGCGCCTCAATCGACACTGTCCTATGTGTCATCTAAGGTTCTAGGGCATGCTAAGTTGCTAACACATCATAAGTTTTTACACGTGGCTCTCTTGACCTGCATTGCACTTTCGTCACAGGATTCTTTGAAACCTTGACGTTAGTGGCACGAAGCTGACACAACGTCTAGGTTTGGAGGGCACATGTGCCGAATGTGCAACGCACGGCAATACGGTCCCATGAAATGACTTTTGATGTGTTGCGCATGCCCTATAACCTTAGATAGCACATAGGACGGTGTCGATCGAGGCACGACCGGGTGGGCCGGAAAGGGGCCGAGGGGACCTTGGGGGTTTGTGTGGGTGGAGTTAATAGAGGCCACCCACAATACGTACTCTCTATGGGCGGCACTGCGTTTTGGCCATCCACATTGCTCCAAGGCCCCCCACCCTTGTGGGTCTTTGTGGGCGGGGTAAATTGAGGCCGCCCACATTGCTCCATCTATGTGAGCGGCCTGAATATAGGCCGCCCACAATACTCCAACTGTGTGGACGACATGTAGTAAGGCCGCCCACACAGACCCCCTGGGCCCCCCTACCCTTTCCGACCTTCCCGCTGCTCAATTGACAATTTCCTATGTGGCATCTAATGTTCTTGGGCATGCACAACACATTATAAGTTCTTTCACGGGCTATATTGACCTGCATTGCATTTTTGTAGCAGGATTCTTTGAGATCTTAGCGTTCGTGGAATGAAGACAACACAAAAGTCTCGGTTTGGAGTGAACATATGCCGAATGTGCAACGCAGGTCAATATAACCCCGTGAAATGACTTTTGATGTGTTGCGCATGACCTAAAACCTTCGCACATAGGACGGTGTCGATCGAGGCGTGGCTGGGTGGATCGGAAAAGGGCCGAGGGGGCCGGGGGGTCTGTGTGGGCGGGGTTAATAGAGGCCGCCCACAATATGTACTCTCTGTGGGCGACACTGCGTTTAGCCGCCCACAACACCTCATCTGTGTGGACGGCAGTAGTTTTGGCCGTCCACATTGCTCCAAGGCCCCCCGACCCTTGGGGGGTCTATGTGGGCGACATTGGTGGTGGCCGCTCACATTGCTCTATCGATGTCAGCGGCCTTGTGCCGACCACAAATGTCTCACTTTTAAAATTTAAGAGGCCCGTGCACTAAGTCCTATTTTGACTTAGCGCACCGGCTAGCCCTCTCACCGCCGAGCCGCCGCGCTTCTCACGCCGACGCCGCCACATCGGCCGCTCACACCGCCGCCCCACGCCGCATCGCCGCCCCACGCCGCCGCTCCGCTGCTCGGCCTCCCCACGCCGCCGCTCGGCCGCACCGCCACCGCCGCTTTTCCTCCCATCAGGCCCGGGAGGGTGGCGCTGGTGGGCACCAGGCCCGGGGACCCGGAGCTTCTCACGCTCAAGGCGGTGCGGACCATGGAGGCGGCGGACCTGGTGCTCTACGACCGGCTCGTCTCCAACGACGTCCTCGATTTGGTCGGGGATCGAGGGCGCCCGGCTGCTCTACGTCGGCAAAACGGCCGGGTAGCACAGCCGCACCCAGGTCTGTGACAAGAGCTCGTCATTTCTCGATCGAATTCAGCTTATTTGAGCTTTGTACGATTGTACGTAATTTCAAATGCGGACGGTAAGTTTGTAGGTTTGATGGCTGATTCATGTAATGTAGGAGGAGATTCATGAGTTGCTACTGAGCTTTGCGGAGGCTAGCTGGTGCCAGTGTGGTTCGCTTGAAAGGCGGCGATCCTCTGGTAATATGTTGTTCTTTGTCTGCAAACCTATTAACTAACGCCATTAGGTTCATTTTTCACCGCCAGTTATTATGACTTTCCGAGGCATTAAAATGTTTTTGTGCAATTGATCTTGTTTCATGTTTCATCTCCCCGACTAATTCTGTGATGAAAATGAGAATTCATTCTGGTTAACACATTAATGTCAATATGCCATTAGTGAGGCTTTCGATCGTAGCATTCTGTCTGTGGTTATGTTTTCGTCATTTTTCGGTTGACAAATCTATATATCGATAAGACAATTGGTGATATTTAAGATCTCCCATTCGCTTTGGAGGTCTAGAAAATTCCTCGATAATCTTGTAAATTTGAGAAAAAACAAAATCCTTGAAAATTGGTCAAGAGAAACATAGAAGATCCACCATTTATTTTTGTGGGGCCAGAGCATAACGGTGCTTGTTGATCATATATAAACAAAAAGTTCTCTCATTTATTGAGAGTAAATCAGAAGATCTACACCACCTATTTTGTTGAGCCAGATTATTGATGCAGATTATGTATATGTGTACTACAACTATTATAATTAAATAACATGGTTCTAAATAGCCCGCTATAGCAACGCTATAGCCCGCTATAGCGTTTTTAGAGGGCTTGCCGCTACGCTATTGTTAATTGTCCCGCTATTATAGCTAACGACGCTTTAGCTCCGCTAAACACCGCTATTTGGCTTAGCCGCGAAATGTTTATAGCCCCGCTAATCCAGACCAAGGAAAATATTCAGTGTTTTGTATAGATGATTAGATCCTATGCTTCTTTGCTATGTTCTTTACTTTAATGAATGATGTATTGAACCACTGAAGCATCGTTGAGTCGTTGATTGTTGAATATTGAATGAATATGAAACATTGAATCATTGAATGACTGTGAAGTAATAGAACTGGAGACATGTTCTCCTGTAGCCCTGGACACGTATTTGAGACTTTGAGTATTTGTGTTCATAATATTTTCACTAGTTCCATGTTTTTGTGTAAAATTAATTAAAAATTTCCATGTTTTTTATAAAACCGCTAAATAAAATAACTTCTGCTATATCCCGCTATAGTTTTTTATAGCTTCTAGAGGAGACCGCTGCTAAATGGCTTAGCCCGCTATTTAAAACATTGTTAAATAACAAATACAACTATATTTTCCAACGTCAATAGAGTTATATGACAAATGCAATATCGAACCGCACAATCCATAAGCAATTCCACTAGTTTATATTATGGATGCTGATTTTAGTATTTCTATTGCCAATGATTATAGATCTCTAGAAAAAGCAAATTTTTCAATATGATGCTTCATTCAATAAACCAAGAAATAGTAAATTGAAAGAGGCATTTTTTTTAATAAGTCAGTGTTTTTTTGCACGAAATCTTTGATCCTAGGAAAAAAAAATGATAGACAGGATACTGTGTGCGTACCATGTAATTGACAAACTTATTCGTATGGAATTTGTTCAATGATAGAAACACTTCTCCATGATATAAGCCTGACATAATTTGAGAGGATTAATGAATGATCTTGTGTGCACACAAGCTGTATAACTTTTTTTTTGAGGGGCCACAAGCTGCATAACATCCTTGTTCATCCCCACGCCGCCGCCGCCGGCCTCTCGACGCCGCCGCCCGCCCCAGTCAAGATCACCGCCGCCGCCGCCACCCGACGCCGCCGCCTCCCACGCAGCCCCTTCTGTCCCACGACGCCGCGGCTTCCGACACCGCCGTCTTTCCTCACGCTGCCCTGCCTTGCCAATGCCCCCACGGCCGCCGACGTCGGCTCCTCTACACTGCCGCTTCCCCCCTCAAGACGACACCGCCCGTCGCCCACGCCGGCGCCTCTCCCCACCGCCCGCCTGCCCGCTCCGCCCAGCCCGCTTCCCCCCTGGTGCCACCACTTCTACCCGGTGCCGCCGCCGGCAATCCCTGTGCCGCCGCCTCTTATTTGGGCCACCTCTCCCCCACCGTGCCTCCCTCCACCGCTGACGCAGGTACGTTCGGTATATTTTCAATATTTTATAATGTCGTAGATATGATTAATTAGCACATTTGCAATTAGTGAGTTAATAGCTATTCCTTCCGTATGTGAAATGAAATTAATTTGTGTCGTTAACCGAGCCAGCATCAAACCCTTTCGGGGCCGCCACATATTTTCTATAGAACTCAACCGGTGATTCATTGTGTTCTATTACGAAAGGTGTTGCGGTGCCGAACTGCCCACGTTTTGAAAATCTCACGAATGTGTGTTTGAGTACGGTGCTCATGGCATGGGAGTGTATGGGTTTTAATTCCGACGGCATGACCCTGATGTTCTTCTAGTGCAAAACATAAGCGGTACGCCGTAGCCGTCGTTGCACTAGGAGCCTCCTCTTCCGCCCATGCCCAGCTGAAAGCCCAAAACAAGTATATCGCGGAGATGCAGCAACAGAGGGTGGCGGATGAGCAGGTGTTTCAGGGAGCGGGGACCTCCGGCCAGCCGCAGGTCGTCTTCACACAGTCGCCAGGAGCCCCGATGACATAGGCCGGCACTCTTCCCCCGTTTGTGCCGCCGGTCTCGTTTCCCGTGCTCCTGTTTGGCTCTACATCGGTAGCTTTTCCAGGGGTAAAGCTTTTCTCCAGTTTACACGACATTTTTAAATAATCACACAAATGCATAAAAGTTATGAAAATTGCGGTTTCCTCTAATCTTGTAGGTGTCTGGCTCAGCGGCACCAGTGGCTGCGACAAATGCTCCGCTGGGAGGTGATTCTAGTGCCATAAGATCAGTCGAAGAGCAATTCGTCGAGAAAATGTTTCCTGATCCATTCCCAGGTTCGCATTCGTAAATGTGGTTAGGCGATGAACTTGTGGGTTCTGTGCATGTAATATAAACTTGTGCGTGAGATGATGCACTCGGTGAAGCATGTAATGTGAATTTCTGAACAATGTGATGTCACACTTTTGTTTATATGTTTTCGTATTCGTGTGTGATTGATTGAGAAATGTATTAGTGGATGCAAATGTGGTCGCTTGTGGAAATATGTATATTGTGATTGTTATGGGGAAATGGGTATGTAAAACCGTGGGGAATATAATTTTTTTTAGGTTGAAATTGAGTTTTTTAATTTCCAATAATTTTTATTGCTGGCACACTATCATTTTCGGCTGCCTATATAAAGGCCGACCACAAAAGTCCTGCAAGGGATATGCGTAGGTTTTTATTTTTCTCTGCGGCCAAACAAATGCCGTCCACAAAGATCAAAGTATTGTCGGCGGCATATGCGTAGCCCGTCCATAAATAGGGAGTAGTGTCGGCGGCCAAACAGAAGGCCGACTAGAAAAATGGAGCAATGTAGGCGGCTTATTGTTAGGCCGTCCACAAAAGTTTGCAACGTGGCACCCTCAAATGGTTCGCGGGACCCGTACGGCAGAGCGCCGTCACTGCGCCCTTGCCATCAGGGTGTAGTTTTGTGGGCGGCTGGAGCTTAGGCCGTCGACACAGATGTTTCATAGGCGCTCGGCCTAGGAGGTGGCTATGTCATCGGTTTTGTGCATGGCCGCTGACAAAAATGACCTGTGTCATCGACTATTGTCGATGAACTTTTGTCGTCGGCTGGCCGATGACATAACTTTTTGTCGTTGGTATTTGCTATTTTGTCGTTAGCTTAGGCCGTCCACAAAGTTCTTGTTTCCCGTAGTGTATACTCTAATTTATATGAAGAAAAGTAAATAGTAAAATTCCACTCTCTCGATGGCTAATGGTTGGCCGTCGCGATAAAATTACGCCGTCCACTAGGCTTGGCAGAGGGCTTATGACACTCGATGGTTCATTATGTTGCAATCGAGAGTAACAACCCTGTGCACTTAATATCGACGGTATGATTCGGACCGTCGAGAATACATACTGTGTGTTGATGGTTTTGTCTTGACCGTCGATACAAGTTTCGGCACTCGATACTACAGACTTTTCCAGTAGTGAACCACAGCATGAGAAATAGAGATGATCACCACGAGCCATGGAGAGCATAACGGCACTTCGGGGCAGCACGATAGCTGCATGTAACGTGGATGGAGGTGCTTGAATGGGCACTTGCAGGCATGGGTAATGGAGCATAGTTCAAAAGTGAGTAGTGGAGATAAAATCCTGTTGATTTCGTATTTTAGATTATTAGCGGTGATTTTCAACACATTCCAAATGCTAAGTGTGGGTATTCTAAACCAGACCGATTTGTCTCGTGGGAGATTCCTAGTTCGGTCAGGGGGAATTTTCGCCCCTCGCACGCTCAAAGTCACGCTCGCAGAGGGACTTCAGATTTACCCATGTTCGGACCCCCTATGCGGGTAATAGTCCTACTCCTGCGAGGGTGATATTCTCTGGGGTTTGAATCGCTCTTGCTGGAGAGCTCGTACAACAGTGTGTGTGTAGAACAGATGGGAACCAACCCCCTCTCCCTCAGCCCCAGCTCCCTTTTATACTGAAAGGGGCGGACAGACGGTCAGAGGAAGAGAGAGAGAGACAGAGACATTCCATCGGCGAGACACCAGTCTCCACACCCCCACTTGCCCCTGCTGATGTCAATATCTTTAATGGCTTTCTCCGATCGCCGAGCCGGAAGGGACATGGGAGACGCCTGACACAGGCGTAGCTTGGTCCTGCCACCGCACAGTGAAGGAATGACGGCTACAGTGCGCCAGACAGGGCTACAGCGCATGCAATCATCTCTCTCGGTCTCGCACGCCTGGATCCTTGCATTTAATGCCGCTGATACGCTGGACGTTGAGGAGACCTTAGCCAAGAAACTTCTTCCTCCTTTCGCGCAGACGCCTGCTGAGTGGGGCCGATGCCCACTTGCTCGACGAGGCGCCACGCGTCCTGCTCTGGCTCGGCGTGGGGGTCTGATCACCCGCCCTACGCCGAGCTGCCACGTGTCCTGCTCGGGCTCGGCGTGGGGGTCTGATCAACCGCTCTACGCCGAGCTGCCACGCGTCCTGCTCTGGCTCGGTGTGGGGGTCTGATCGCCCACTCTACACCGAGCTGCCATGCGTCCTGCTCTAGCTCATCGTGGGGGTCTGATTGCCGAGCTGCCACGCGTCCTGCTCTTCCTTGTCGTGGGTACCCCGGTGCGCAGTGCACCAACACTAAGATATACCCCATGAGAATTCTGATGTAACCCATGACAACGACTACATAATAGTAGCATAGGTGCGTAGGGGTCAGTGGCCAGCTTGTCGCCGTGACTCGGCAGTTAGCCGGTATGCTGCGATATTGTGAATTGGGGAGTGACGTCCATAATCAAAACCTCGTAGATGGTTGCGAAATCTGATCTGCGTTACCAAACATCGTGTCTCCAGTTCTCGTTCTTGACCTTGCATTGGCTCAAATCCAAACAAACAGTATCAGAGCAAGGTTGGCGAGGTTGGTCATGCACACGTGGTTCATGCATGTTAGGTTTTGTGTCGAATATGTGTACGAGTAGGATACATTAACTCTGTGTTGCAATAGGCAGGGTCGGTTTAGAGTTAGAGCCAGACTCTAGCCGGGCCTCCACTATATAAAGGGAGGCAGCCCTGGTATAACCAGGTGAAGGACCTCATAATAGTAGCATACACGAGAAGTGGTCAGCGGACGGCATGTGGTCGTAACCTGTGCAGCCGGTATGCTGCGGTATTATGGTTTGGGGAGGAGGGCCTATAATCAGAGCCCCGCAGATGTAGACGAAAGCTGAACTGCGTTACCAAACATCGTGTTTCCTGGTCTCATTCATGACCTTGCATCGACGTATATCCCAACAAGTGGTATCAGAGCTTGGCTAGTGAGGTTGGCTATGCGAAAGATCTAGGGGGGAGACACGTGGTTTATGCATACACGGGCGCCGCAGAAAACACAACATTGATGCAAGATGGAGCATGGCGACGATCGACAATTCGAACGGTGGTGTCGGATACTTCGGGCAGGAGGCTCGAACCGTTCGATGGGCTACCGTTGGCAGGGATTGACTGGACGTGGCGATCGGGCCGACAAAGTAGACAGCGAGGTCGGCAGGCGATGGCGATGACCTCGGTGTTCGCGATTAGACCGGCATGCGCGGAAGGATGACGGATAGATCGGAATGGTGGGAGCAGTGATGCGACCGGATGTTGCACAGGAGGCGCTGCATCACGACAATGGAAGGGAAGCTGTGGCGTGGATGCGGATTGCTAGGGTACGGCATGTTTTGCCGTGCACGGACGTGGTGCATGGTGGCGGGCTGGGAAGACTACTCGAGGACTCAAAGATTGGATCTAGATGTGCAGATTCAAGGAGGAGTCAAACAAATATTCAAAGGAAGAAATCAACCAGAGGTCAGGTACAAGGTTCATACAAAACGCTGGAACAACTTCAAGATGGAAATGCCATATTCTTCAAGATGGAGTTTGTTAGATTTTGTGTCGAATATTTGTACGAGTAGGTTACATGGACTTTGTGTTGTAATAGGCAGGGTTGGTTTAGAGTTAGAGTCGGACTCTAGCCGGGCCTCCAATGTATAAAGGGAGGCAGCCCTGGTGTAAGCAGGTAAACGATTTCATAATAGTAGCATAGGCAAGAGGAGGTCAGTGGCTGACATGTGGCCGTGACTTGTGCTGCCGGTATGCTGCGGTATTATGGTTTTGGGAGGAGCGCCCATAATCAGAGCCCCGTAGATGTAGGCGAAAGCTGAACTGCGTTTCCAAACATCATGTCTCCTTGTGTCGTTCGTGGTCTTGCATCGGCGTATATCCCAACAATGCATACATGGGTGCCTTGTAAAGTGCCTTATCGGTGCAAGGTGAAGCATGGTGGAAATTGGCGATTCGATCGGAGGTGTCAGACACTTGGGGCAAGAGGCTGAAACCATTCGATGGGCTATCATTGACAGGGATTTACTAGAGGACCTTAGCGTTCGTGATCAGATTGGTAGGGCCAAAAGAATGTCGGATAGATCGGAACGGCGGGGTAGTGTTGCAACCGGATGTTGCATACGAGGTGCTGTATTACGCCACTGAGGGCGAAGCCGTGATGTGGATATAGATGGCTAGGGTGTGTCATGTTTTGCTATGCACGGATGATGTGGTGGGTTGGAAAGCCTGGTCTAGGGCTCATGATTGGATCTAGAGGTAGAGAAATTTTTTGGAGAATTTTTCAGCGGCCAGTAGACATCTTCGGAGACTACAGTGGCGACGGTAGCCCAGGTACATGTGCGGCGGTGCGGCCCAAGTGGAAATGCACGCGGGAGCGCGTGAGAGCGCATGACCTAGACGCACGGGGTACTGCAATTAATCCAGGCGAGGCTGCGGTTTGGGGCCAAGGCGGTACGAAGGGAGCCCCAGGCGCAGCTGGCGGTGCCGGCCCATGCACGACGCAACGGGGTGCATGGACTAGGCGCGTGGGACCACGTGTTCCAGTCATGGGGCTGGTAGGTCGATCATGGCGCTGGAGTAGATGGGGGTCAAGCAGGCCTAGTCGGATTAGGCCATCTCCAATGCAGGTGCTTAGACAAGTGCTTAAAGAAAAAACCAGGTTTTTTTGCTATGTAGGATAGAGAAGGTGCTTGCATGGGTACTTAGAGAGGGGTATGGATGCTTAATTAAGCACCATGCTGAGAGAGGTGCTTAGAGAGTACCTAAGCACCCATATAAGTTTCTATGCATTGAAAATAAGTTTTTCTACATAAAAGCTTAGTGACGTGGCAACACCCTCTCTCCTTAAGCACCTGCTATAAGCATTTTGCATTGAGGATGGCCTTAGAAGAATAAAGATGGAGAAGGGGAGCCCAAATTTGAGTAGAAAAAGTTCTATCTAGACTAGATTTTCATGACAAAAGTTGGGGCTGCCTCACCACTATAAAAGGGGTTCCAAGGGGGAACCTAACCCAACAATTCAAACCAATCAACAGTGGTTTTGAGCGTAGATTTTTTGGAGGAAATTTTGAAGCGTGAGAATCGGAAGGAGGGAGGCATTCTTGGAGGGCTATTGGCGATCTATTCAAGATCTCGAACAGGTCGGGTGGCAATAAACCCATCGGCAAGCAGTTGGCATTGGTGTAATTGTAGGTCAGCAGGATGAAGCCAATAGGTACGGTTTAGTGTGGTTTAACGTCACGTGAAACTTCAGTTTATGGCAGGCAAGGGACCGGGGTTTGCTGGTGCAGTTGGGGATCGTGGTGCCTCTAGGGAGAATAAAACTAAGAAGGTGGAAGCCGGTGATTGGGATGAGATGCGGTTGTAGGCAGCGACAATCATACGCTATTATGTTTCAGATCAGGTAATGTACCATGACTTGGAGTTGTATCATTAAAGGAAATTTGGACAAGTTGGCCAGTTAGTTTATATCCAATACTCTGATCAGCAAGCTATATCTGAAGAAAATGTCGTATGGGCTGAAGGTGTAGAAGGGGTTGAATCTGCAAGAACACATTGATGTTTTTAACAGGTATGTCACGGGTCTAGCACATTTGGATGTGACAATCGCTGATGAAGTCAAGACAATTATTCATCTTTGTTTATTGCCTTCGTCATTTGATCATTTTGTCAAAACGATGATATATGGCAAGCATAGCATTAAAACAGAGGATATTATTGTGGCACTTATGTCTTGTCAATTGAGAAAAAATAATAATGCAATGGAAGAACTTTGTTCTGTTAATTTGCTATTCAAAGGTGATCAAGGCGGTCATGGGACCGAAAAGAAGAATACGAAAATTAATAGGGCAGTGTAGTGTTACAGATGCAATGAGTGGGGACACATAAAGAGGTACTGTCCAGGTTCACCAAAGGGAGCTGTCGTAAATGTGGCAATAGGCTTAAGAGACTAGAGGCGATAGTGCCGAGGTTCTCCTAGTAGAAGGGGTTACTGTTGCAGATAGAGCTACTAAGCATGGTTTTGTAGGGTTGACGATGCCTGTTCCGAAAGGCGGCAAGTTCGAGGTGGAGGACTCGTCGGACGGCCCGCTGCAGGCTGCAGAAGAAGGAAGCAACCAGAGTCCGGATACATAGGTTCTCGCAAGACGCTAAACCATTTTATGGTAGAGAAGGTCATATTCTTAAAGATGGAGTTTGTTAGGTTTTATGTTAGGAAAAAGTCTATATTACACTCTGAACTATGCCTCTTCGTCTACATACCCCCTTGACTATAAAATCAGATATTCTAGCCCACAAAACCGCGAAACTAGAGCAAATAACCCCTCGGGCTGGTTTTAGAGGTGGTATTGCCCATGTGGCTGGTGACATGGCAGCCTAGTCATATAAAAACAACAAATAACGAAAAGAAATATGTAGGACCCAGGTGTAAGTCTCTCAAATGCATCTTCTTCCTCTCACCTCACCTCTCTACCTTCCCTCTCTCTCTAACCTCCCCTTTTCACCATGGCCGCTTCCCCTGACTCCCCATCGCCGGCCTCCCATCTCATGCGCACCCCTGTCTGCTTCGCCGCCGCCCTCCGGCCCCACATTGGCCTCCCCTCCCCTGCCTCGCTCGCCGCCGTGCGCCACCTCCCCTCCCCTGCCTCCATCGCCGACGGGCGCCGCCTCCCCTTCCCTGCCTCCCTTGCCGCCGGAGTGGCGCGGCGCAAGCGGTCGGGAAGGCACGTCGTAGGCTGCCGACGAGGCAGAGAGCGGCACGGTGCCTGCGGCCGGTAAGGTAGGGCGGAGACGTGGCGGTGAGCCGAGGTGGTGGGGCGGCGACGCGGTGCGTCGCTGGCGGCTGGGAAGGTGCGTCGCCGGCGGCCGGGAAGGTGCGTTGCGGGCGGCCAAGAGGGGGAGCGTGCCTCCGACGTCCTCCAGGGCAGCACGGTGGCCATCAATTTGCCTTTCTCTTTGAGCATGGTGGCCATCAATTCCTCCAGGGCCGCAGGGGAGGCGGCGGGGGCCGCAGGGGAGGCGGCGGGGGGGAGAGAAAGAAGAGAGATTAGAGAAGTGAGAGGGAAAGATAGTGTGGCTTACACGTGGGCCCCATGCCAAGTCATGCTCCATGGCCAGCTCACACGCCACCGTGGCGAAACCACCCTATAAACCACCTTCGGGGGGTATATGCACCTTTTTAATGGTTTTGCGGAGTAGAATACCGGGTTTTATAGTCTAGAGGGTAAGTAGACGAAGGCTCACAGTTCAGAGTGTAATATAGACTTTTTCCTTTGTGTTAAATATGTGTACAAGGAGGGCTATAATTGGACTCTAAGGGCTTGTTTGGTTTATAGCTCTGAGTAGCCATGCCTAGCGTGATCATCTTATGGCATGACCAAATCTTGCCAATCTAACTAGTGTTTAGATTGTAGTCAATGGAGTTTGTCCAATGAAAAATAAAAAAATGAAAATAACAACAATATAAAACCATTTAAAATGGGTTAATTAGGATTTTAGATGAATTATAAAAAATTTCTCTGCAATTTGGACTCTAGATAAAATTGATACAAAAATAAGAAATTTAAATAGAAAAAAATGAATGCATACAAGCAAGGTGGCTTTGCTGGATAGCTAGTGCGTGGGCACGATACGGTGGCTAACGCCGAGGCCCTCACTGTCGGCACGTTGGCACAGCGCGTTGGCATGGTGCGGGCGGCTGATTTCCACGCCCACACCCTCGGCTGTTGTGGCACGTGTAAAAACGAAGGCGCGTCAATGGTTTGGCAGGACGCGCCAATTACCGGATACGAAACAAACAAACGCCAAATCTCGTTGGCTACCAATTTTTTGGCATGGCAAGCTAGGGTCACAAACCAAACAGGTCATTGGTTTAGAATAGGAGTTAGACTCTAGTAAGGCCTCCACTATACTATAAAGGGGGTAGCCCTAGTGTAACCCTTGACAACGATTGCGTAATAGTAGCATAGGCGTGAGGGGGTTAGCGGTCGGCTTGTGGCCGTGACAGGCACCGGGCAGGACCAGGGGCGCATCAAGCACCCAAGCATGCCAGGCGGCCGTCTGGGCTACTCTGGCCCAATCCCAAGCCTAAACCTGATCCATCCGAAACCCAAGGCCTAAAAACAATGAGGGTTTGAAGGAGTAAAGCAACAACAGCCTAGGCTGCCCTGCTGGGCTGGGTCCGCCACTAGGCAGGACGATAGCACAGGGCCTACTAAGCAGATAGATGGACAGAGAGTGAGGCCACGATACTGGATCCGCCATGGGCCAGCATGCAACAGTGTGTCGGGGAATTAGAACACCACTACACAATGCTCGATGGGCATGGCAGCACGCTTTCAGTGTCACTGGAGGGGTAGGCGAAGAGTGGAGGGGCGACCTTGTTTTTGTCTTTGTACCAAAGCTTCTCAAATTTGGATTAAAAAAAGGGATTGATTTCGTCACAGGCTCCTGGGGTGCCTAGGCGAATTTTAGGGCCATTGGATCTCAATCTAACGGCCCAGATCTCCTCTCCTTTCTCTTTACTTCCCCCTCCCTCTCTCCCGGCGCCCCGCGCCATGCCGCCACGTCTCTCTCTCCCCATGCGTGCGGCTGATGTGACCATGCCCATCACGGGTATGACCGACACTACGTCAACATGTTGGTCATGGCCGAGCTTTTCTACAGCATGGTCGTTGACGAGATTTCAAGCCACTACATCATCTTCGACCATTACATCTACTACAAGTTGGCAACACATTGCAACATACTCTAATACATTTACACGTACTACGACATCTACGGCTGCATGGGATCGCCGACCACCACCATGGCTAGGACGTACAAACCAGCAGCATGTACGTCGTCGTGTTGATAAGCCGACATTGCCGCCAGTAGATCGGCCTCCACCGTGGCCACCTCCCCAAGCTCAAGACGTATTCAAGGAAGACGCATCTCCGCCACTTCGACGCCCTCTGGTTCCACAAGCCATGTCGTTGCCAGGCCGGCCCAAGAAAGAGCCCAGTTTGTCCACGAGTCTAGTTAAGGTATCTTTGCACAGTAAAGTTGCCCCGGCCTCATATGAACTCCGTTTTGGACGTTCTTGGTATGCACGGACAACCTCTGGACGAGATCTTTCCAACGGATCCAGTCCCACCTCCAAATTCTTTATGGATCAACAGAAATCGTCGAAACAAGATTGCGACCAAAATCTACCGGGCGTTGTGATGCTCCACTTTGGGCCCATGGCCCATGCACCTCCTAGGGCTGCGCCCCAAACCCTAGCCGTCGCTATAAATTCAGTAGCCGTCGCTAGTTTAGACTTGGGTTTTCCTTAGATTATTTTGCCGTCGCAGTTTCGTCGTGTATCGGTTTGAAGAACCCCAACCTGTGTGCTTAATCGGTAATCTGTAATATTGAGATTGCATCTACCGTGTTCTTGCTTGTGTTCTCGATTCGCTTGCAGGAATTAACCTTCGTGGTGAGGTCAACCGTGTCTTGGCGTGGTTGATAACGAACGGAGACAGTGGTGTAGCGATTGCAGGCTTAGAAAATCTGATTGGAAGCCGGATCGTCAACATCGAGTTCTCCACCAATCGAGTTTATCTTACCTGTCGGAAGATCGGGATCCCGTCCCCATTAGCGGCCCTCCTCCTTCACCTCTGTCGCCATGCATCCCGCCCACGCTAACCCGGCCGGCGCCTCCCCACCACCACCCGCCCCAACAGCCTTGACCCCCAACCCCGAATACTAACACTAACCCGAAAACTCGTGGTGGCTATGGCAGCGGTGGTCGCCGGGGACAAAGAAGAAGGCGAGCGGCGGTCGTCGGTGAGAAGAAAGATGGCGACGGTCGCAGGTGCTTCCCCCCTCTCCCCATCTCGCTGCCACCTCCCCCCTAAATTGCTTGCGTCGGAGGCAGGGGAGGCAGTCGTCTAGGCGAGTGAACTATCGCCCAGGTGACTGCTAGTGAGCAGATCTGTTAAAAAAAATTGGTTGAAAATCAAAGGATTTTTTTTTGAGAATTAGTAAATTTTTTTATGTCAAAACGAAAACAAAACACTACTAGTTCTTCGATCCTTCATTTTATTGCATTTTTCTTAATTGAATGGTTTTTGTACAAATTACGTACGAAGATCATGACCAGGCATTAAACGGGTGGTTATTTTATTGGAATTGAAATTCATGCATGCATACACATAAACACATAATATATGTATGTGTTCAACTTTATGAAAAACTGGACATATATGTGTAGTACGTCGTAGTTATTGATTAATTAGCGCCTTGGGCAAGTGCTTGATCCTTCTTCATGCCGCCGGTAGTGAAGCAGTGTGAATGGCGGGCGGTGCAGGCATGCAGCTACTTGACGTGGATGTGGACGCTGATCCTCCGGCGCGCGTGCTCCTTGACCTTGGCGATGGTGACGGTGAGCATGCCGGCGGCGAGCTCGGCCTGCACGCTCTCCCTGCTGAACCCCGCGGGCAGCAGCAGCCGGGCGTACACGCCGGCGTCGTACGGCCGCTGCTTGGCCTCGCCCATGGCCTTCTTCTTGTTCTTGACGAGCAGCACGTCCTCGTCGATCTCCACCGCCAGCTCCTCGTTGGACAGCCCCGGCACCTCGAACTTGAGCCTCACCCCGTCCTCGTCCTCCTCCAGCTGCCACCGCTCCTCCGAGGGCGGCGCCACTTGCACCAGAGCTGGTCATTTACATTTATTTTTATTTTATGCCAATCATCAAGGTGCTCATCAGTTACCAAACAAACCCGTCGATTCACTAGGTGATTTTCATGCCAAATCAAGGAGCTCCAGCTTCAACTAGAGTAACTAACTTGTTATCACTGCTACAAAAGAGAATTTTAATATAAGCTTGTGACTCAAACCGATAGTGACAGTGCATGAGTCATTAGTATCGGCTCATATCACAAACCGATATTAGATAGCGTGAGCACGTCGGTAACGATTTGTGCCCCCAACCGGAGCTACATGGGCCCAGCGGTTCCATAGCCATTTAACCGGGACTGATGTGACCTCGATCGGTCCCCGTTCATGCCTAGCCAGTACTAACGGTTCGGTATCTAAACCCAGTTCTCTAGTAGTGTAGTATGAAATTACTTCCGGTCCACAACGTACATATTTTTACCATGCATCCTACTTTGAATATAACAGTCCAGAAAATTTCTTTACTGACAAGAAAAAAAAATGACGTTGACCAATTTATTTATATATGGGGTGGGCAGCGGTCATGAGATGAGCGTACGTACCGACGGGAGATATGTTAAATGGCGGCAAATCACCCTTTGGGCCATGGTCCCCTTTTGAGCTGGCCAGACACACAGACAGAGGCCGCCGGGGCTTCCTTTGGAAGCAAGGACCATCCGTCGCCGCTGCCATCCTAGACAACTGGATGCGGCTGCCGGAGGAGCTCACCGGAGTCGCCGCTGCAGGCCGGCCACAAAGCACGGTGCAAGGGGTCACCGTCGACATTGTGATCTCAGTTTCTCTTAGAGAAAGCGAGCAGATGATGATTCAGACAGCCAGCCTCACTAGTGTGCTAGCTGTTGTGAGTGAGGGTCCTTTTATAGCTGTTTGGATTTAAAGCGAACTGAGGATGGATCATGTCAGTCACCTTTGCTTGGGCGGGCCTCATTCGTGGGAATAAAGAGGTTTCTGAGCTGCACGCACTCGCTGCAAATGATCCCAATCTTCTTGTTACAAGGTAAAGAAAAGAATAAAACCAGGGGTGGTCTGCTTCTTCTTTTCTTTTGAGTTTCTTTTCTGTACGTACTTCCATTTGGCCTGGATCTAGTCTACAGCTAGGGTAAAAAAAAAACTAAGAAATAAGCAGATCAAGATCTATATGCAGTTCAGGAACTTCTCGATCAGTACCAAATTAAGGCAAGGCACGGGGTGTTTTTGGGGACTAAAGTTTTGGGTAAAACGGAAGTCTCCTTTGCAAGTGGTTTTCATACGTGAGTCAAGGCTTAGACCTTGAAAAAAAGAGTTCGCCAGAATTTGACGATTTCAGGTCAGATAAAAAAAATAGATAAGAAAATTTTAGTTCATATAAATTTACAACATCTGGCTACGACATCCCAGTACTGAACGTCACCACTACCACTTCTTCTCAGTTCCAACCACTCCTTTCACTACGGCAGCTCCTACCATTGCTTCCTCTTTGTTACTACTCCCTCCATCCCATTATACAAGGCGTAACTGCAAAAAACGCAAAGACCAAGGAGCACTTGTCCCGATGATGACGCTTCGTGCCTCCCCCCGTCCAATTTGCGCGTAGTTGTCGATTCGCCCGTCCAATCAAGCTAGCTGCCAATTCGTGGCTTCACAGCAGCAACAAGGCCCACCGCGTCTTAAAAGTTCACACGCCTCGCCGAGCCAGCGAGCATGCAGCCAGCAAGAATCGAGGAGCCCGCTTTAAATGACAAGAGCTAGCTGCGCAACTGAGGAGCCAGAAGACAATACGTCGCTACTAGCTTTCAATGCTTTGCATGCATATGATTAACAAGAGCAGTTAATTAAGTGTGCAGATTAATGGGAGCCGAGGTAGCCCGCCCTATATTTTGGGATCTCAAATAAATCCAGTTACGCCTTATATTTTGGGAAGGAGGGAGTATGTGGGAGCATTAATCAAGAAGCTCGGCCTTTTAAACCCACGCATTGCATCAGAGTCTCGAGACCACTCCTCAAGGACAGGCCAACTCCAAGCTCAAGTTGTTGTCAAGCCTAGTTCGGCCATCCAGGAACATACCAACATCAAACTGGCATATATAACTCAGACATTGCAAGTCTTTTTGGGTGATCCATCACTCCACGGAACATTTGGAAGATAAACTTTCCGATGGGATCTACTCTCAATTCCATATTGGGCTTGGAGCGATGGTGCCAGCATATATATGCCCGGATTATGGCCTATATTATTTTGGTGATGCTAGGTATTTAAAAGGAGAAACCATAGGTTTCATGGACGACCCATAAAAATCTTAAGAGTAAATTGCATAATAGGTACATGAACTTGTCATGCTTTCTCGCTTAGGTAGATGAAGTGCAAAACTGGGTATTTCTATATATGAAGTTGGATTTTTTTTCAGGATAGCTATCAAGCGGTTTATACAAGGTAGTTTGGTGACATGGCATCCTAGTCGCATTACATGTGGTGAAAATTTCCTATATAGCACCCCTTCTCCTCTTTTTCTCTCTCTTCTAACTACCCAGCTCTCTCTCTCCTCACACATGTATAGGTATTTACGGGCGGGTAAAAAACGGATTTTGGGTATTATACGGATGGTTACAATACGAACAATTGGTACTTAGCAGGTAGTACGTGAATTACCTTGAATCGAAAACATGTAATAAAAATTTTCATCTTACACACACAATAACACAAATAATTTAACACATATAGTCCAATTGACACACAAAACTTGGTCCAATTTATATAAATACCTCAAGACACAAAGTTCGAATAATACTCACAATAATTCACAACATATAAATGATAATATATTCATTGATTTTTATTTTTGTTTAGTTTTGCTAGGTTTATTTTTTTGTTATTTTCGTATAAATCATTCATTTTAATTTTTAAAAATATTTTTTAGAATTTTGTTGGATTTTTCTCAAAGATATTAAAAATATTATTTAGTAATTTATTTAATTTTTTCATATCACTTTTAAAGATGATCAATTTTTTTAACTATAACCGAAACGAAAACTAAAGAAGGAATAAAAAAGGGAAACGCTATAGTGCGGACTCATACAGCATACAAGACGTAACGTCAAGGGCGCAACACGATCAAGCATGCAGGGTGGGGCCCACGGGCATTTTTTCTTTCGGCGACCACATTTTTTGACTGGGTGCTCCAATCCACAAACCGTTTGCGCCAACGTGTTCCTCGTATTTTTTCGAACAAAACAAGATATATGTTGCCATATAACTCCTCAAACTTATCTGGTGAAACTTGGGTTTCGCCTCCTGAAACTTGACTTTCATATTCGTTAAACTTGCCGAACTGCCAAGTTTCATCAGGTTTAATGCAAGTTTCATCAGTTCAATTCAGGTTTCATCCAAGTTTCAACAGGTTTCATCCAAGTTTCATCAGGTTACATCGAAGTTTCATGCAAGTTTTATTAGGTTTCATCAGAACACGACCAAGTTTCACTAGTATAGATGTAAGTTTCATAAATGCCTTCTCCTAGTTCACATGAAAAAAATTGAAAAAGTGATAAAATTCAAAAAATTCAAAAAGTATTTAAAATGGGTTGCTCTCGATTTTAGAAGAATTATGAAATTTATTCCACGCATTTTGAACACTATTTGAATTTTATACAAAAATCGGAAATTTAATTGGAAAATTGATCAACCGACTGCTAGTTATCTAGTCACTGTACGTGCGCTTGCTAGTCGCTGCGGGGAGCGTTGGATCGGCGTGGTGTCCATCGATCTGATGGCGCTGGCAGGTCCGGACGGAGCGCCAGGCGTCTGTGAGCATCATTGAGCCCTAATTTTTATTAGTGGCATCGATGTCAAATTAATTAATATAAAGTGCTAGGGGGTTTTTGGACTTCTCGGAACCCTAGCGAAGACTCGGCGTTTTTACAAAACCCTTATCTGAAGCAACGACAATTTGTGAGCTGCTCCGAGATTTCAGTGCGTGACAGGGCGAGAGAAGAGGTCACGTATAGATTAGGAGTAGTTAGGTTTATTTCCTGTTTTTCGTCGGATTTCAAAAGGGGTTCGAATATCTCGGACTATGCCGGATCTTTGCGAATTCTTGAAAACTCGGTATCCGTAGTCCACCACATCTAAATACCCAAATATCCCTTTGAGAGATTTCTAGAGAGAGAGAGAAACCCACCTATTTTTCCCCCTAACATTTTAGCCGAAATTCCTCTCTGTCAGACGGCGTCTGGAAAATCCAGACGGCGTCCGACCAGCCCAAACTCCAATTTTACACTCACTGTCGGACGGCGTCCGTCGTTACCGGACGGCGTCCGATAAAGTAATTTTGGTGATTTATGCTGCGGACGGCGTCCGATAAGTTGTTTTTTGAGCGATACTCTCTGTCGGACGGCGTTCGAGTCCGTCTTGACGGCGTCCGTAGAGTGTAACGGCTAGTCTTTTGTCCTTTTCCGAGGGGCAACGGCTAGTTTTGCTCTAGGGCTATAAATACCTATCTAGTGGTGGCTATTTTGAGGTTTGTCGCTCCACTTCACCTACCACATTCATAGCTCATCAATTAGGTGATCTAGAGCCATTCCTCCACCCACAAATCATCGAAAGCCACAATCCATCAAACCCCAATACCGAAGCTTCATGGAAGTCCTTCGATCCGCATGATCGAGGCGTTTGAACTTGTTACTTCGAAAATATCCTTCGTGGAGGCGAGGGCTTGGGAATAGGTCTTGGCGTGTGGCTACTCTCGAGTCGGTGTACGGGTGACGAGTCCACCTCGCGGAGTGGCGGAACGACTCACCGGGAGTGAGTGAGGCTGAGGCTCGAGAGCGAGCCGGTCCTTGTCGCAAGGTAGCCTCAACGGAGAGTAGGAGTTGCGGCTCCGAACTTCGGTCAAACAAACACCGTGTCACTCTCTCATTTAATTTCCGCATTTACTCTCTCGCATTGCTTGTGTTCATTTGAATGCCATGTCATAGTTGCTTTGTGATTTACTTATAGCTTCCGCTTACTTGACTTGCAACTAGGATTGGGTCATTCTTAACTTGTTGCTTAATTAAGAATAATTTAAGAAAAGAAATTAAAATTGCCTATTCACCCCCCCTCTAGGCCTTAGGATCCTCTTTCAAGTGGTATCAGAGCGTCTAGGTTCTCCGGTATTAGCTTAACCGCTAGGAGATGGCTCAAGAGGGGTCTTGGATAGAAATTGGAAAAGCTCCTATTTTCGATGGAACAAACTACAACTATTGGAGAATTAGGATGCAATGTTACTTAGAGGCACTTAGCTATGATGTGTGGGTCGCCAGAGATCCGGCTATCCGGACCCTCCGTAGGAACAATTGCTCTTGATGAAGTTCATGCTAAGTACAAACGTTTTAATGCCATTGCTAGAAATGCTTTACTCTCTAGTGTGTCTTCCGAAATCTTTGATAGCATTGGCAATCTCTCTAAAGCTTATGACATTTGGAAGCATCTTAGAGAAATTCATGTTGGTAGTGCCGAGATGCTTGAGGAGAAGCTATCTCGTGCTAGAAAAAGATTTGACCAATTCAAGATGCTTCCTAATGAAAGTGTTAATGAAATGTTTCTTAGGTTGAACCCCATCGTCAATGAAATTGCCGGATGTTCGGAGAAGAAGGTCTTGGAAGACATTGACATTTGTCGGAAGATGCTTGATGTTGTGCCATTTAGTTTTAATCCACTTGTAACCTTGATTCGAGCATCCAAGTCAAAGCTCAAGAAAATGACACCGACAAAGCTTCTCGGGCAACTCAACTCATATGAGATGCGGCTTCTTGAAAGTGAAGAGTCTCCGCCAACAAGAAGTCAATCGCTCCCCGCCAAAGCCAAAAGTGGAAAGAAGAAAGTTGAAATTGAAGAAGATGATGAAGACTCATGATGCAATTCCGAGATTGAAGAATTGGCCCTCCTTGTCAAGCGGTCAAGAAAGTTGATCAAGAAGATGAGCTTCCGCGGCGGATCATCCTCTTCAAGGCGAAGACCTATCTCCGAGATGCGTTGCTATGAATGTGGAGAGAAGGGTCACTTGGCGGCGGATTGCCCAAGAAGTAAAAAGAACAAGCACAAGGCAAGGAATCAAGAGGAAGATGAGGAAGATGACAAGAAGAAATATCGTCACTACCGCAAGAGTGATCACAAATCAAAGGATAAGAAGAAAGCTCTTGCCGGACAAAAGACTAAGAAGGAAGATAGCTCAAGCTCATCGTCCTCTCAATCCTCCTCCGAAGAAGAAGATACTAGAGCTCATGGGCTAGCCGGACTTGCGATCAAGGAAAACGCTCCTCCGGCTCTTCCCAAGCAAAAGCTTTGCCTCACCGTAAATATACAAGAAGAGGTGATTGGGGAATGGATCACCGATGATGAAGGTTCTTGGGCGGACTCCTCCGATAATGAAAACACGAAGATATCCGGAGTCGCCATCGACAACCCCTCACCTCCCATGTGTCTTATGGCATTAGAGGAGAAGGTAACACATGAGCACCTCTCTAAAAGTGAGCTTAAACTTTTGATTGATGATTTGAATAATGCTCTAGAGAAAGAAAAGTCTAAAAGAAAGAAGCTAGTGAAGGTGCATAAAGAGCTTGCAAATGAATTTGAGAACTTGTTAGAAAAGCATGAAACTCTAGAAGATGACTATGAAGCTCTAAATTTGCAAGTTGAAATTCTAGAAAATAAACTTACTAGCTCTAATGTTGATGTTGAAACTTCGCTTGATTGCTCAATTGAAAATGCAATGTTGGTGTGACGTGTGACTTGATTGACACTATAGATGGTTCACTTAGCTTATCGCATGACACATCCTTTACCATGTCACCCACTCATACACCCAATGCTAGCTCATCTTCATCCACTAGTGCTACTCCTTCAATTGAGAATGTTTGTTCTATTGGTACTTGTGGTATTGCTAAATGTGCTAATGAGCTAGCTAAGGAAAATTTGCTTCTAAAGGATAGAATTGAGCAACTAGACTCTAGTTTGGCTAAATTGCTTGTGGGGAACAACTCTCTTGACAAGGTGCTTCGGGAGCAAAGGTACACCTTGGGTAAGCATGGTTTGGGATTTCATCCCGGGGATTTGCCCAAGGGCGGTTGGGGTAAGCCCAAGCTAACTTTTGTCAAGGGAGGGACCCGTTGCCATATTTGCAAAAATGATAAACACAAAGACATTGCTTGTCCTCTTACAAAATCATCTCAATTCATGTCTAAAACTCAAGTACTTAATGCTAGTTACATGCTTATGAGAAAGAATGGCTCTACTTATGCTAAATATGTTGGTGCACCCAATGAAAAGAAAGATGTGAAGGCTATTTGGGTGCCCAAATGCTTGATGACTAACTCAAAAGGACCCAAGAAGAAGTCTTGGGTACCTAAAACCCAAGCTTGAATTTGTGTGCGTAGGTGAACTACAAGAGCGGTGGCCGGCATTGGATATTTGATAGCGGTTGCACTTAACATATGACCGGTAGCTCAAGTATGTTCACCTCACTTGAAGAGGAGAAAGACCACGAACACAAGATCACATTTGGGGATAACTCCAAGCGAAAGGTAAAGGGTATAGGTAAAATTGCAATATCCAATGACCTATCCATCTCTAATGTGCTCTTGGTGGAAGCTTGCAACTTTAATCTCCTCTCCGTTGCTCAAGTGTGCGATTTGGGTTTTGATTGCTTCTTTTCAATCAACGGAGTTCGTGTTGTTTCCACTAAGGATCAAAGTGTTGCATTCGAAGGCACCCGGTTTCAAAACTTATATTTGGTTGATTTTTCAAACCGTGAAACTTCTCAAGTCAAGACTTGTCTTATCTCTCAAACCACTCTTGGTTGGTTGTGGCATAGACGTCTTGGACATGTTGGAATGGACACTTTGAAAAAAGGTTTTTAAAGATAACTTGGTTGTTGGAGTGAAGGATGTCAAATTCGAGAAGAATCGTTTATGTAGCTCATGCCAAGCCGGCAAGCAAGTGGCTAATTCTCATCCGACTAGGACTTTTATGTCTACATCCCGACCACTTGAACTTTTGCATATGGATTTATTTGGCCCAACCACCTATGCGAGCATAGGCGGTAATTCTTATTGTCATGTGATTGTCGATGATTTCTCTCACTTCACTTGGGTGTTTTTCCTTACAAATAAATCTCTTGCCGGTGATGTGTTTAAAAGATTTGCTTTGAAAGCTCAAAAGGAATTTAACTCTTTTATTAAAAAGGTGAGGAGTGATAATGGCACCGAGTTTGCTAATACAAACGTTGAAGAATTTTGTGATGAGTTAGGTGTGAAGCACTAATTCTCGTGCATACACTCCCAACAAAATGGAGTGGTGGAGAGGAAGAACCGTGACTTTGATAGAGATGGCAAGATCAATGCTTGACGAGTACAACACGCCGCATGCTTTTTGGCGGAAGCCATCAACACGGCGTGCCATGCCATCAACCGCCTCTACCTCCACCGACTCCTTCACAAGACCTCATATGAATTACTAGTGGGACGAAGGCCCAACATCTCGATTTTCGAGTCTTGGTTTGCAAGGTATACATCTATAAGAAAAGGACTCATTTGGGTAAGTTCCAAAAGAGGTGTGACGTTGGTATTATGTTAGGGTACTCCTCTCGCTCAAAAGCTTTTCGAGTTTTTAACAATTCTACCGGGCTAGTTGAGGAAGCCTATGATGTTAAATTTGATGAAACTAATGGCTCGCAAAATGAGCAAGATTTGACAAGAAATGTAGGTGATGAGCCACCGCATGATGCTATGGAGTTGGGGGAAATTCGACCCTCATCGGAGGCACCAAAAGATGAAGTAATCACCCCCACCACCTCCATCGATGATCAAGTTCAAGACACCTCTCCAACAACTCAAGATCAAGCGGTAGACGGAGATGCGAACTTTGAAGTTGATCAAGCTCAAGGGGGAGACGTTGATCTACAAGTACCCGTCCAACAACACCGCACTCTCTCCAAGGATCATCTCCTAGATCAAGTCATTGGCAATCTCAATCAAGGCGTAAGAACCCGTTCTCATACCGCTAATTATTGTGAGCATCACGCCTTTGTGTCTATTGTTGAGCCTAGGACCATTGATGAGGCATTGGCGGATGCAGATTGGGTGAACGCCATGCATGAAGAATTGAACAACTTCACCCGCAATAAAGTTTGGGAGCTTGTGGAAAGACCGAAGGATCACAATGTCATTGGAACCAAATGGGTCTTCCGCAACAAACAAGATGAGAACGGTGAAGTGGTGCGAAACAAAGCAAGATTGGTGGCGCAAGGTTTCACACAAATTGAAGGACTTGACTATGGAGAAACCTCGCCCCGCTGCTCGACTTGAAGCTATTCGGTTACTCTTGGCTTTCGCTTCTCTCTATAACATAACTCTCTTTCAAATGGATGTTAAGAGTGCTTTTCTAAATGGTTTTATTGATGAACTTGTCTATGTCGAGCAACCGCCCGGTTTTGAAAACCTCAAACATCCAAACCATGTCTATAAGCTCACTAAGGCGCTATACGGTCTCAAGCAAGCTCCAAGAGCATGGTATGAGCGTCTTAGGGACTTCCTCTTAGAAAAGGGATTTAAAACCGGTGCGATTGATTCCACATTGTTTCTAAAGCCAATTGAAAATGACTTATTTATTTGTCAAATATATGTGGATGATATTATTTTTGGATGCACTAACAAATCTCAATGCAAGGACTTTGGCGAGATGATGTCCAAGGAATTTGAAATGTCGATGATTGGAGAGCTCACTTTCTTCCTTGGATTTCAAATTAAGCAACTTCGGGAAGGGACCTTCATTTGTCAAGAAAAATACACAAAGGACCTTCTCAAGCGGTTTTCAATGGACGATTACAAATCGATCAAAACACCAATAGCCACTAATGGGCATCTTGACTTGAATGAAGATGGAAAGCCCGTGGACCAAAAGCTTTATCGCTCCATGATCGGTTCGCTTCTCTATCTTACCGCTTCTCGACCCGATATTATGTTTAGTGTGTGCATGTGTGCTCGCTTTCAAGCATCCCTAAAGAAGCGCATCTTATTGCCGTAAACGTATTTTGAGATATCTAAAATCACTACTAGTCTAGGTCTTTGGTACCCCAAGGGAGCGCGTGTTGAGCTTCTTGGCTATTCCGACTGGATTACGCCGGTTGCAAAATTGATCGCAAAAGCACCTCGGGGTTGTCACTTGTTAGGGCGCCACTCGTGTCATGGACTTCGAGGAAGCAAAACTCCGTGGCGCTATCTACATGAAGCGAATATGTAGCGGGGGGAGTTGTTGTGCTCAACTCTTGTACATGACTCGAATGCTTAGTGACTTTGGGCTAAAATTTGAAAAAGTGCCACTTCTATTCGATAATGAAAGTGCGGTGAAAATAGCCAACAATCCGTCCAACATTCCCGCACAAAGCACATCGACATCCGACATCACTTCATTCGTGACCACGTTGTAAAGGTGACGTTGTGCTTGCCCACGCAAGAACGGAAGACCAATTGGCGGATATTTTCACCAAACCCTTAGATGAGGCACGGTTTTGCAAATTAAGGAATGAACTCAACATACTAGATAGATCAAATGTGTGTTGATTGGTTTTCGTGATTTTTGGGTCTTATTTTTTTTTTATTTGCTTATGACCCTTGTCACATTTAGGGGGAGTTTAGTTTCAACTCATGATCTCAAAACTCCCTCTAGTGGTGAAAAGATAAATTTGATTTTGGGTGAGCACATTCTTATCCTATATCTCAAGCCAAAACAAATTTGAGCTTAATAGACTATCCTTATCTTCTTACCATTTCAAACTTCTAGTTTCGAAAATCTTACCCCTTTGAAAAATTTGCTCCATATGCATATTTGTTCTCTTGAAAATCATATGGCATCAAAATTGTTGAAAATGTTTGAAAAGAAACCAAAATTAAAAAACATGTGCCTAAACTCTAAAGTGAACCCCTATGCTCGATTTTCATGCCTATATGAGAAATCAAGGCAAAATTTGGGTTCGCACATTTTGTTGATCTCTAAGATCAAAATTTGGGTTTTTAAATTTGACTTGATTTCATTTGTCATATTATATTCTTATCCCTTCAAAATTAAAATTTTAGAAAATCACTTCGAATTGCTCACATTTGAATCTTCCTCTGAATTTTGAGCAAAATGGAGATCATCACTTCAAAACATTATTTTTATATATAAATTCTCGCTTTGGTGGGGCCCTCTAGTCAGAAGAGCAAGCTGCTGCGAATTTCACCTTCATCGGACGCCGTCCGGAAGGTCTCTGACGCCGTCAAGACAGAGTATTGTGTCGGCTGAAGTCGTACTGTCGGACGCCGTCCGGTAACCACCGGACGCCGTCCGATAAAAGTCGATTCGAGCCGCACTGCTGCTGTCGGACGCCGTCTGGCCTCTCCGCGACCCCGTCCGACGAGGTTCCCTGTGCGCTGCACCCTTGCTGTCGGACGCCGTCCGATCACCGTCGGACGCCGTCCGACAGGACCTGATCGCGCGGAACTGCTTATAACTTACCTCTCCGCCTCCCTCTTTCCCCATTTGATCTCCTCTCTCCTCCCAAACCGGCGCCGCCACTGCTGCTTCTCCTCACAGGGGAAGACCCTCCGGCGACCTCCGGCGACCTCCACCACCACCGGCGGCCTCCCCTCGTCGTCCTCTTCGATTCCCTCCGCGTGGATTGGAGGTGGACGGCTCCGTTCGTGCGCCTCAACTCCGTCAAGTTCCCCTCCTTTCCCCTATCGGGAAGGGCCTTGGGGACGATCTCCTCGCGCGCGGCGGCTTCCTCCTTCCCTTTTAGGGCTCGGTAACGGCTTCCCGCCTCTATTTCCGTCAAATTTGGTTGTTTACCGAGTTCTAGGTTTGAATAGGTTTTCCCGCGTTCGTGTTCAGGGTTGGACCGTGGTGGGTTGGCACCTTGTCAGTGGATCGTTGGACAGTGGCAGGTTGTTCTGATCTGTGGTCACTTGGTCAGAGGGAGCAATTCGAGATGTCGAAATCATTGAAGAAGTTTGGGAGGGCTTTGAGCAGGACCTTGAGTGGTCGCCGTGACAGTGGCAGTAAGGGTGATCCGGATTATATCGATGAGACGGCTAGCAGTGCCGCTCCTCCTCGTCCAAGCAGAGTAACTAGAGCGGACATTCAGCAGCAGCCTGATCAGGGACTCCATTGGACTCGGATGGCAGGATCTTCCTTTGCCACCACCGAGGATCTTGATGATGAGACATTTGCTGAGGACCCTATTGATGAGGATGTCACTGAGACCGTGGTCGCTGAGGACGACCCCGTGGATGATATGGTTCTAAAGTTATCTATGGAAACTTTGAGGAAGAAGAGGTCTGTTACTTATGCCAGATGGTACCCTCAGCGGCGAGAGGAGACCAGGGATTTCAGGTTCTACACCAAGTTTCAGAAACAATTGTACATGTGCTTCTCTGCTCCCTCGACCGCCCTAGGGACCCTCACTGTAGATCGGGCAGAGATATCCAGATGGCGACCAGAGGTACACACTATATTCACTCCACTCTGGTTTGGTGAATTGATTTCAAACAAGAAGTTGACTCGGAGCAAAAGAGGAACTGTGAGTTCTTTGCCACTCTTCTGATTGCCGAAGACGAGACAGAGTCAAACTATTATCATTCAGTTGATGGACAGGTTCAAAGGATCACAGTGGCCGAGATGAATCACGCCTTGGGAACTCCAGATTCGCATCGATTTGAATGAAGTGTGCTATGAAGATGGTTTCGGAGGGCAAATATCCTCCTTTGGTCAAGTCGATTTATGTACCGGATCTTGATGATGAAGAAATTAGTATTGATAAGGCAAATCGATTCTGACATGTGAGCCCCGCCTTATTAATCTTATACTCAGAAGCACATTGTTTGTTCGAGGTGGCAATCGCGACAGAATTCTTCCCATTTGCAGCTGGTGCATGTTATTTCTTCTGACAGGCAAGACCATCAATGTTGGAGCTACCCTCTTGGGAGAATTTGATGACGCCATCTTCAGAGAAGTTAATAGGGCACTACCTCTAGCTCCCTATATTGGTCTATTGCTCTCCAGGACAGAGCGTGTAACAAATGACGAAGTAAGGAGTTGGATCAACAGAATCAAAAAGCATCAGATGAAGAACTTCTTGAATTCTCTTGGGAGCAAGCCCAAGTTGGCTAGACCTGGTGATGATGCTCCTCCACCAGCTCCTGTCTTTGCTCCTGCTGCCCCAATGCAGCCATTTGTGCCAGCACCTGGTGCGAGCTCCTCTTCAGCAGTCCCTCCTCCGTGGTATGATGCTTTGATAGGTGAGATGAGGGGGCTGCGCACAGATATGAGAAATTTTCACACTGAGGTGAAAGAAGAGCTGGCAGCCACCCGCAGAGAGATGACAGACCTGGCAGGGCAGCAGACGTACTTGGCAGATGAGTTCGCAAAATTTAAGTCAGCTGTGCAGTACATGGGAGCGATGTTTATGCCAGTGCCAGAAGGGGCAAATCCATATGCTTGGTATTCTCATGCCCACAACAGTTATCAGGCTTATGAGCAGCGTCAGGAGTTCCCTCGCCCACCTGTCTACCCACCACCAGTCCATCCTTGGGTATATCCTTCTGCCGGGCCTGCACCTTCCTTTGTGCCTCCACCACAGTCATATCCTCCTCCCGTAAGATTCATTTTATGGTGGAGAAATCGCCGCCATCTCAACTTTTCTTTGCAAAATCCTCCTCCGACCCAGCTCTTTGATGATCAATCCTCTCCTCGGTCGGTACCCTCTGCAAAGACATATGCCTTTGTACAAGCGTCGCAAAGATCCGGGTTCTTCTTGGTGCGGACATGACGGAGGCGCACGACATGGACCAAGATCAGCAAGAGTAGGATCTTTTCCCGTTTGTGTCACTTGGTGACAAAGGGGGAGAAGTTAGAGAGTAGTAGAGGGTTAGTAGTGGGTAGTGAGATCGAGGTTGTGTTTACCTGTAATATTTTTTATTGCCTCGATACTCGTTGAAATTTGTGGTTGTTAGCTTGGCTGGTTTTATGACATTTGAACCTTGTTGGGTTCTAAATTTAATTTATGCATGAATTTAGGGGGAGCTTCCTTTATTTGCACACCTTTGTGGTCGAGTTGTGGTTTCTTAATTATTATAATTGCTCGCATATTTGTATTGCACTAACCCTTTTTGCAGCTCAAAAATTTTATTCTCTTTTGGGTTGCCATCAAGTGCCACAAAGGGGGAGATTGTGAGCATCATTGAGCCCTAATTTTTATTAGTGGCATTGATGTCAAATTAATTAATATAAAGTGCTAGGGGTTTTGGACTTCTCGAACCCTAGCGAAGACTTCGGCGTTTTGCAAAACCCTTATCTGCTTACGGCGACAATTTGTGAGTCGCCCGAGATTTCAGGTCGTGGACCGGCGAGAGAAGAGGTCACGTATAGATTAGGAGTAGTTAGGTTTATTTCCTGTTTTTCGTCGGATTTCAAAAGGGGTTCGAATATCTCGGACTATGCCGGATCTTTGCGAATTCTTGAAAACTCGGTATCCGTAGTCCACCACATCTAAATACCCAAATATCCCTTTGAGAGATTTCTAGAGAGAGAGAGAAACCCACCTATTTTTCCCCCTAACATTTTAGCCGAAATTCCTCTTTGTCGGACGGTGTCTGGAAAATCCAGACGGCGTCCGACCAGCCCAAACTCCAATTTTACACTCACTGTCGGACGGCGTCCGGTCGTTACCGGACGGCGTCCGATAAAGTACAATTTTGGCTGATTTGCGCTGCCGGACGGCGTCCGATAAGCTGTTTTTGCTGAGCAGTACGCTCTGTCGGACGGCGTCCGGAGCCCGTCGGACGGCGTCCGGTAGAGTGTAACGGCTAGTCTTTTTGTCCTTTTCCGAGGGGCAACGGCTAGTTTTGCTCTAGGGGCTATAAATACCTATCTAGTGGCTGGCTATTTTGAGGTTTGCTGCTCCACTTCACCTACCACATTCATAGCTCATCAATTAGGTGATCTAGAGCCATTCCTCCACCCACAAATCATCGAAAGCCACAATCCATCAAACCCCAATACCGAGCTTCATGGAAGTCCTTCGATCCGGCATGATCGGGGCGTTTCGGGCTTGTTACTTCTGAAAATATCCTTCGTGGAGGCGAGGGCTTGGGAGTAGGCCTTGGCGTGTGGCTACTCTCGAGTCGGTGTACGGGTGACGGAGTCCACCTCGCCGGAGTGGCGGAACGACTACCGGGAGTGAGTGAGGCGGTAGGCTCGAGAGCGAGCCGGTCCTTGTGCACAAGGGGTAGCCTCAACGGAGAGTAGGAGTTGCGGCTCCGAACTTCGGTCAAACAAACACCGTGTCACTCTCTCATTTAATTTCCGCATTTACTCTCTCGCATTGCTTGTGTTCATTTGAATGCCATGTCATAGTTGCTTTGTGATTTACTTATAGCTTCCGCTTACTTGACTTGCAACTAGGATTGGGTCATTCTTAACTTGTTGCTTAATTAAGAATAATTTAAGAAAAGAAATTAAAATTGCCTATTCACCCCCCCTCTAGGCCTTAGGATCCTCTTTCAGCGTCGGACGTCCGATGCCTGGCGCTCGCCAATAAAAAATAGTCCAGAGTATTGAAAACAACATTTAACGTGGAACTGATAGTACAGTGCAAGCAGAGGCATTAATTTTTGTTTAAATGCAGTTGCTCCAATGTGTATTGCTCCGTTCATAAGACCAGCCAAGACGGAGCTCGCATGCCGACGCGTCGCGCCCCTCATGAACCTCAAGCTTGGCGAGGTTCACGTTGTTGTCGCCTCCTCCGCCTGCGCCATCCAGGAAATCAGGAGGATGCACAATGTCGCGTTCGCCTAGCGCCCATGGATTCCGGGACCGGGAGGCCCAGCTGCTCACCCTGTGGGCTGTGTACAACTGCAGCCCGGAACCCGATTATACCAAATACCTGGGTACTCGCATTTGACCCGAAGCTCTAGGTAATTTTTTGGGTACCGCTCTTTCCTTACCCACCCCATACCCTAGTCTACAGTTTCCGAACATTACCCGAATCCTTGCCCGACAAAAAAAAATCCTGATACATACCCTTTTTTCGGGTAAAAATTTATTCGGAACAGGTACGGGTCAAGTATTATCCAACCCATTTACACCCCTACCGCCCACTAGCCACCCCCTCCCTCCTCTCCCCTTGCGCTGGACGAGGCTGCTCAACTTGCTGTTCTTCTTCCTCCAGATCTCCTCTTCCCTTGGCAAGACAGTGACAACGAGGAGGTGTGTCGCAATTGTCGTTCCCATCACATCCTACTCCTCCGCCGCCACACCTACACCACCACTACACGGATTGGCCTCTATGTCAATAGTTATTACCGACGACACAGACCCCAATACACACCAGTGTCGTTTGTCGGCTGACAAAGATCCGATGACACGACATCGACGACACAAGCGACAATTGTCGTCAGCATGCAACATGGGACGTGGGCGGAACCTCATCCCGAGTTGCCCCCTCACAGCGTGCTATGTTGTTGGCCAACTACACCTGCCAACACAACCACACCCCTAACATCAACCTTCCATCCATGCCACCCTGACTTGTGGTCCCGATGAGCCGTGCTTGTGTCATTGGCCATGTAGAGGCTGGCTTCACAAAATTGTCCCATGGGGTCCACATGTCAGGGCGGCATCGAGGAGACCTGATATGTGGGCCCATGCAACAACTCAGCGTCATCAGCCTACATGCACTACAGGAAACGAAACTTTTGTGGTCGGCCAAAACACCGCCGATAATGTTTTTTCTCTCTATGTTGACGGCCAAAAGAGAGTCCGACGACATTAATCACCAATGTGGTCGGCCAAAACAAGGCCGACCACAATAGTCACGCCAGCTCTGCCGCCTTCATGCAAATTTGAAATTTGGACCCGCTCATCTAAACTCTGTCGGCAGCACAATTTATGCCGTCGACAAAGAGGCACCTAGCTCATGGCATCTTAACGGCCTAACGAAACCACGTCAAGGCGGGCCCACAAGGCAGACGTCTGTGATGGTCCTACCAATGTCGTCGGACACTGTTATGCCTTCCACAATGTTCAACTTTTGTGGTCGGCCTCCGCTTGGGCCGACGACATTTCTCATACAATGTGGGCGGCATAGGTTCAGGCCGCCCACATTATTATATCTTTGTCGTCGGCATGCAGTTAGGCCGACCACAAAGAGCCCCCTTCCCCGCGGCCCTAATTTTTGGCCCTCCCGCGCATCGCTCGACACTATCCTATTTGTCATCTAATATTTAGGGCATCCACGATACATTCTAATTTCTTTCACGGGTCTACATTGTCATGCGTTTCATTTCCGTAACATGATTTTATGATATCGACCTTAACGTTTGGAGAACGAAGCTGACGCTAAAGTCTCGGTCAGTGTCGACTGGTGACTAACTGGGGGTCACCGCCGGCAATGAATTTGTATGAGGGGACGCTAGTCAAGAACTAAGCCAGATGGAAACGCAAGGCAGGGTTAGATAGGTTCAGGCCCTCAACGGAGGAGGTAACACCCTACTTCCTGTGTTCTGGGATTCTATGGTGGATCAAGATGCGGGATGCAAGATGATGCTATATGTCGTCTATGCCGATGGCCTCTACCCCCTCCCTTTATATAGTGTAGGGGGAGATAGAGTTACAGGATAGCACGTGGTATACGATAGCTAATTCTGTTATGCTGTTACATGTCATGCATGTGCTGATCTCCTAATTACATGGAGATAGATCATATCCTCGGGAACTTCGTTGGAGCTTAAGGTGCGTGTAACCGGAGTGGTCTTTATCCTCAACCGGCCGACTTGGATCGCCCCCTATCTGCTCCCTTATGGGCCTTCTAGAGGATACCTAGGGCCCATATAGTCCACAGTAGCCCCCCGAGTGCTTTACGATCGAGTCAGATGTCCGGCCGACTGGTTTCTCCAATATCTCCTGTAATTTGAAAAGAGATTGTAAAGAACTCAAGAAATCTTAAGTTTTTGGTGTTGAAGCAATGCCTAGATTGGTAGTACCAAACTCCAGCTTACTCGGCCCATTGGGCACATCATCTCAACAGATGGATTCGGCTATTTAACACCCACTCTTGCAATGCAAAAGCAGCAATTGGCCCATCATGGGGCGTGCCTTAAGCCACGCCATTACGACTTCGCCTTGCAAAGATGCCGTAATTTTAGCGTAGAAGGATATCAAGATCGTGTGCCGGTCTTAACTTGTAAGAACCAGCACTCGGCCCAGCATTAGGCGCACCTTTCAGCCTAGTGGTACCTGTCCCAACCAGGGAAGGGATCAGCATAGGCCCATAGGGGCGTACCGATTGGATGCAATTTGTGAAAAGGCATCTAGGCCCCTAATTTTGTTTTGGTGATTGATGTCAACTACTAAAGACTATTACTAACGATTTAATTGAGTTGTGAACATAGAACTAAATATGGAAATCTTAGTTATCAAGAGTCGTCGAAGGACTTGAAGATTTATTCTATTAGATGATCAATTTGTAATCTTTATTTTATTGAGTCTAAGGACGGCCGTACTATAAAGAGGGATTCGACGAGAAATACAGTGTGAGGTGACTCTGGTGCTCAAAAGATGATCTTAGGTCAAATCTTAGTCACCCATTAAATTCTCCACTATTTCTAAGCCAAAAACACTTCTCTGTGTCCAGACTGTCCGTGCCCTAGCTCGGACTGTCCGAAGGGTCGGACTGTCCGAGGCACCCTCCAGTCGTGCTCTCTGTCTTGAATATTCGGGATTATCGAACTGTCTGGTCCGGACTGTCCGAGGTACCCTCCAGTTGAGCTCTCTGTCTGGATTTATTCGATTTACCGAACTGTCCGTGGGACCCTTCGGACAGTCCAAACCACTTAGTCATATCTGGAGATTCTGAGCCCATATCTATGATCCACATACCTTCTAGATCTCAAATATGATTTTTGTTTGGGTCACTTTTCACAGCCTACCTCGGACTGTCCGAGGGGTGTCACGGACAGTCCGAATCTCACTTGCGGTACCTCAACGGCTAGATCTGGTGGAAGCTATATATACCCTTTCCACTGCTCCTAGCAAACGGTAACTGTGCGCATCACTCAGATTCATTTCATACTCTCTCTCATCCAAGAACCCTAAAAGCATCTCCCCTCCTAGTGCCTCTTGTGAGATTGATTTGAGGGTGGAGAAGCTAGGTTGGTGCTAGATCTGAGCTTGGTCCATCTCGTGAGCACCTTGGTCGCCTCCAAGTGAGTGATTTCTCGCCGGATTTGTTACTCTTGGAGGTTGAGGACTCCTAGAAGGCTAGGCGTCGCCGTGTGTCTCCGGATCGGTGTGGTTGGCCTCGGATTGGTTGTGAAGGTGTGATTCCACCTCCGCAAGGAAAGGAATCAAGGTGATATTCGGTGAGTGTTTTGGCACAAATCCGAGAGGATTAGAGTCAAGTGGGACTCGGGCTCTACGATATTGAGCCTACCTCAACGGAGAGTAGGATCTCCTCAAAGATCCGAACTTCAGGATAAAACTCCTTGTGTTTAGCTTCTCATTTGGTTTGAGTTTCTCCCTTACTAGATCTACCCTATTTACTATCTTGTGCTTGAGGGAGATCTCTCCTATGTTTCTGTGATATTGCTTTTGGTATTCTTGTTTATTTGAGTTGTGCAGGACATTTTCGGAGATTTTGGGGAGGTTTCTTCACAGTTGACCTCGGACAGTCCGAGGGGTGTCCCAGACAGTCCGAACCTACTTCCGCAGCACAGTTGAAGATTGAATTTGGTGTCACGCCTATTCACCCCCCTCTAGGCGTCATCTCGGTCCTTTCAATTGGTATCAGAGCAAGGCTCCCCTTTAAAGCTTAGCCGCTTGGAGAAAAGATGGCGTCAAACTCTCCCGAGAAGACCGACGTCGAGAGTTCGGATTTAACTAGAGTTCCTCCTCTCTCTTATGCCCCTAACCCCTCAACATCTTTATCTCATCACTCCTTCTCGTCGGGAAGAATCCCTCACTTTGATGGGACTTTCTACCCACAATGGAGGCATAAAATGAAATTTTACTTGAGGTCGCTTAACCCTTTCATTTGAAGAATTGTTGAGACAGGTTATACCATTGAGGATCCCAAGAAGCTCACCAAGGAGGACAACGAAAATATCTACTTCAATGATCAAACCGTTCAAGCATTGGTGGCCGCTGTAAGTCCAAGTGAGTACAACCGGGTGGATGGACTTGAAGATGCCAAACAAATGTGGGATACCCTAAAGCTTGCTCATGAGGGTACTTCAAGTGTCCGATAGTCCAAGGTTGAGCTTATTCACGGCAAGTTGGGAAGATTCATTCTTGAATAGGAGGAAACATATTCAAGCATGTTTGATAGGTTGATGAAATTGATCAACGAGGCTAAAGGACTTGGAAGCACGGAAGTGACGGATCATGCCGTTGTCAAGATCATGTTGAGAGCGGTTCTCCCAAGAAACCGTAACTTGGTTCAACTCATCCGTGAGAAGGACAACTATAAGAAGATAACTCCTCACGAAGTACTTGGAAGACTAATGGCCGATGAGATGATGGTTGAAGAATCAAATGTCATTGAGGAGTTAATGAGGCCAATCAAGAAAAAGAGCATTGCACTCAAAGCCTCCAAGATTTCAAAGAGCTCAAAGAAAGAAGAAGAAAGCTCAAGTGATAATGAGGAAGACGATGAGAGCATTGACATGGAGGAAATGGCTCTCTTTGTGAGGAAGTTCAACAAGTTCTTCAAGAACAATGGTTATGGAAGGAAGAAGTTCAAAGACTCCAAGAAATCATCCTCATCAAAGAGAGTATGCTTCGGTTGTGGAAGTGATAGTCACTTCATAGCCGATTGTCCAAATGCCAAGAAGGATGAAGGAAAGAAGGACAAGAACAAAAACAAGAAAAGCAAGCAACAAGCTCACATCGGTATGGAGTGGGAATCTAATGCCGAAGAAAGTGAAGATGAAGGAGGCATTGCAAGCATTGCTATTACCACTACTACATCCTCATCATAACCATGCAAGTCCCTCTTCGGCGACATGAGTGACGATGACAACGATGCACCCATTTGTCTTATGGCCAAGGGACCAAAGGTATCAACCAAAATCGATCTTTCTTCTATTGTTGACCCTTGCATGGATAGTGATAATGATGCTAGTGATAGTGGTGATGATAGTGATGATGATGTCTCTAATGTTAAGAACATGAGTAAAACTAGTTTGATGAAAATGATGAAATCTTTTGACTTTAATAAATTGAGTGAAATGATGAATGTCATAGAAAAGCAAGAGGGCACTGTTATTAGGAGCAATGACATGATTGTTAGTGAAAAGAAAAAGAACATGAAACTAGAGGATTCCCTTGAACAAGAGAAGAAGAGATCCGAGGATTTGGCCAAAAGTTTATCCAAGGCCAAGTCCGAGATAGCATCTCTTGAGATCAACAATGCTTCACTCAAAGAGGAGCTCATTGAAGCAAAGGATGCTTGTGACACTCTTGTGGTGAAGTTTGATAATCTCTTGAAGAGCACCTCAACTTCTCTTAATTCAACTTGTTCTTCTATGCCATCCACTAGCAATGGTTGCTCTAAATGCTATAAACTTGATATAGATACTTGTGTTACTAACTTTGAAACTATGCAAGCTTTGGCATGTGGGAATGAGAAATTGAAAGGATTTCTCGAAGATGGGCTACAAAAGTCATATAAGGCTAGTAAGGGCCTTGATGAGTTTCTAGAGAAGAAGAAAGAAAACTACAACAAGAGAGGGCTTGGATATACTCCTCCCAAAGGGACAAAGAAGCACATTGTGGTTGCCCCAATGACCAAGCCCATACACTTTAGCAAGGCCCAAGGCTCCAAGACTCATCAAACCCACTCTACCTTTAACGCATCTTATGTTCTTAAGAAAGCTCAATTTGGTAGAGTGGTTGCTTTATATGTTGGGCCCAAGAATAAGAATGTATCTTTGGTAAAATCCATTGTGGTGCCAAAGACCCTTGTCACTAACTTGAGAGGACCCAACTTGGTTTGGGTACCTAAATGTAAGAACTAATTCTTGTAGGACTTCCTCTCCGGTGGCCCAAGTTGGATGATTGATAGCGGGTGCACACAACATATGACCGGAGAGAGAGGGATGTTCTCCGAGCTTAGTACCGATGAGTATCCAAGAGGGGACATTTCGTTTGGAGATAATGGGAAAGGTAAACCTTTGGGTCTAGGTAAAATTGCTATCTCCAAAGATCTTTGTCTCTCAAATGTTTTACTTGTTGATGGCTTGAACTACAATTTGTTGTCCGTGCCACAATTTTGTGATTCGGGCTACAATTGTTTATTCTCAGATGTGGGTGTGGAAGTCATAAGGAGGAGCGATGGTTTAATAGCTTTCAAGGGACACTTAAGAGACAAGCTTTATCTTGTGAATTTCTCAATTGATAAGCCTTGTCCCGGTGTGTGTCTTATCTCTAAATCTAACATGGGTTGGCTATGGCATCGCCGACTAGCTAATGTTGGTATGAGAAACCTCGACAAACTCTTGAAAGGCAACCACATCCTAGGACTAACCAATGTTTCATTTGAGAAAGATAGATTTTGTGGTGCTTGCCAAGCGGGAAAGCAAGTTGGAGCTTCGCACCCCGTGAAGAACATCATGACTACGAGAAGACCATTGGAGATGCTTCACATGGACCTGTTCGGACCTATTGCTTACCTAAACATAGGAGGTAACAAGCATGATCTTGTAATTGTAGATGACTATTCTCGCTTCACGTGGGTATTCTTTTTGCATGACAAGAGTGAGACTCAAGGTATCTTAAAGAAGTTTATGCGAAGAGCCCAAAATGAGTTTGATGTAAAGATTAAGAGAATAAGGAGCGACAATGGAACCGAGTTCAACAATACCGGTGTAGATGATTACCTTGATGAAGAAGGAATTGGACATCAACTCTCGGCTCCCTACTCTCCTAAACAAAACGGAGTAGTCGAAAGGAAGAATCGAACGCTTATAGAGATGGCAAGGACGATGCTCGACGAGTATAAGGTCTCCAACATCTATTGGGCGGAAGCCGTCAATACTGCGTGACATGCCATCAATCGGCTTTATCTTCACAAGCTACTAAAGAAGACGGCCTATGAGCTTCTTACCGGGAACAAGCCCGACGTGTCTTACTTCCGAGTATTTGGAAGCAAATGCTACATCCTCAACAAAAAGGCTAAGTCTTCTAAATTCGCCCCCAAAGTCGACGAGGGCTTCATGCTTGGTTATGGTTCTAACGCTCATGCTTATAGAGTTTTCAACGGATCCTCCGGAGTCGTTGAAATCTCACATGATGTTACCTTTGATGAATCTAACAGCTCGCAAGTAGAGCAACTCAACTCTCATGTGTTAGGTCAAGAAGTACCGTCTCAAGAAGCAATCAAGAATCTAGCACTTGGAAATATCAAGCCAAGGGAACGTAGTGAGGAAGATAATCTAGAAGTCGGATCAAATCAAGCTCAACCACCTTCTACTCCATCTCAAGATCAAGAAGCAAGTAAAGGCAATGGTGAGGAGGAAGAACAAGTCGTAGAAGATGAGCAATCCGCACCAAGGCCACCTCAAAGGATACCTCAAAGCATTCAACGAGATCATCCCGTGGACAACATTCTAGGTGATATCAATAAGGGAGTCTCTACCCGTTCTCGTTTAGCAAATTTTTGTGCACACTATTCTTTTGTGTCTTCTCTTGAGCCAATAAATGTAGAACAAGTACTAGAGGACGCCGATTGGATAGTGGCGATGCAAGAATAGTTGAATAACTTCACGAGGAACGAGGTGTGGGAACTTGTGGAACACCCCAAGCAAAACGTCATTGGAACAAAGTGGGTCTTCCGCAACAAACAAGATGAACATGGAGTAGTCGTCAAGAACAAAGCGAGGTTGGTCGCTCAAGGCTTCACACAAATCGAAGGTTTGGATTGTGGCAATACTTACGCTCCCGTAGCAAGAATTGATGCAATTAGAATATTATTGGCCTTTGCTACTCACCATTCTTTTAAGTTATTTCAAATGGACGTTAAGAGCGTATTTCTCAATGGGCCACTCTCCGAACAAGTCTATGTTGAGCAACCGCCCGGTTTCGAAGATCCGAAGCATCTCAATCACGTCTACAAGCTACACAAGGCGTTATATGGGTTGAAGCAAGCCCCTAGGGCATGGTACGAGTGCCTAAAGGAATTCTTGTTGAAGAAGGGTTTCGCTATTGGAAATTCCGATCCAACCCTCTTCACCAAAAATGTGGACGGTGACTTATTTGTGTGTCAAATCTATGTTGATGACATTATATTTGGATCTACTAATGATTTGTTTTGTAAGGAGTTTAGTCAAATTATGACTAAACAATTTGAGATGTCCATCACAGGGGAATTGAAATACTTTCTCGGATTTCAAGTCAAGCAAATGAAGGAAGGAACATTTATAACCCAATCTAAATATGTGAAGGATATGCTCAAGAAATTCGAAATGGAAAACACCAAGCCAATCAAAACTCCTATGCAAGCCAATGGGCACTTGGAATTAAATGAAAATGGTAAGAGCATCGACCAAAAGGTATATCGCTCTATGATTGGTTCTTTGCTCTACCTTTGTGCATCTAGGCCCGATATCATGCTTAGCGTGTGCATGTGTGCGCGATTTCAAGCCGCTGCTAAGGAGTGCCATTTAGTGGCCGTTAAGAGGATATTGCGATATTTGGTTCATACCCCCGACTTAGGCCTTTGGTATCCTAAAGGATCAAACTTTGATCTAATCGGCTATTCGGATGCGGATTATGCCAGTTGCAAGGTGGATAGGAAGAGTACCTCCGGTACTTGTCAATTTTTGGGTAGATCCCTTGTGTCTTGGTCTTCCAAGAAGCAAAACTCCGTTGCCCTATCCACCGTCGAGGCCGAGTATATTGCGGCGGGAAGTTGTTGCGCCCAATTGTTTTGGATGAGGCTAACCCTTAAAGACTATGGCCTAAATCTAAGAAACATTCCTTTATTGTGCGACAATGAGAGTGCCATAAAAATAGCAACCAACCCCATCAAACACTCTAGAACCAAACATATTGATATTCGCCACCATTTCCTCAAAGACCACTCGACCAAAGGCGATATTGATATAAAACATGTTCGCACCGAAAAACAACTAGCCGACATCTTTACCAAGCCTTTGCATGAGAGAAGATTTTATGAGTTGAGGAATGAGCTCAATATCCTTGACCCTCGAAACATGGCTTGAACTAGTGTGCACATTGATTGGTGATTGAAAATTGAATTGAAAAGATATATATATATATATATATATATATATCCTATTTTGTAGTTCAAATTATGCTCAAATGGGTGATTTGGATTTTTATCATTTTATTCATGGCTATAGTTTGATTGGTTGATTGCTTACTAGTCATGGATAAAAGGATTTTATAAGATACTCCCCTAAACCCCCTTCCGGTGTCTCCCTCTCTAAAATCCATTCAAAGTCCGCACTTTGTCAGTTCTGGGGTTCGATCGTCCGAGCTACCCACGATCGTCCAGATTCGGATTGTCCGACCCCCTGCCCAAAGCAGCTCTCTGTCCAGGTTTCGGACTGTCCGGACCTATTTACCGGACAGTCCGAATCTCACTTAATCCGATACATATGTCTAAGGGTAGCCCGTGACATTCTCTCACTCCCTCACTCTCCACGGGCTCTCTCCTCCTCTCTCCTCTCCTCTCCCACGGGTTCCTCAACCTAGTGACCCCAAGCCCCGGATTCCTCCTCGATTTGGCTATGGATTTGAGCTCCGAAGGCCGGATCTGTCTTCTCCTCGTGCTTCCCCTCCATGGCTAGGGAAAGAAGTGTCGGTGTAATAAATACCGGGGTACAAAGAGCCTTAGGAAGGCCGAGAGGGCCCCACGCGTCAGGCGGGCGAGCAAGGCCCAGGCAGGTGGCGAGCCCTCGAAGGCCGTGGAGGGCCCCACACGCGTCAGCGGGCGTGCAAAGGCCCCAACATGGTCTTGTGGCGAGCCCCTGCAAGGCAGCGAGGGCCCCACGCACCAAAGCGGGTGCGTGGGTGAGCCCCCTGTAGGCGAGGCGAGGGCCCCACGCCCAAGTGCGGAGTGCGTGGCAGCCCTCCAACGGTGAGGCGAGGGCCCCACGCGCCAAAGTGGCGCGTGGCAGCCCTCCGAGACCAGCGAGGGCCTGCACAAGGGGGCTCACAAGCCAGGGGCATTGCGTATGAGTCTTGGAGGAAGGCTCCCCTGCTGCGAAGGACAAGCGCATTTAATGAGACACCACGCGGATAGACAGAGGAAGAAATGATTACCGCTTCTGAGGACACTTGCAGTCCGAGCGGCCACACTGTGGGCGCAAGAATTGACCGGCAGAGAGAAGAGTTGCTTGAGGAGGCCGCCCGTGTCGAGGAGCAGGCGGGGCCCCACCCGCAGACTCACCGGTGTGACTATGCGGGTCGAGGCCACTGCTGGCGGCACGCGAGGCGGCCAGCCGGCGCGCGCAAGGCAACACGTTGCCTCTTCTGTCGTGTCTTGTCAATGTACTAAGAGCATCAGATCGCTTACTCCCTCGGCTCTCTCCGCCAGCCCAAAGTTTGTATAAAAGGAAAGGAGAGAGGCAGAGAGGGGAGGAGGAAGACACACTGTCAGCAGAAGCATTCGTGCACTCGAGACACTCAGAAACACATTCCCTTTCAACCACAATCGGAGAGAGCTAAGGCTCAAGCAGAGTAGGACTATTACCCGCGAGGGGTCCGAACTCAGGTAAATCTGAGTCGCTCCTTGTTGTGCCCGACGCTCAAATCGAATCGAGCTTGATCGAGTTGGCTAGCAGACTAGAAATCTGACCAGGGGTGTGATCCGCAGTGGTTGAGCGGAGAACACGCCGTCAAGAAGGTATATTCTTTGAGGCATTGCTCTATTTTCCTTTGTTTTTAAGGTTTGGTGCCCAATCTGTCAAATGGAGCAACCTTTTTCGAAATGCCTTGGTAGAATAAGTCTATTTTTTACGTATTTCACCTTCTTCGAATGGCATAAAGTTATATTGGTTGATTTGAAAGATCTAGGTTGAAACCCTATTTCTGGGAGGTTTGGACTGTCCGAGACATGGTTCGGACTGTCCGAGACATGGTTTGGACTGTCCGAACCCTGCAGAAATTTGGCGCCAACTCTAAATTCTAGAATCATATCTTCTATGCTATATCCTCATTTGCTTCCTTGTCTCCTATATTCAGAGGTAGGGAATCTGCTGGCCAAGGCGATGGTTCTGATTCATGAGATTTGCCAAGAGGGCGTATGTCTATTCAGCCTGAAAGACGAACCAAACAACGTCATGACACTATGCCAGGAGGCAGTTCACGGCATGAGATTGAGGAAGAAGAGGAAGATGAGGAATATATCCCCGAGGAGACTCATGTGGGCTGGAAGAAAGCAGTTGTTGGTAAGAGAGAAATGTATAGTTCCTCGGGGTCCGGGAAGCAGCACTTTAGAGGAGGATCCAGTAGCACTGCAGGAGGGCTTATCGGACCTCTCACAATGCACCCACCTCTTCAGTTCCAAGACGCTCCAAGGAGGGCAATCGACTATTCTAAGGCTGGAGAGAGGGTGAGGAAGATGCGAATGGAGGACCTGGCAAAATACACTCAAGCGGGCGTGGATAAGCGTTTCTGGTCTGAGTTCCATTCTGACTTCTATGCCACAATAATCTTGGCGAAGAAGACTCCGATCACTGATATGCAATGGGTTGACTGGAGCCACATGTCTAGGGTGAATGATCCTATTTTCGACAAAGTCATTGATGCTTGTGAGGAGCTTGGACTGCGAGACATCATGGGCCTTAAGTATGACTGGTGCAAAGAAATCATCGCACAATTCTATGCCACTTACTATTGCAAAGGCGATGAAGTCGGGACTATCAGTTGGATGACTGACGGAGAATGGTACTCGGTGACCTACAAAAGATTTGGAGCTATTCTGGGTTTCACAAGAGAAGAACTAGATACTGGATACAAACTTCACAATGAGGAGGTCTTAGCTCCTGAGAGGATGGAGATCATGTATTGACAGCGTGTTCTCCGCTCAACCACTGCGGATCACACCCCTGGTCAGATTTTTAGTCTGCTAGCCAACTCGATCAAGCTCGATTCGATTTGAGCGTCGGGCACAACAAGGAGCGACTCATGATTTACCTGTGTTCGACCCCTCAAGGGTAATAGTCCTACTCCGCCGAGCCTTAGCTCTTTTCTCGATTGTGGTTGAATGGGAATGTGTTTACAGGGTGTTTCGAATGCACGAATACTAGTGCTCGTCTCTCTCTTCTCCCGTCCCCCTCTCTCTCCTCCCCTTTTATACAAGCTGTGGGTGGGCGGAGAGAGCCGAGGGGGTAGGCAAGATCTGAGGCCCTCGAGACATCGACAAGACACGACAGAAGAGACAGCGTGCGTCACCGCCCATGCCGCGGCGCGCGCTTCACGTGCCATCTGCAGTGGCCTCGACCCATACAGATCCACACGGTGAGTCTGCGGGTGGGGCCTCGCCTGCTTCTCTGCCATGGCGGCCTCCTCAAGCAAACCTTCTCTCTGCCGGTCAATTCTTCTGCGCCACGGATGTACCGCTTTCGACCTGCAGGGTCATCAGAGCGGTAATCATTTCTTCACTGCCTATCCGCGTGATGTCTCATTAAATGCGCTTGTCCTTTGCAGGGGAGCCTTCGTCCCAAGACTCTTCGCAACGCCTCGCCGCTGCTGGCCCCACTCGACGTGTGGGACCCTCGCTTTGGCGCTGGGGCCCTCGCCTGCCTCTCAGAGGGGCTCGCCACGCACTTGCTTTGGCGCGTGGGGCCTCTCGGCCTCTTGAGGGGCTCGCCCCACGCCACTGGGCCTTGCTCGCCCGGCCGACGCGTGGGGGGCCCCTTGGCCTTCGAGGGGCTCTCCCACGCTACGGGCCTTGCTCGCCCGCCGACACGTGGGGCCCTCCTGGCCTTCGAGGGGCTCTCCCACGCCACGGGGCCTTGCTCGCCACCGACGCTGGGGCCCCTTGGCCTTCTCGAGGGGCTCGCCCACGCCACTGGGCCTTGCTCGCTCGCTGACGCGTGGGGCCTCTCGGCCTTCCAGCCTCTTTGTACCCCGGTATTTATTACACCGACAATAGCCCCCGGGTCCACCATGATACGCGAAACGTCGCGCAGATACTTTTCCGTTTCTTGTGCGGCGAGAGACGAATCGTGGGGCCCACCACCGCGGCGCCAGACGCTGATTCTCCACCGCACACGATCTTCCTTGGGAACTACGCGCTGCTGGGGAAACCAAAACACGCTGGGCAATGATGGCGCCCAGCAGCGTAAGCGGAATCAAAACGTCGCTGCCGCGCCACGCCTATAAATACTTGTCTCAGTAGCTGCGCCAATCCTTCCGACGCTAAGTCTTCAAGTTGCCCATCGCCTTCTTCGCCGCTACCACGCCTCCTCGCCAATTGCCACCAAGCCTTTCGCCAGCCACCACCAAATTTTCCATGGCTCCCAAGCGCGGCAAGGGCCGCCATGGGATGCCGCACCGCCTTTTGAGCTGTTTCGCCCGCTTCCACCGTTGATGAGGATCGTAGCGCGCCGAGTCTTCGTGCCGCCGACCGCCGCCTGTTCCGCTACCGCACCATCATGCCGAGTCCTCGCGGGGAGATCGTGACCTTCTCTGAAGCGTCTTTGGCGGGCCTTGTCCCGCCAGACTCAATTCTTCTTGGGGTGCTCGCTTCTATGGGATCCAGCGCGACCTTCCCCAACTCGATCATGGCCTCGTCATCTTCGCCACCTCTGCGAGATGTTCGTGGGGACGATGCCAAACCTCCCGCTCTGGCGCCGACTCTTCATCTCTGCACGGGCTCGCCGAGCGGCCGGGTTGGGAGTCTGCTTGCTGCGCTCCGCGACGCCGCCGCTTTTATCCTCGCCGCGTCAAGTCCAATCGAAGGATCTGCACCGGCAAGTGGCTGTGACGTGGAGGACTCCAACAAGGCGCGACGATCTTGTTCTTCCCGACGATCCCGCAGAGCCCATCGCTGATCGGGGCCCAAATGCACGATCTAGCGGTACGGATGCGATGGCGGCGCGCATTGCCGAAGCTCCGCCACGGGGCTCACCGAACCCACGGTGGCGGACTTTTTGCGGCGCCGTTTTTGCCCGCTGTTGAGGGCGCGCCCGCTGGGCGTACTACTGGCGGCGACGACGACGACCCGCCCAGACCGCTTTGGAGGTGAATACTCGCTTCTTTTGGATTTCGTTCCTTCTTTCTTTCCATTTTGGCTAATAGCCAACTCGCTGCTTCTTCTTTGGGCGCTCACCGATGGGAACGTCTTGGGCGACGTGTTCGGATCGGGGCGGGCTTCGACCACGCCGACCGGCGACATCGCCTCGCCGACGGCATCCGCCTTCGCGATTGGGATCCACGGAGCGCACCCTACTTGCGGCGCGCCGCCCCCATGGAGGTCTTCGTCCTGCGGTCCAAGTGGCACGGGACCATCTGCAGATCCATGAGCCGCCCTCGGCGACCGCCTAAGCTTCCGCGGCCGCTGCTTCTCGCCGTGGCGGCCGACTCGATCAAGGCTCTCGAAGCGCCGCCATCCTCGCTGCCGACGACGACGACGAGGAGGGAGGGCGAGCCGAAGAGAGCGCGCTTCTTCAAGCCCGAGAAGCCCGCCACCGCCGGCCCCATCCAGCGGGGCCTCGCTGCTACCGCCGCCGCTCATCACGGGCAAGAGCGCGGCGACTTTCAGAACTGGCGCCGCTGCGCGGTTTCTTCCGCCTTTCTACGCCGACTCCTGCGCAACGCTTCTGCCTTGGCGCTTCTCAGACGGCACTGCTTCGCGCCAGCATCGGCGCTGACTTCGGCAGCGGTGATCACGGCAGCCGCCACCGCCGCCGCAAACAAGCGATTTGAGCTCCCCTTCAGCTTCGCCAGCGCACCGCCACAGTTGGCTTTCCTGCGCTTACGCATACTCAGATTAGGGTTAGCGTATACACGCTTTTGCATACCGAACCCCGATTGTCCCTCTTGAAACAGTATGACGCTGGGCATCGAGCTCCGCTCCACGCGACTTCGCCAGCCCAGCCTTGCCGCCCGCTCCTTCGACGGAGGTCGCTCATGGCAGCGAGAGTTCGCCGGCGCCGCGCCGGAGAACCTTCGCCACCTCGTCACGGGCGCCGCCGCCATCTCGGCGTGACCGCCGACGAGGGACGTTCCTTTGAGGCGCCAGACCTCTCCCGCACTGGGCGACGCGGAGGAAGCCCTTGCCTTGGCTAAGCGATCGGCGGCGAAGCCGCGGGCCCTTGGCCAAGAAACCGCCGGCGAGGCGATGACCAGCGAGGCAGCGGCAGCCTGCCGCCGCTGCCTCGCCGCCAAGCAGATCAAGACTCCGCCGAGCACTTCGAAGCGCCCAACCTCGCCGACATGCTGCGCACCGCCATCGGCTTCCGGACGCCTGCATCCACTGGTGTTTCCTTGCATCCTCGCTGGAGGAGATGGTCTGCAGAAGACGCCGGGCGCCGGGGGACGAGCCGCCGGCCTCGCGCCCCTTCCGGTGGCGCTGCGGACGCGGGCGATCAAGACGGTCGCCAAGGCGCTCGGCAGCATGTTCATCTTGGGCAACTGTCTTGCTCGAGACGCCACGCTTGATCTCGACGCCGCCACCGGGAGCTGCCGCGCCACTGAACCGGTTTGAGCAGCGCGGGTTGACACCGCCACGACCGCGGTCCATGATGGGGGCGCCGCTCCAATGGAAGATTTAAGACGAGGAGGAGTAGCGAGACTCCCCCGCCTTTTTTGCCTTGTAAATGTTGCCTATCAATGCAAACAAACTTTTGCTCTTTTGTTGTGAGTCTCACTTGAATTTCGCACAACTTTAACTTGCGGAATTGAATTGGGGCACCCGGCCGCCAAAGGCTTTAGACTGAACGTTCTGCCGCAAGTGAGCGCTGTTTCCTTAGGCATCTGGTTACTTCAACCCTTATGGCCTCTCGCAACCCGACTTAAACATTACGTGGCGAGCGCTTAGCTTCCGGAAGTGGTCTAGTCGCTGGTGCCGCCATTGGCGCATTGCCAAGACCGAGCCGACACACCAGGCTAGAGCCCGCCTTCCGTCGCCGCCAAGACCAACAGAAGTTATAAGCGCTTGCCTTTGCAACTAAGGGCCATCACCATAAGTACTTTCGCTACCGACTTTCAAAGAATGTTTTCTAACAGACCTTTCTAAGGCTAAGCCACCGATCGCCAAAAGCTTTAGATGAGCTTTACGCTGAAAGTGAGCGCTTTTTCCTCGTGCATCCGGTTACTTCAACCCTTATGGCTTCTTTGCGAACCGACCCTAGACATCGGCGTGGCGAGAACTTAGCTTCCGGAAGTGGTCTAGTCGCGGTGCCATTGTTGCATTGCCTAAACCGAGCCGACACACCAGTTAGAACCCGCTCATCCGCTTCGCCGCCTAATCATGAGTCAGAGGCGTTCGTCCTTAGAATTAAGGGCCATTCGCTTTGAGTACTTTTTTTTGCCGCCTTTCAACGGAATGCTTTCTAATGCACTTGAGGCGAAAAAAAGCAGATGCCCACAAGGAGATGTAACTTATCTCTTATTGAAGATGGCTTTGTATAATGCAATTTCGAGGCGAAGCGGTGAAGGAAGAAGACTCGCTGCTTTCGGCTCCAAAGGAAGGCCAAAAAAGGCTTCGAACTGCTACTCACGGGTAGAACTTCCTCACCGCCGACGCTCCAAGTGTTCGCTAATTCACGACCATCCTCGAATGCGAGCCCGACCGAGCTCAAGGGAGATCGAGACCACCTTGAAGGGCCCTCCCACGGGGAGACAGCTTTGTTGCGCCCGCTGCTTGGATTTTGCGCAAGCGAGGTCGCCCAACGCCGGTGTTGTCACACACACCGCTTTGCTTGATAACGGCGCAGCGCCTGCCGATACTTTCATGCCCAGATCGCCGCCTGCCTCTCGGATCTCCTCCAGAGATTTACTTCATCCCGACGCCGGTCGTGGTCTTGGTCTTCGCTGAACGCCGCCACTCTTGGGAGCCAAGGCGAGCTCGATGGGAGCACCGCCGAGCCATACACCAGAAGAAGGGGTCTCGCCGGTGGCTCATGGGAGTTGTCCGCAGCGCCCATAATACGGTGGGAACTTCTCCGCCCGCGCTTGTCAAGCTTCTCCAGCGGTCGAACGCCTTGTCTTGAGCTCCTTTGAGTACTTCGCGTCACCGCTCCACTTGCCCATTGCTCTTCGGATGTGCAACGAGGCGGCTACGCTTGGTACCCAACTCTTCGCACCACCATGGAAATCAGCGCTTTTGACTGAAAGCGCCGTTGTCGATGATGATTCTGCATTGGCGACACGAACCGGACGAAGATGCTTTTCATAAACTTGATAGCCGCTGCGGATGTGATCGCTGGGACCGGCGAGGCTTCAACCCACTTAGTGAACTTGTCGATGGCGACAAACAAATGAGTATATCCTCCGCCGCTCATGGAACGGGCCTGTAATGTCCAAATTTCTAGACCGCGAACGCCAGAGAGCGGAATGGTTTGCGGCGCTGGGCGGTCGGTGGATCTGCTTAGCATGAAATTGGCACGCTTCGCATCTCCTCACTAGCTCGAAGGCATCCTGGAGGGCAGTAGGCCAATAGAAACCGTGGCGGAAAGCTTTCCCAACCAACGCCCGGCTCCCTGAGTGGCTCCCGCACAAGCCTCCATGGATCTCAGAGAGAATTTCACTCCCCGCTTCCCGAGTGACGCACTTCAGTAGAACTCCATTTGCGCCCTGGCGATACAGTCCCCACTTACTGTATGCGTGGCGCTTGGCCTTGCGCTGCTATCTTCTCACCGACGCCATCGCTCGGGATCACTCCATCCCGCAGTAGGCTAGGATCGATCCATCCATCGACCTTCCCGGACGAGTGTGACGACGCTCAGACATTGTCGCCGACGATTCCTCTGGCTCGGGCGCTTCGCCTCAACCGCCTCGGCAGTTCTTCCGCCTCCTCTCTAACCGGAAGCTGCAGGAGGATCGGTGACGCTCTCCTCGAGAGGTGGAGTCGCTGCGTCGAAAGCGCCGTCCCGCGCTGTAATTGGGGTCGCGACGGCGCGCCACAGAAGTCTTTCTTCAAAGACCCCAATGAACAGTGCCTCGACGAGGCAATCTGGGACAGTTCATCCGCCATGTAGTTGTCGCGGCGAGGGACGTGCACGAAGCCCAAACCCTCAAAGTGCCGCTCCAACCGGCGCACCTCCGCCAGGTAGGCCGCCATGACGGGATCCGAGCAGGAGAAATCCTTCCTCGCCTGGTTGATGACCAGGAGAGAGTCGCCTTTTACTTGTAGCCGCCGGATGCCAAGGGTCGAAGCCACCCTGAGCCCGGCGAGCAGTCCTTCATACTCCGCGACGTTGTTGGTGGCGCGGAAGTCCAGCACCACCAGGTGCCGGACGACATCGCCGGTGGGAGACACCAGGACGACGCCACCCCAAACTCCAAATTGGAATGAGCCGTCGAAGAAGAGAGTCCACGGCGAGGGTGCTGGGGTGTCTTCAGCTTCTGTGTCCGCCGGAGTCCACTCGCTGATGAACTCCGCCAGAGCTTGCCCTTTGATGGCCGTTCGGGGAGCGAATTTGAGATCGAATTCCGCCAGCTCCATGGCCCATTTGGCGATCGACCCGTGCCGCCATGTTGAAGAGGATCTCCGCAAGGGATACTTGGTCAACACTGTGACTTCTCGCCCAGGAAGTAGTGGCGTAGCTGGGATGCCGTCGACGGCGTAGAGCATCTTCTCGTGCTGTGAATACCTTGTTTGGCGCCGTGGAGGACCTTGCCGACGTAGTAAATGGGGCGCTAAACGCCTCTCTTTCCGCCACCAAGACCGCTGACCGCTGAGGGTTTGCCGCGACGAGAGGATCAACGGCTCGCCTGGTCTCAGGGCGACCAACGCACGGGCGGGAGGTAAGATACTTCTTCGCACTGAGCCGAACGCCTGCGCCTCCGCCGTCCACTCGAACTGGTTGGTCTTCTTTCGAGCTTGAGCAAAGGGAGACTTTTATCCCCAAAGTAGCTATAAAGCGCCCAGGGGAGGTCAAGCGACCCACCAAGCACCGTGATCCGCCAAGTCACGTCGGGGCTTCATGTTCTCGATCACTGCGATCTTGTCGGGGTTCGCCTCAATCCCCTCCGGGAGACGAGGAATCCCAGCGGTTTGTCTGACGGAACGGCAAACACGCATTTCTCCTGGATTGCTTGATGCAAGATTCCTCGGGTTGGTGAAGGTTTCTTCCAGTCGCCGATCAACTCCTCCGCTTTTTGACTTCACCACCGGATCATCGACATACACCTCCGTGTTCCGCCCTATTTGGGAGCGGTGAGCGATATGCATGGCCCGGCCGATAGGTTGGGCCTGCATTCTTCAATCGAACGCCATCCTTGTATAGCGATGAGACGCCCATGGGCGAACGAAGCGGGTCTTGTCTTCATCTTCTTCGCCATGCTAACTGGTGGTACCCAGAGTACGATCCGTAGCTTCATTGCCGCCGCACTCGCAGCTTGAGTCGACGATGAGATCGGCGCGGGAGCGGTACGGATCCTTCGCACGCCTTTGTTGAGGTCGGTGAAGTCCACGCATATCCTCCAACGCCTGCTGATTTCTTGACGAGGACGGGTTCGCGAGCCACAGGATGGGCGACATCTGCGGACGCACCCCGCCTCAAGAGCTTGTCCACCTCTGGCGGATAACTTCGGCGCTCCACGGATCGCTTCCGACCTTCGCATGACCGTCGCGCCGGGAACGCCGCCAATTTGTGCTCAATCACCTCCACAGGGACCCCGCCATGTCGGACGGTTGCCACGCAAACACGCTGCGTTAGATCGGAGGAAGGAGACGAGCGCGCTTCCTATTTGGCGCCGAGAGGCGCCACCGAACGGTTCGCTGGTCTCGACTTCGCTTCAGGAGACCGCCTTAACCTCCGCGGACGAACCGGGAGGCACGGTTCGCCGAGGAGCTCCTGCAGTCGGCTCGGCCTTACGGCACCGACGCCCCGCCAACGCGAGGGCGTCCTTGTCGCAGCGGAGCGCCCCGGCGTCCACTTTCAAACGATGGGGCGGCCGGCCGGGATCTTCACCACCATGTACGCATAGTGGCACACCGCCATGAACCTGGTCAGCGCCGGCCGACCTAGTATGGCGTTGTAGGGGAGGTCGAAGTCCGCCACCTCAAACTCGAGCATCTCGGTGCGGAAGTTGTCGGAGCCTCCGAAGGTTACCGGAGATCGACAGCGCCCGGTAGACGGACTCGGCCCGGCGCGATGTCAAGAACGGAGCGTTAGGCGAAGCTCCCGCCGCTGATCCTGAGCGCCATGGCGACCCGGCGGACAGAGGTTGAGGAACTCCTCCGTCTACCAAAGACCGCCTACCTTTACATTCCGGACCGTGGGTGCAACCACGATCGGGAGATGCCCAGGGCCGGCGGTACTGGCTGGGTGATCGGCCTGACTGAACGCGATCGGCTGCTCCGACCACGCCAGCTGCCTCATCGACCCAAAGCCGGGCACGGCGGCGCACACCTCCCTCATCGCACGCTTAAAGCTAGCGTGGGACGGATAGGTGGCCGAACCGCCGTGGATGACGGCAACCTCGCGCTCCGCCTGCTGAAAACCAAGCGAAGCCGTCTCCTTGCCCTTGCCACTGCCGGACGCCTGCTGCTGCTGCTGCTCGTGGACTCGCTTGTCCACCATCTTGCTGACGACATGGCAATCCGCCAAGTCGTGGGAGTTGTTGCGGTGAATGGGACAGTAGGGCCTTCCGTCCCACTCACGGGGCGATGGTCTCGCCTTCGTCATGCGGCATGGGCCGCCATGCCACGGCGACGCCGTAGCCGCCGCCTCGGCAGCCCTCTACGGGACCGTACCCGCCGGCGCCGCGACCTCCTCCTTTTTACGCCCGCCGCGCCATTCGCGCTGGCCGCCGCCGTCGTCGTCGTCGTCGTCGCTTCGGCCAGGCCATGACCTGCCGGTCTCGGCCGCTTTGCGCTTCTTCTTGTCCTTGCCGCGGGGTTCCTCGAGGTCCCGCCTCGCCGCTCCGCAGCTGGCCCGCCAGCGCAGGCCGGGCGGATGCGAGCTCGCTCAAGGGCGACTTGTCGCGCTAAGGTGAAGAGCTCCTCCTCGTCTTGATCTTGCCGGTGGCCATCTTCTCTTTGACCTTGGGGTCTCGGGCGCCTCTCTGAATGCCGTGACCACGGCGTCGATGGAGATGTCGTGGGATGGTGTTGCGGACTGACCGAAGCGCCAATATAGTCGCGCGGCGACTCTCCCTTCTTCTCGCTTCCACGCCAGGAGGTCGCCTTCACCCCGGCTGCTCAAGGTGCCCCGGAAGTTGGAGACGAAGAGCTCGAGAGCTCCTTCCATGACCCCACGGACTCGGGGCAGGTTCATGAGCCACGAGCGGGCTCGCCGGTGAGGACCGGGAAAGTAGTTCGCCGTAACCTTCCCGACCCTCCAGTCGGCCGCATCACCGTCAGATAGATCTGCGAAAACTCATCGTGGTTGGTGGAGCCGTCGTATTTTCGATGGGGGCAGGGCGAAACCGCTCCGCCATCGGACGCGGGCGCAGCTCCTTAGAAAAGGCTCGGCACCCGACGCCGGGAGCCTCCACGCTCTGGGCGCGTCTCGCCCGCCGCTTCGTCGCTTAGGCGGCGCCAAGAAGCGCCACCTCATCGCCGGGCCGCTCTGCGGAACCTCTTGCTGGTCCTCAAGACGGCGGCGGCAGTGTCGCTGCTTCGGTCGCGCCCTGCGGAGCTTGTCACGCAGTCTTCTCCATGCAGACAAGTGGCGGTCCTCCAGATAGGACCGGAGATCGCGCCACTCGACGCCGCCGGCCGAGCCCCCGTGAGGGTCGCCGCTCTTGTCGTTTTGGCCCCGCCTCACCAGAGATCTGCGAGAGGAGTGCGAGGGCAACAAAGAACGGAGGACGCGAAACGCCGGTTCCCCGCCCCGAAACTTGCACCACCGCCCGGGCGCGCGCGACGTGTGCGGGCTGTTGCCAAACCACGGCGCCCGCCGAGTCCGAGTCACCGGAACCGTGGGTTTTCAGCAAGGCCACGCCGCGTGGAGTTACTGCTTTGCCGAGTGCACTCTCCAAGGCCGACGCCGCTTAGCTTGGCCGAGGCGGCTGCTTCCGCTAGGGCTCCAACCCTAGGCGGGCGGCCACCGCCGGTGATTCACCGCCATCGCCCGCGGCCGACTCCGTGGCCACGGCTCTAGCGGCGCTTCTGCTCCATCGCTAATCGCTGCTCCGCCATCGCCTCCTGAAGAAGGGTCGAAGAGCTTGAACCGATGCTAGCGCTCCCCTACATGGCGCGCCACTGACGGCGTGTTCTCCGCTCAACCACTGCGGATCACACCCCTGGTCAGATTTTTAGTCTGCTAGCCAACTCGATCAAGCTCGATTCGATTTGAGCGCCGGGCACAACAAGGAGCGACTCGCAGATTTACCTGTGTTCGACCCCTCGCAGTAATAGTCCTACTCCCCGCCGAGCCTTAGCTCTTTTCTCGATTGTGGTTGAATGGGAATGTGTTTACAGGTGTTTCGAATGCACGAATACTAGTGCTCGTCTCTCTCTTCTCCCGTCCCCCTCTCTCTCCTCCCCTTTTATACAAGCTGTGGGCTGGCGGAGAGAGCCGAGGGGGTAGGCAAGATAAGGCCCTCGAGACAATCGACAAGACACGACAGAAGAGACGCAAAACGTGCATGCCCATGCCACGCGGCGCCGCCCTCAGGTGCCGCAGTGGCCTCGACCCGCACAACCACACCGGTGAGTCTCAAGGGTGGGCCCTCGCCGCTTCTCTGCCATGGGCGGCCTCCTCAAGCAAACCTTCTCTCTGCGGTCAATTCTTCTCGCCATAAAGGATGTACCGCCGACTGCAGGGTCATCAGAAGCGTAATCATTTCTTCACTGCCTATCCGCGTGATGTCTCATTAAATGCGCCGTCCTTTGTAGCAGGGGAGCCTTCGTCCCAAGACTCTTCGCAACGCTCCCCGCTGGGGCCCCACTCGACGCGTGGGACCTCGCCTGTCTCCAGAGGGGCTCACCCACGCGCCGCTCGGGCGTCAGGGGCCCCGCCTGTTTCTTCAGAGGGGCTAGCCCACGCACCCGCTTCGGCGCGGGGGCCCTCGCCTCGCTCTCAGAGGGGCTCGCCCACGCACCCGCCTGGCGTGGGGCCCTCTCGGCCTCCTGAGGGCTCTCGCCACGCCACTGGGCCTTGCTCGCCTGCCGACGCGTGGGGCCCCCTTGGCCTTCGAGGCTCGCCACGCCACTGGGCCTTGCTCGCCTGGCCGACGTGGGGCCTCTCGGCCTTCCCAGGCCTCTTTGTACCCCGGTATTTATTACACCGACATGTATGATGATCAGATGAAGCCCTACTACAACTACTTGAACAGGCTATTCAGAAAAACCATGACTCCAAGGGGTGGAGATGCAAGCAATATCTCGGGGCATCAAAGGAACCTTATGCTTAAGGTCAGGCCTGGTGGAAAGCCATTCAATGTCTTCGACTTCATTTGGGAAGAGATTCGTATCACTACTATCTCGCCGATCAGAAGATGTCCCTATGCGCCCCTCATTATGATGATGATTGAATCAGTGACAAAGCTGCAATTTGTGAAGGAAGAAAAGCACACTGGGTTGAGAATCAGGACCATCACCACTGGCCGCAAAATTCCTCATAAGCCAGCTTCCACCTCCACCACTCCTCCTTCTAGCTCCTCCGGCATTCTCAATGCCCTTCGAGCCATCTTTTGTCTTGGGCAGAAGAACTACAAGAAGATCTCGCGTCGCTCCAAGAAGACTCTTCGACATGTGAAGGACATCAAGCGCCGCATGGACTTTGAGTGCTCTCCCGACGGGTCCGAGGTGGAGTCAAGCGGGGAAGACGAAGAGTTCAACGAAAGAGCTATCTTCGCCATCTTGAACCTCAGGCAAAGCGCCCACACCAAGAGGAGGCCAAGGCTACTTACGAAGAAGAAGAAGAGGAAAGCGAGGAAGGCAGCGATCAAGATGAAGATGATTGAGTCGGCATCTCTCTTTTCTCCCCATATCTCTTTTTGTGCTTGTTGACAAAGGGGGAGAAGGAGAGCTTCAAAATTTATCTTGTGCCAATGCTTGTTGTTGAACTATTTGAACCTTTGTGCCTGTAATAATCTTTATTAGTGAACTGCTGTAATTTGTGTGGTAACTTGAACTGCTTGTATTGTCGAATCTTATCTTATCTTTCTTCGTGGTATTTGGTAAAATTGGAGTGCTTAACTGCCATATGCATTGTTGTTTAAATTTCGGATTTGTGCTCTAATTGCTAGACATAGGGGGAGCTCTTTGGTTTCTTTCCATGCATATCTTTAGGGGGAGCTCTCTATATGTCACCTTCGGTTTTATTTATTTGAAGCTTTAGTGGTTGTCATCAATCATCAAAAAGAGGGAGATTGAAAAGGCATCTAGGCCCCTAATTTTGTTTTGGTGATTGATGCCAACTACTAAAGACTATTACTAACGATTTAATTGAGTTGTGAACAGAGAATTAAATATGGAAATCTTAGTTACCAAGAGTCGTCGAAGGACTTGAAGATTTATTCGATTAGATGATCAATTTGTAATCTTTATTTTATTGAGTCTAAGGATGGCCGTACTATATAGAGGGATTCGACGAGAAATACAGTGTGAGGTGACTCTGGTGCTCAAAAGATGATCTTAGGTCAAATCTTAGTCACCCATTAAATTCCCCACTATTTCTAAGCCCAAAACTCTTCTCTCAGGTCCTGACCGTCTGCGTTCTCGCTTGACCGTCCAAGGGTCGAATCGTCTGAGGCACCTCCAACGTGCTCTCTGCCTTGAATATTCGAATTGTTTGATCGTCTGGTCCGGACTCGTCCGTTGTTCGACTGTCCGAGCTACCCTCCAGTTGAGCTCTCTGTCTAGATTTATTCGATTTACCGGACTGTCCATGGGACCCTTCAGACAGTCCGAACCACCTAGTCATATCTGGAGATTCTGAGCCCATATCTATGATCCACATACCTTCAAGATATCAAATATGATTTTTGTTTGGGTCACTTTTCACAGCCTACCTCGGACTGTCTGAGGGGTGTCACGGACAATCCGAATCTCACTTGTTGTACCTCAACGGCTAGATCTGGGGGAAGCTATATATACCCTTTCCACTGCTCCTAGCAAACGGTAACTGTGCGCATCACTCAGATTCATTTCATACTCTCTCTCATCCAAGAACCCTAAAAGCATCTCCCCTCCTAGTGCCTCTTGTGAGATTGATTTAAGGGTGGAGAAGCTAGGTTGGTGCTAGATCTGAGCTTGGTCCATCTCGTGAGCACCTTGGTCGCCTCCAAGTGAGTGGTTTCTCGCCGGATTTGTTACTCTTGGAGGTTGAGGACTCCTAGACGGCTAGGGGTCGCCGTGAGCCTCCGGATTGGTTGTGAAGGTGTGATTCCACCTCCGCAAGGAAAGGAATCAAGGTGATATTCGGTGAGTGCTTTGGCACAAATCCGAGAGGATTAGAGTCAAGTGGGACTCGGGCTCTACGGTGTTGAGCCTACCTCAACGGAGAGTAGGATCTCCTCAAAGATCCGAACTTCGGGATAAAACTCCTTGTGTTTAGCTTCTTATTTGGTTTGTGTTTCTCCCTTGCTAGATCTACTCTATTTACTATCTTGTGCTTGAGGGAGATCTCTCCTGTGTTTCTGTGATATTGCTCTTGGTATTCTTGTTATTTGAGTTGTGCAGGACATTTTCGGAGATTTTGGGGAGGTTTCTTCACAGTTGACCTCGGACTGTCCGAGGGTTGTCACGACATCCAACCTACTTACAGCCATGCTTGAAGATTGAATTTGGTGTCACGCCTATTCACCCCCCTCTAGGCGTCATCTCGGTCCTTTCAATTTGGCTGAGAGGCATTTGTACCCGGGTATTGGTGTACAACTGGCGACCTTATAAAAGGCATACCTCAAGAAATCGTACCCAAATTTCACCAACATCCAGCCTCGAGCATGCGAAGTTGGCTAGTGACCCAGCATGGGGTATGCCGCGAAATACTTTTAATTTTGGCGCTTCCGGTCATATGCCCGCCAGGGTGTACCGAGGCCGAATTAGGCTCGATTTTAACACATTGTCACCGTTAGCGGCGTGTTAAGAAAGCCTGTTAAGCTGATTGCCCTTTGCAGTTTTAGCTCAAGCCCAATTAGGGGGAGGCGAAGCATTTTCGCGCCCTTTTCTCACACAGCCGGAGCGACACGTGTTTCCGTCGGAAACCGTATTCGTATCCACTTCCGTCCCATCGCTATGATGGTTTTACTGTGTTTGAAACGGATTACAAGGCGCGCCCGTTGAACTTCCTCTGTGCATAAAAGAAACCACAGGGGCAGAGTACTACTTCACCACCAGCTTTCGAGTTTTTGAGTCTTCCCGGCTACACCCAGAAACCTCCACCTTCTCCCTCTTCCAAACGATGCCGAACATCATGGAGCTGATAGAGAAGTGGGTCGCCGAGGCCCGCGTGAAGACGGAGGAGGAGGCCGCCGCCAATGCCTTCGAGGACGAGCTCTGGCAGGATTGCGCCCTGATGAAGGCGGAGGTCCGCGCGGAAGAATCCATTAGGGTTCTGATCCGCGGATTTCCGCAACTCCACAAGGTGCGCTTCCCCCTCAAGGATGCACTGGTCGCGGCCCTCCTCGCCGACGGGGGATACTGAAGTCCTTCCGCCGTGGGGTTTCCTCTTTTGCTCCTCCGCGAGCCAGCAACGAGCCTTAGCTCGATGTGCTGTGCCGCGGAGAATTGTAATTAGGCCTAAGTGCCTTTTAATGAATATCTTTTGGATATCCAAATGCCTTTTCTTCGCTTTAATCTTGAATCTATGACGCTGCTTCCTCTTGATTTGACATCGAATCCACAACGCCGCTTCGTCTGAGTAGTTAGGACCGCCCGCTCCAAGACCGGCACTCGACGCTTAACGCGGACCTCTCGGAAGGAACCACTCGGGCAACCGAGTGATTAGCCAAGCCCTCCTCAGAAAGGCCGCATCCAGCGCTCGACTAAGGCCCGACCCAGAATGCGAAACACTGCCCGTTGCTGTAAGTTAGGAACAGGGGAACGAAATTAGTTCACCTCGCTCACTTTTCGCGCCAGTCAGTTAGCTTCTCCCAGCGAACTCTGCCGCTAGGGTTCTTCTCCGTCGCAACCTCCGCCGCCACCCGTCTCCGATCGCAATGGCTCCACCTTCTCCTGCCACCCCTAAGATTGCTAAGAGCTGGAAGGAGTGGATGAAGTCCGTCATGACCGAACGGAGGCTACAGAAGCTGGTCTCCATCGACGTGCTCCCCTCGGGTTCGTGTCTTGACGCGCCGCCGCCGACGAATCTTGCCCCACCCCTCGCTCGGACGAGGTAGTACTCTTTGAGTCCTTCTTCCTCCATGGCTTCGGCCATCCTTGCTCTCCTTTCTTTCGGGGATTACTGCATTTTACAGGATCGAGGTTTCGCACTTGAACCCAATTCCATCTTCCAAATTGCGATTTTCATCCATGTCTGTGAGGTCTATTTGGGGATCGCTCCTCATTTCGACCTTTTCAGATATCTCTACCTTCTTAAACCCTTTCCCAACAAGAACTCTCCCAAGGCCGCCGGCGGCGCGGGATTTCAATTGCGGGAAGGGGCCCAAAAACATTATTTCAATCTTCCTTTGAGAACCTTCAATAAGGGCTGGCACTTGGAGTGGTTCTACTGTGCCAACTCTCCTTCGGCCCTCCCTTCCTTCTCCGGCGAGTGCCCCACAGTCCATCCCTCCTGGTCCTCTCTTCTCGTCGATGACGAAGGAGGCCAAGTAAAGGAACTTCTTGTTCTTCTCCACAGAGCAAAGTCTGCTGGGTTGACCGGCGTTGGGGTGGTCTGGAACTACACCCACCGCCGTATCCAGCCCATAAAAGAGAGGGTGCATCTCGCCTTTGAGTACTTGGGGGCCCAAGATACCACTCAGGAATCCAGTGAGAACCTTTCGCAGAAGGAAATCATCAGCCGAGTGGCCGAGCTCTTCGCTCCAGGCTCGGAAATAGTTCATGCAGAGTGCCCGGCTGTGTACCACCTGACATATTTACCACCAGCGGTAAGGAAAAGATCCTTCTCATCTCAACCGCGGTTTCTTAGGATAGAGCCGGAACTAATATAATCTGACATGCCGTAGGGACGTGAAACCTTCTTCTCCATCCATCCGATCCCAGAAGCTCCGCACCACAAGGAGGCACCGCGCAGGCGTCCTGCTGAGGGCTCGACTAGTGCTCCTCCAGCCAAGAAAGGCAAGGGGGTCGCTTCAGGGGACTCGGATGAGGATGACGACGATGACAACGTCCCGCTCGTGCGCCGCCGCCGCCCAGCAACGAGGTCGCCCTCAGCCCAGGCGAAGCAGCCTCAAGGTCCTCCGCCTCCCCAGTCCACCGACCCAGTGGCCGCGTTGGGGCAGAGAAGCCTCCCAGCTCGGGCCCGAGTGATTCGGGTGTCCAATTTGGGTTTACGTGTCTTCACAGAGGTATTTTCTCAAGATATTTTCCCTTCATGATTTGAAAGGAATTCCTATCTTGGATAATCTTCAAACGCCTTTCAGAAAACCCATCGAAGAGGATGACGAACCGCCAAGCTCGCATGGCAAAGAGATGCCAGCCTCGGTGCCTTCAAAGTCTGATTACCAAGCTGAGCCCCAACCTACCAAGGACTCGGCTCAGCATGCCGTGCCTCGCCAAGACTCCGGCCCATCATCCGCCACTCGCCGATCCTCGCCGGCAAAGGGGAAAATCCCAGCTCCTGCTCCAGGGAGCACAAAACCAGAAATTGAGGAGATTCCTCGCCCCTCCACCGAAGCTCATGCTCCACCCCTCCGACTGAAGTGGAGGAAGGAGATGGAGGGCTACAAGGTCGACGACGGGCAGGAGGGCGAAGAATGGAAAGTGCTAGACGATATGGTGGAGGCTCAAGCCGTGATATATAAGGTAAAACCTTTACATGCCCTGAATCCTCGCTTTGCATAAGAGAGTCCTGCTAATCTCACTCCCGTCTCCATGCAGCGCATGAAAGAGAGGTCAAGGCAGAAGACCATATGCATGGAGAAAACAATGGGCGAGCTGAAGACGCGCGACGAATACGGCAACGCGCTGTACGCCGTCAAGGCGCAATATCGCGGCCGAATCACAAAGCTCCAACAAGAAGTTCCGAACTCCGGTTCCGCCACATGGAAGAGTCTAACACCATCCGAGGTATAAATCCTGAATAGTCCTAAACTTTCATCAAAACAATGCTCCTTGGATGATAATCCTTGAGACTTGCCTTCGAATATAGCACTGGAGGCGAGATAGAAGGCCCTGGAGGAGAGGCAGAAGGCCTTGGAGGAAGAAGTCTTCCGAGCCAACACTCAAGCCGCGAAATCGGCTAAAGTGCTGGAAGGTAACTTTCCCCCACTGGCTCTCCCTGGCTCAACCCCACTAGAGTCTGACTGATTCGTCACACCTGATTGATTATGTAGAATACTGGCAGAAGACCAAGGCGCAATTCCAGCTTCTTGACAATGAAGTGAAAACCTCCCACGAGCTTTGCCGCCAAGCTCTGGTGGGAATAGTCCCAACACTCCAATGCCTCTACCCAGAAGAAGAGCTGCCGACTGATTCCAACCTCCTGATGACCCGTCTCGACGCCCTTCCTGAGCGGATCAAGGTCTTTGCGAGGAAGGCAGCAATAACGTGCACCAGCAAGGGCCTCGCGATTGAGAAGTCAAACTTCCCCCGTCTAGACTTCGAAGCCGTCAAGGAATGATTTTCTTGCACGGAGGAGAAGGCATGCGCATTACTGCAAGAAGTTCGTCCGACTGCTGTCCATATAGTCGAAAACTTGGACTTATAGATGTATCTATAACATAAACACTTAATTGATCCTCAAAACTTGTGATCCGATTTATCCGAATAGTACGCTTTATCCTTTTTCATGAAACGCATCCGTCGACTGGTCCAGCCCCCGAGTGCCAGGAATTAGCACTTGGCTTTCTCCCCATGCTACTACGGAGTAGCTAAACGTTGTCATTGGGATATAGAAGCGCCATTACTCAAGAATTTTCACAACATTCGAATTCGACCAACACATGTAAAGAGAAAACAACTTTTTTTAATAAGATAGGGTGCGGTTGACTCTGCACACTATTTAGTGTAGCCCCCGACTTACTGCTTGGTCGTTTACGGCCAAGTAGCAAGTCAAGAGAAAGAAAACTAATTACATGCTGCTTGAATACAAAACTTTAAGAGTAAAAACGACGTAGCTGCTCGATGTTCCAGGTGTTAGGCACTTCAGATACATCTTCACGATGTAGCCGGTAAGCCCCCGGGTGGGTCACTTCAGCGATCACATAGGGGCCTTCCCAGAGTGGGGAGAGTTTATGCTCGTGCTTCTGATTCCTTTGGAGGACCAGATCTCCCTTGGAGAACGCATGGCCCTGTACGTTGCGCTGATGGTAGCGACGCAGGCCCTGTTGGTACTTTACCGACTGGATCATTGCTGCTTCCCTGGCTTCCTCGAGCCGATCGAGGTCTTCATATCTTGCTTCATCCGACTGATTATCGTCGAAACCGGTGACCCGAGGGGACCGGAACTTCAATTTAGTCGGGAGGACCACCTCCGTGCCATAAACTAGAAAAAAGGGTGTCTGCCCGATTGCTCGACTTGGGGTCGTTCTGAGCCCCTAGAGCACCGAAGGAAACTCCTTGACCCTGCGCGTAGCGTACAGCTTCAGGCGATCGAAGATTCGGACTTTGAGCCCCTATGGTACCAATCTGTTGGCGCGCTCAACCTGCCCGTTGCTCCTTGGGTGGGCCACCGAGGCATAACAGATCTTCATGCCCAGCTCCTCGCCCCAATCTTGAAATTCGCTGCTTTTGAACTGAACGCCATTGTCGGTGAAGATGCGATTGGGTACGCCAAAACACACAACGATGTCCCGAAAGAACTCGTGTGCTTTGGCGGCCGTGATGACTGCAACCGGCTTGGTTTCAATCCACTTGGTAAACTTGTCGATGGCGACGAAGAGATGGGTGAATCTGCCTTGCGCCCGCTTGAGAGGGCCCACAATGTCGAGATTCCAGATGGCGAAGGGCCAAGAGATCGGAATCGTTTGTAGATCTTGGGCTGGCATGTTAATTTGCCGTGCAAAGAACTGACACCCATCACATCTGCGTACTATGTCTTCCGCATCAATGACCACGGTTGGCCAGAAGAATCCTTACCGATAAGCTTTTCCCACTAGGGTGCTGGCTGCTGCGTGGTGCCCTCATTCTCCTGAGTGTATTTCATTGAGTAGGTCTCTGCCTTCTTGCTCGCATATGCAACGCCTTAGTACCCCGGAACTGCTTTTTCTGAAAAGCTCGTCCCCGACTACCTTATAACTTTTGCTTCCGCGTGTAATGCACTCGGCAAGGCTTCGATCCTCAGGCAGCTCATCATGAAGAAGATGATCTAAGTAAGGCTGAGTCCACCCTGGGTTAATTGTGAATACCTCTGCATCGGGTTCTGGCTGCTTCTCTTGATCTTCTCCCGGTGCAGGTGGTAGCGTGATGGACGGTGCACGTAGCTCCTGGACGAAAACACCAGTCGGGACTTGAGCCCAAGTGGATCCCATCCGCGCTAGCTCGTTTGCTGCTTCATTGTCGCGGCAGAGCACGTGCGTAAGCTCCAGTCCGTCAAACTTGTCTTCTAACTTCCGTACCTCCTAACAGTAAGCTGCTATGCTGTCGCCAATACAAGACCACTTCTTTTGAACTTGGTTGACCACGAATTGGGAATCGCCGCGCACCATTAACCGCCTGACGCCAAGCGATATGGCAATGTGTAGCCCATGGATGAGTGCTTCGTACTCGGCGGCGTTATTGCTGACAGGAAACAATATCTGGAGGACGTAGCATAACTTCTTTCCAGTCGGCGATATGAGCAAAATCCCAGCCCCCGCGCTGCTGAGCATGAGGGAACCATCAAAGTTCATCGTCCAGTACCCGAGATTCTCCTTTGCTACTGGGGTTTGGGCCTCTGTCCACTCTGCTACGAAATTGGCTAGTACTTGAGATTTGATGGCTAATCAAGGCTTGCACTTTATCTCAAAGGATCCAAGCTCAACTGCCCACTTGGCAATCCTCCCAGTGGCCTCCCGATTATGAAGTATGTCTCCAAGCAGGAAAGAAGTGACCACCGAAATTTTATGCTCTTGAAAATAGTGCATGAGCTTCCGCGATGTGAGTAACACAGCATACATAAGCTTTTGAACTTGTGGGTACCTTGTTTTTTATTCGCCCAATACCTCGCTTACGAAGTAGACCGGGCATTGTACCTTCTGGAGGGAGCCCTCCTCATCTCGCTCCACCACCAAAGCGCTGCTGATGACGTGAGTCGTTGCGCCGATGTAGAGTAAGAGGGGCTCCTGGGGCATGGGAGGGACTGTTGACGGTCAATTTTGATAATAATTAACATGATTCCGACGGTCAACATTTGGTGAAATAAACGGAACCGAAACTAAAATTGTGCAAATTTACAAAGTTCCACTAGTTTTGGTGAGAATGTGCATGCAGGGACCCACTGAGCGAAATTGGGACCGAACCGGGCAAAAGAGTGGGTCGGCCGACCCACTCTAGGCCCGCCGACCCAACTCCCTCGCCCAGTCAGGTCAGGGTTGCACCGGGACTTCTACAAGGGATCCTAGAGCACATCCAAGCCGTCGATTTTAGTCGGTTTCATCCAGAAAGAGGAGTAATGCTCAAGTTAAGCATAGGATTCTAAAGGAACCCAATGCTACCGGTCTCCAACTGCCAAACCGACTCTAGGAGAAGATCTACACCGCACAAAAGGTATCCTAGTCAAATTGGAGGGTCGGGATCAGCCGAAGGCAGGTCGGCCGACCCACCTAGGCCGGCCGACCCACCTGTTGGCTCCATTGGATCCCCCATTCGGCAGGGAGCTTGTGACACCTGTCCCTAGTCGTGTCAGCACCCCATTGGTGACGGTGGACTATAAAAGGAGGTGATCTCCTTCATTTGAAGATGAACAACAAAGAGCAACACAAGTGAGAGTGAAGTAGTGTTGTGCTACTCTCAAGTAGAGTAGGAGAGAGAGGAGAGTTAGTGTAGGGGAGGAGCCGGAGTGTCGGTATCCCTCACTAGAGCTTAGGACCTGGACTTCGATGCGGGTTCTGCTTCCGTCTTCTGTCGGTAACACTCAGTCTTGCCTTATTTAATTATCAAGTTCAGTCTATTTATTTTGTCTCTGTTGGTACTAGGCTCGTACTATTCTTGCGTGCTAAGATCTTTGTGCTTAATTGTTCACCTAGAGATTAGTATAAGAGGTAGTAGGGTGCGTCTCAAGTGACGCCCTTGGTACGTACATTACTAGGTACGACGTGGTGTCTGGACTAGTTAGTAGCCGGTAGGCACCTGCTTCAACGGACGTGTGGTAGGTAATAGGTGGTGACAGCCCATTTATCCGGCTTAGACCTTGTGAAATCCGTCCCGTTAGTTGCAGACCAGTTGAGCCAAATTAGAACGATCATAACCATTCAGGATTCCAATTCAGGATAGCGGGTGGTAGTGAGTACCTGAGCTCCGATTTAGAGTAGCAAATTAAATACGAATAGAACTTGAACCTTTATGACTAGTGTCTGAAGAGCCTCTTGATCCGAAATACATTTACCCATTTGTTGATTCTAACCCACCATAATCATATCCATCCGGGTGAATAAAGTGTAGAAAATAGAAACTTCTCGTTCCTCGTGGGAAATCGATACCTTGGGAATACTCCTTGGTGAAAGCTACTGCGATATCCATACGCTTGCGGATTAAAACTCTAATAGGCATAAGAATCGCCAACAAGCTTTCTGGCGCCGTTGCCGAGGAGGATGGTAGCTTTTCTATTTTCGAACCCTATCCATCCGACTACCTCCATATGGATGGCATGTCCATCTATAAGCTTTCGGCTCTCAAGGCCAAGTACCTAGAGCCTTCACCATCATCTCATCCCGTTTACACGCCAAGCTTTGAGTTCCGGCCAGGACTCATAGCTATGGTTCGGGAGAAACCCTTTTCCGGAGCCGAAGAAGAAAACCCTTATAGTCATCTCCGTGAGTTTGAGCTGTTATGCTCCACTCGAGAAATTCAAGGAATGACTCATTCTCCCTCACGGAATCAGCGAAGTTGTGGTTTAAAATGACCGTAGGAACATTCAACGGTAGTTGGGAGATTCTGCAGGAGATGTTTTGCCTCATGTATTTCCCTCTCACAAAAATTGTGAAATTACGGAAGGAAGCTCTGACCTTTCATCAAAATGAGAGTGAAAATATAGAAGTAGCTTGGGTAAGATTTACCCAGTTGATCAAATCAGGTCCTGACTTGTGTATACCTGAGCCCATGCTCATGCAACACTTTGTCGATGGATTGACCACGGAGAGTGTCCAACTTTTGAACATAACTTCCGGAGGATCTTTCGTCCACAATACCATCGAACAAGGGAAGGAAATCCTGAGCAGATTGCAAGGAAATACTCCCTATATCGACGCTTTCGATGAACCATCGGACCTCGAATTCCAACCTGAGAACAACCCTATACCTGTAGAACAACCTATTGGATCGAACCTTCAGGCCCGGACCAAATCTTTCCAATTAACGAAAACTCCCACAACCATCCTTTCCGACGACGAAGACTCTAAATCTAAGGATGCATTCATCCCGATTCTATGCTCTCATGCTTTTGATGAGGAATGCCATGACTTTGGAAATGCTACTGCGCTACCAATAGTCGCCAGGCAGCGTCAAGACCTCGAGCCACCAACAATGGATGGCAGAGCAATCTTAGCACGAAAGGAGAATCTTCTGAGTCTCACTGCCATTTTGAGTAGGAAAATGACGGATGCAGTAGAAAGTTCTGAGGAGATAATCACTCTATCTCCTCTCAAAAAAATCTGCTCTGTGCAAACCCAAGGTTGGGATTTTAGCAAAGTTCCCTATGACCCTGGTCTTGGGATAAACTGTATCTCAAGAGCGTTAGCATTTGTGACCCCATCGGATCATACCCCATTTTCCTCTCAAAAGAAAGTTAGATGGCAACCTGGCTAAATTTTTCAATCTGAGGGTATCCTCAGAAATGTCGAGGTGACTTTGAATGACCATTGTGTCACTCTGGACTTTCATGTCTTCAATGTCCCCGACCTATTCCACACTCGTCTCCTGATAGGACAACCCGTAAGGGAATTGGTCCTCAATGTGGAAAGAGGAGAAATTGTTGGCTTGACAGTGGGCAAACAAACCTTTTCAGTGAGCTTTGCGCGCTCCATTAACTTCCCAATGGAGGCCGAGCCACTCCCTGACCCGCTGGAGGAGGTAAGAGTTGCCTCTCTCCTCAAGGTAATCAAACCTCTAGGCTTGGAAGTGGATGTTCCGTACTTCGTTTCCAAGGAGGAACCAAATGGCTTTGACAAGTTCGATGAGGAAGAAGAGCTTCCACCCTCGTCTGTTGAACTTAAACCCCTTCCTCCTGGTCTCAAGCACGTCTTCCTTCACGACAATTGTAACAAGCCGGCCTTCATCAGCGATTCGCTAAGTGAAGATGAGACCCGCCGTCTTGTTGCCACGCTCGAAGCCTACAGCTCAGTCTTAGGCTACTTGCTAAAAGCACTGTTCGCCTACACGGCCGTTTAGACCATTTACACACCGTTTAAACGCTACTCAGTAGTCAACTGTGTAGGCCGTGTAGGCTGTTTAATCCGTATAATCCCGTATAATCCGTTTTTTGGCCCGTTTAATCGGCCGTGTAGCCCGACTATTCGCTAAACGAAGAGTGGCCGACTGTTTAGCGTTTACCGTTTAGGCTAACACTGGCTAAAAGACCTAAAAGGGATTAGCCCGAGCTTTTGTACTCATCGTATCCCTGTGGAAACTGACCATAAGCCCACGCGGGTACACCAGCGAAGGCTTAATAATGCGATGAGAGAAGTGGTCAAGAAAGAAGTTTTGAAACTCATTCAGGCCGGGATTATTTATCCGGTATCTGACAGTGAGTGGGTGAGCCCAGTTCAAGTAGTTTCGAAGAAAGAAGGCATGACGGTAGTACAGAATGAAAGGAATGAACTTATTCCTCAATGCACTGTCACTGGTTGGCGGATGTGCGTAGACTATCGTAAGCTGAATCAAGACACTAGGAAAGATCATTTCCCCTGCCTTTCATCGATGAGATGCTTGAGCGATTGGCAAATCACTCATTCTTCTGTTATCTCGATGGCTACTCTGGTTATCATCAAATTCCCATCCACCCTGATGACCAAAGTAAGACCACATTCAGTTGTCCGTATGGCACTTTCGCCTACCAACGCATGTCATTTGGGCTCCGCAATGCCCCTGCATCTTTCCAAAGGTGTATGATGGCAATCTTTTCTGACATGATCGAAAAGATCATGGAAGTCTTCATGGACGACTTTTCGGTCTATGGGGCCTCTTTTGATGATTGCTTGGCAAATCTAGAAATGGTCCTTAAGAGGTTCCAAGAGTTGGACTTAGTCCTGAATTGGGACAAATGCCACTTTATGGTGAGAGAAGGAATCGTCCTAAGCCATCTAGTGTCGAATCGAGGCATAGAAGTGGATAGAGCTAAGGTTGAAGTGATAGAGCGGTTGCCGCCACCAATAAACGTTAATGGAGTCCATAGCTTTTTGGGACATGCTGGATTTTACAGATGATTTATAAAGGATTTTTCCCAAATCGCTAGGCCTTTGACTAATTTGCTGGCAAAAGAATCCAAGTTCGTCTTTGACGAAGAATGTCTCGTAGCTTTCAGAACCCTTAAGCAAGCTCTAATCTCTGCACCTATAATTCAACCACCCGATTGGAATTTGCCTTTCGAAATCATGTGCGATGCTAGCGATTTTGCTGTTGGGGCAGTGCTAGGCCAATGCAAGGATAGAAAGCATTATGCCATTGCATATGCGAGTAAAACCTTGACAGGCCCGCAACTCAATTATGCTACCACAGAGAAGGAACTCCTAGCCGTAGTCTTCGCAATAGAGAAGTTCCGATCTTACTTGGTAGGGTCAAAAGTAATTGTCTACACAGACCATGCGGCCCTCAAATACCTCTTTACCAAGAAAGACGCAAAACCACGGCTCATCCGTTGAATCCTTCTGCTCGAAGAATTTAACTTAGAAATTAAGGACAAAAAGGGAGTAGAAAACTCTGTGGCTGACCACCTTTCCCGAATGCATGTTGAGGAAAAGCCGAATGTCCCCATAGATGGTTATCTACGGGACGACACCTACCGGCGCCTCATCGCCGACCCACGTATGCTAACATAGTAAATTACTTGGTAGCTGGGTACATACCACCAGGGGAGGATAAGAATAAGTTGATCCGGGACAGTAGGGCCCATCTTTGGGATGAGCCCTATTTGTATAGAGTCTGCGCCGACGGATTACTCCGTCGATGCATTCCAGAAGCCGAGAAGCAAGATGTCCTTGAAAAATGCCATTCGTCACCATACGGGGGCCACTATGGCGCTTTTAGAACCCATGCCAAAGTTTGGCAAAGTGGATTCTTTTGGCCCTCCATGTATAGTGATGCTAGGGAGTTCGTAAGACGATGCACTAAATGTCAGAGAGTGGGAAACATTAATTCTCGAGATGCTATGCCCTTAAGGAATAATCTTCAAATTGATATTTTTGATGCTTGGGGGGTAGATTTCATGGGCCCATTCCCAAAATCAGACTCTCATGAGTACATTTTAGTAGCCGTCGATTATGTCGCCAAATGGGTCGAGGCACTTCCGTGTCGTGCAGCCGACTCCATCCACGCTAAAAGAATGTTCCAGGAAACCATCTTTCCTAGATTTGGCGTCCCTAGGATCGTCATTAGCGATGGAGGATCACATTTCATCCACAAAAGCTTTAAGTACGCATTTACGAGCTTAGGGATCGACCATAGGGTAGCCACACCCTATCATCCTCAAACAAGCGATTAGGCTGAAACGTCTAATAAACAAATTAAAAATATCTTGCAAAAGACTGTGGATGCCATGGGAAAGGGGTGGAAGTATAAATTGAATGACGTGCTTTGGGCATACCTGCATCGCATATAAAACTCCGATAGGTATGACCCTTATCAACTCGTCTCACGGAAGACACGCCATCTCCCGTAGAATTAGAGCATAAAGCCCATTGGGCAATCAAACGATGGAATATGGATCTTCATTCAATTTGGATCAAAAGACGAATGCAATTAGCTGAATTGGAAGAGTGGAGAGAAAAAGCCTACCATAGCTCGAAGCTTTACAAAGAGAGAACAAAAAGATGGCACGATAAGCGAATAGTCATAAAGCATTTTAAACCTGGTGATAAACTGCTTCTCTTTAATTCTCGGGTGAAATTGTTTGGGCATGGAAAACTTCGTAGCAAATGGGAAGGGCCATTTACAGTGCTGAATGCTTCTGATCTCGGTGCTATCACTCTCCAAAATAGTAATGGTGGAATTTTCAAAGTGAACGGGCAGCGTTTAAAAATCTTTCTCGAACCTAAAATGCCCGAGGTTGAGGACATTGACGTCCTCGAGTTCTTTGAAAATTGACTTGTTGCTTGCGGTCTAGCTCCGACCGATGAAAAATGAGCAATTAAATAAAATTTCCCTTTTTCAAACGCATATAAATGATAAAATTAGGCCTTAGGCCTAGTGTGGGAGTGACCCTAGAAAGAGGAAGCCCGAACCAGGCCAAAGCCAGGCCGGTCGACCCAGGGTAGGTCGGCCGACCCATTCTGGTCGGCCGGGCTGAGGTCGATCGGCCGAGGGGCTAACTGCCTCCAAATTCAAAAATTATTGGAGGAGGAGCGTATCTTTCGATTTTGTAGCTCCTAAACGACTCACCTCATTTGAAAAACGACGGGAAATTCCGTTGTTTGCACTCTTTTCATCTCCTCTTCATCTTCCTCCTCTCACCTCTTACCTTTCACTTTCCATCTTGCAACCTTCACCACCACCATGGCTGAACCCACCACTCCTAAGACTATCCCGTCAATCTACGAGATTGTTGAAAGCGATCCACCGGCTCCAAAGCTGACCAAGAGTACTTCCGGCAAGCTAACGTTTGGCTGGAATTTGAACTACTCGCCGGTGAATGCGCAGCAACTGAACTTCTCACCGAAGGAGAAACCGAGGGCGACGCCACAACTCGAGCGCGGCCGTGCTATATCGCATGGCCGGCCGACGTCTCCTGACCGTATTGGTACGGCGCGTCCCCTCTCACCCCTGCGTCACAAAGGGGAGGGCGCCGCGCGCTCCTTCGCCGGCGCGCCCGACGATGGGCCAACTCGGCCACCACATGGGTTCCGGTGAGCCCATTGTGGCGGAGCTCAGCAATGCGCGCCAGCATCGCCTCCGTCTCCACAGCATCGTCGGGCGGAGACCCCCAGCTGGCGAGGGATTCCGCAGGGCCCTCAGGGAGGGTGAGTTCGTCGTAGCCGCTGGAATCCTCCACGTACAGCCATTGCCGCGCCCAGTCCTTCCAGTTGGACTTCAGCGCGACAGGGATGAAGGCGGCGGAGTCGCGGAGCGAGAAGTAGCAGCTCTCGACGGTCCCGCTCGAGCGCGAGCTCGCGTGCAGCACGAAGAGTCGGCGCCAGAGCGGGAGACTTGGCATCGCCCCCACGAACATTTCGCAGAGGTGGGAGAAGATGGACAGCATCACGATGGAGTTGGGGGGAAGGTGCGCTGCCTGAATCTCATAGAAGGCGAGCACCCCTAGGAAGAACTCGGAGTATGGCGGGACAAGCCCCGCCAGTACCGCCCAGGTGAAGGTGATGATTTCCCCGTCGCGGGGGCTTGGCGCCATGGTGCCGGCGCGAAACCGGGCGGCGGACGGCGGCACATGCCGCTGGAGCCGCACCACCGTCTCCTCATCGGCGACGGAGGCGGGCAAAACTGTGTCAGGTGGCGGCGCAGCTGGAGCGGCGTCCCCACGACAACCCTTGCTACGCTTAGGAGCCATTGGAAGGTGGCGGAAGTGCGGTGGCGAGAAAGCTAAGTGCGAAGGCTAAAGAAGCTCTACAGCAGCGGCAAAGAAGGCAGAGGGTGACTCAAGGCTCTTTGGCGCGCGGAAGGATTCGTCGCGGCGCCAAGGAACGAAACATTTATAGGCGAGAGCGACAGTTTGGATTCCGTCTGCACTCACGCGCGCGGCGCCATTATGCCCCGCGCGCCTCGGCTTCCCGTGAAAAGCGGTACGGTTCCCCAAGGAAGATCGTGCGCAGGTGGAGAATCAGGCGTACGGCCGCCGCAGGAGGTGGGCCCCCCACGATTTGTCTCCCCCCGCGCAAGAGAAGGCAAAATATCGGCGCGACGGTTCGCGTATCATGGTGGACCACTGTCGGTACAGTAAATACCAGGGCGTGGGCGAGCCCCTCAGCGCGCCAGGCGGGCCCCACGCGTCAGGCGGACGACCAGCCCAAGCGCATGGGCGAGCCCCTCAACACGCCCGGCGAGGGCCCCACGTCAGCGGGCGACTGTGCCCAAGACGGGCGAGCCCTCGGCCAGACGACCAAGTCCCGGTGCTCGGGGCGAGCGTGAGTGGCCTCCTCACTGTCAGGTGGGGCCCACGTGGCAGGAAGCGTCCCAAGGAGAGTCTTCCGGATGAAGGCTCTCCCCCACTGCGAAGGACAGGCGCATTAAATGCGACATCACGCGCGGATGGACCGAAGAAGAGATGATTACCGCCACAGTGACCTCTGCAGGTCTGCTCAACTGTCACTATGGCTTTGCGGAATTGACCGGTAGAGAGAGAGTAGCCGTCATCAGGCTGGCCGCCCGCGTCGAGCGGCGCAAGCTGGGCCCCGCCTTTTCCCTCACCGGCGTGTTCACCCAGATCAGAGGCCACTTGCGGAGCACGCGTGGGCGGCGCCACCGAGCACGATGGCGACGACGTTTTCTCTCTCTGTCTGATCCCTCACATCTTATCAGTGTACTCAGCGTACTTAGCGCACTGTGTTGCGCACCCCCTCGCCCTCTCCGCCTATCCGCAGCTTGTATAAAAGGCGGAGAGAGAGAGAGAGAGAGAGAGAGAGAGAGAGAGAAAGGGAGGGGGCGATTGGGCATTCTGCACTCGGAGCAGACATTCTGTAATCATTCCCACACAACGACAACAAGGAAAGAGCTAAGGCTCGGCAGGAGTAGGACTATTACCCGCGAGGGGGTCCGAACCTGGGTAATCACTGCGTGTCTCTCCTCGCCGCGTCCGACGCTCGAATCGGATCGAGCTTGGGCTGATCGGCTAGCAGAAATAGAGATCTGATAGGGGTGTGATTCGCTGGTGGTTCGGTGAGAAACACGCCGTCAGGGGTGATCTTGGAATTTATTTGTTCACAAAAAGGGAGACCAACATACTTCTACATTTGCTGGCGATGAAGATTACTGCAAGCACGATGAGAAGGACTCCGGCTAGAAGCCTAGAACCACGCTAGTGATGCCTAAAATTACTAGTGCTATGCCTAGGGATGCTAGGAAAACAAAGGGGAAGGAGGTATACCCTTCGGATTCACCGAACGAGGACGAACGGGAGGAGGTTGGCGAGGTAGAGACATCACAACTTGGGTGAGCAATTCCTGCAACTTCGTTGAGGATCTCCTAGAGCCGATAGCAAAAATGGATTCTTGATAGAAGAATCATCATGATGATGGAGTTTTGGGTACTTCAACTATCGCGAAAGTCTGAAAAAACCCTTAAACTATGATTTGGTTTGTTTTACATACCTTGAACATTCAATACCGGCTCAAAACCCATCACAACCTGGTTTTGTTAGGTGTTTTCTTACGTGGCGCCACGTGTCAGCCAAGTCAGCAAAACCACAACTACATGAAGCCACATCAGTAAAACCACCGAACAAAACAGGGTTATGATGGTTGTTATGATGGTTTTTGAGCCGGTATTGAAAGTTTTGGTACGTAAAGCAGACAAAATCTTAGTTTTGGGGGTTTTTGGACTTTCGCAATATTTAAGGTACTAAAATTGGACTTATTCCTAAAGACAAATAGAGAGTAGAGGAAGAGGAGACCTCTCTATCTCCTTTCCCTATAAAACATGGGAGAGAGGGAGGAGAGGGGTCAGCCTAGGGAAGAGGGGGACAGAAGAGCGGAGGGGAGGGGGAAAAGGAGAGAGAGAAAGAATTACGGAAATCAATGACCTTAATTGGCATTGAATTAGAATTTGAATTGGAAAATTAAGTGGGGGTTCCCAAAAATTGGAGGGGTTGGTTGGAGAAAAAGAGAGAGAGAGAGAGAGAGCGAGTGGTGACCGACACGGAGAAAGGGAGGTGGCGCTGCGCTGAAGCACAAGAGAGAGGGAGAAAGGAAAGAGACGGTCCCATACGCTAGAGAAATAAAAAAGAAAAGAAAAGCTAGAATTTAGGTCTGAACAGCTGAACGTCTGAAATGACTGAATTTTGAGAGCTTCTCGAGGTAGTTTCGAGACTCGGATCCATTTCGTTTGACTTTTTTTAAAAAAATTAGGACCAACCTGTCGGGGATAAAATCACGGCCCATTGCCATGGCCCACTCCCTGACGGCCCAATCGAATAGCCTCCTACGGCTTGGCTCCCTGGAAGGTTCTATTAGGCCCATATGCATCCTGCCGAATAGCTTCCTGGTCGGCACGGTGCGTAACGGTCTAAGATTCATGTTTGACTCTGACTCGAACAAGAGTTCTGCATGGCTAAGTGATGACCCGGACGCAGGTTTCCCGGATTGGAGCAGACGTCGTGATCCCCAAGAATTAGAGATATACCTTATCTACCTCGGGATATATTTGGCATGTATCGAGTTCGCTACGGACTCGTGGTCAGCCCGGCCCGTTATCCCTCGGTAGGTCGGTTATTCAACACTATATAAGCAAGGCCTCTACGGTGTGTAGAGGGCACCGAAGATTAGCACGACTTGGAACCAAGATCGTAGTACTTCCTGTACACACATAATCTCGCCGAGACCTGTTCGTCTCGTCGAGTTTCGTCTTGTAATCCTCTTTGGTATAAAGAAAGGCCGGACGTAGGGTTGTTATCTCCCCGGAGAGGCCCGAACCAGGATAAAAACCCTGTGTCTCCCTATTGCTCGTTGATTGCTGTTTGCCCTGCTCGGCAGTGTCTTCTATCTCCCTTTCTCAAGAAACTTAGTTGACTTGGGACCGATATCCCAAACGTCGACAGTTGGCGCCGACCGTGGGGATAGTAGATCAAGCCTGTTTGAGCATGTCGAACTCTTTCAGCGACCAGGGAATTCTTACTGAGGGCTATGACTCAGAAGGACAGGATGTCACATCCTCTGTCAGATCGGATTTATCCCTTCGATCACGATCGCCTTCCAGATCAGGGACAGAGCTCTCTAGCTACGTTCCGGAGATGGTCTTAGATCAAGCTCCCGTCATTGACGATGCTTACGGAACCGACGATCTTTACACTGGTTTAGATCTTTCAGATTCCAAGGCTATGTCGATCGATTCCTCCTGTGGCGACACAGTGATGATACCGTCTAGTGTGCCAACACACGGCCGTCACAGCGTCAACATGGCCGGCGCAGAAACCTCCGGGGATCCTGCGCGGGCGGCGACGGCCGACGTGATCGGGCAGTCCATTTCTACTCGGCATCAAGATGGGGCTACGCTGGCTGCTCACGAACAAGATGCTGTTCGCCGCAGTCTGGACGCCTCAATCAATCAAACCTTAGCGCAGATCCGCGATCAGTGCAAGCGACAACGACCGCCTCGGCCGCCTTGCGCTTCCTCTTGTCTTTTGCGTTTGGACTTGTTGAGGTCCCGGCCTCGCCACCTGCAGCGGCCCCGCCCTTCCAGCCTGGCGGAAGCGGGCCTGCGGGGCGCACTTATGGGCCAAAGTGAAGAGCTCCTCCGTCGTCTTGATCTTGCGAGTAGCCATCTTCTCCTTGACCTTGGGGTCTCGAGCGCCCCTCCTGAAAGACGTGACAAGGGCGTCGATGGAGATGTCGAATGGTCTTTGCGAACTGGATCAAACAATGGATGTAGTCGCAATGACTTCCCTTCTTCTGCTCCACATTGTGGAGATCATCTTCGACTCCGGGCTGCTCGAATGTGCCCTGGAAGTTGGTGATGAAGAGCTCAGAGAGCTCCTTCCATGACCCTACCGATTCCGAGGGCAGGTTCATGAGCCACGAGCGGGCTCGCCAAGATGAGGCGCAGAAAGTAGTTCGCGTAACTTTCCCGATCCTCCAGCCGGCTGCATCACCGTGATGTAGATCTGTAGAAACTCATCAGGGTTGGTGGAGCCGTCATACTTCTCGATGGAGGCCGGGCAAAACTTCTCCGACCACTGAACGCGGCGCAGCTCCTTCGAAAAGGCGCGGCAACCGACGTCCGGAGCCTCCTGCTCCTGCGTGCACCCCTCGTCCCGCCGCCCACGACGCCCAGACGGCGCCGAAGAAGCGCCGCCTTTGTCAGCAGGGGCGGCGTCGCGGGAGCACCCCTCCTGATCTCCACGAGCGGCGGCGATAGCGCGGTCGCGCTCTCGATCGTGCCGTCGGCGGAGCTTGTCGCATAGGTCTTCCCCGTGCCGTAGATGGCGGTCCTCCAAGTGGGCCCAAAAGTCTGGCCCACCGCCACGTCTGTCCTGCCGAACCACTGAAGGAGTCGCCCGGCTCCTGGCATCCTGCCCTTGCTCCCCCCGCTAGGAGTTCCGCTAGAGGGGTGCGGGGAAACAAAGGAACGGGACGAAGCGGAAACACCGGTTCCCACGCCCCCTAAAGCTTGCATTACTGCCGCGGCGGCGTCGAGGTAGCGGACCAAACTGGCCAGGCACGGCGCCGCCAGGGAATCCGAAGTTACCGGAACTGGCGGGTTGTCCAACAGGGCCCTGGCCGCATAGAGGTTTTGTGCCGGGGAGCACTCCTCCATGGCCAGGCGTTGCCTAGCCAGACTGGGACGGCTGCCCTCCGCCACGGCGCCAGCCCTCGGCGGGAGGCTGCCGCCTGGCTGGTCCACCGCCGTTGCCGTAAGCCGCCGCCGCGGCCGCAGCCCTGGCGGCCACTTCCCTATCCGCCTGCTGATCCGTCATTGCAGCCAGAGGAAAGGTCGAAGAACTCGAACCGACGCTAGCGCCCCCTACTTGGCGCGCCACTGACGGCGTGTTCTTCGCCGAACCACAGCGAATCACACCCCTATCTGATTTCTACTCTGCTAGCCAATCAGCCCGAGTTCGGTCCGATTCGAGCGTCAGGCGTGGCAAGGAGCGACACACAGAGATTACCCAGGTTCGGACCCCCTGACGGGAAATAGTCCTACTCCTGCCAAGCCTTAGCTCTTTTCTTGTAGTGGTTATGAGTGAGAAATGGTTACAGAATGTTTTCTCCTCCTCTCCTTTCTCTCTACAAACTCCTTTTATACAAGCCATGGGCTGGCGGAGAGAGCAAAGGGGGTGGTACAGTACACTGATAAGACTGGAGAGACTAGACCGGAGAGATGAAAACGTGATGCCGATGCGTGAGCGGCGCCGCCCACGCACGCTTCGCAAGTGGCCTCTGACTCGTGTGAACGCACCTACAAATGGACAGGCGGGGCGCTGCCCTCACCGCCTGACGCGGGCGGCCATCCTGATGACGGCAAGCTCTCTCTCTGCCGGTCAGTTCTGCAGAGCCACAGTGATAGTTGGTCAAACCTGCAGAGGTCACTGTGGCGGCAATCATCGCTTCCTCGATTTGTCCGCGCGTGACGTCTCATTAAATGCTCCCGTCCTTCGCGGCGGAGAGATCCTTCTCCCCGAAGACTCCCCTCTGGACGCTTCCTGCCGCGCGGGCCCCAATTGCCAGTGAAGGGCCTCTCGCATGCCGAGGAGTGCTTCGCCGTAGCGTTAGGGCTGGTCGCCCTTTGGCGTGGCGGCCTCGCTGAGCGCTGTGAGCTCGCCCCACGCCAGGGGGCCTGATCGCCCGCCGACGTGTGGGGCCCTCGCCTGCTTGTTGAGGAGCTTCGCCCAGCCAGAGGGCTGATCGTCCCGACGCGAGGGGCCCTCGCCTTGTCTTCTTTAGGGCTCTTAATACCTCGGTATTTATTGTACCGACACTACTGGAGTACTCAATTTGGCCGGAGCACGTCGGAGTTGATGGTAATTTCTCGCCAGAGTTTGAGAACAAAAGCAAGATCTTGCAAGATGATGATGGAAATAGTGTAAGGTAGGGGCTATGAGTGGGGGAAGGGAGGGGATGCTGCGTCTTAGAAGTGGCCAGGGGTTGGGCTTTTATTTATAGGCCGAGGGTGAAGAAATCCAATGGAATTTTTCGGCGATGGACTTAGATTTGGCCATGGCGGCGCTATCGGGTTTTGGTAAAATGGCGACGTGGTCACAGTTTGGTTCAATTATGGGACTGAATGTGTTCGTGAGAAGATAAACTACAACTTTGAGGAGATAAGCACAAGCACTAGAGAGGTGGTGGTGGTGAGAAATAGGGGCAGCGGTGCTACTAGAAATAATGGCGGCGCCCTCTGTATTGGTGGCTGGAGGAGGAAGAAGACAAGGGCGGCTGGGATGTGGGTGCAGCCGATAGGTGGGACGCCGGCTTGGCCAGGGAGGAGAGAAGGGGGCGGCCCAAGTGGAAGGAGGGAAAAACACGGGTTGGAAAGAGGTCGCCAGCTGGGCTTTGGGGATGGGCGGTGGCCCAAAAGAGAGCTGGAGGGGGAGGCTGGTTGGGCCAAGGGGAGAAGGAGGAGAGTGACGCATGGGCCAGTGAAAGTGGCCGGCTGGGCCTAATTCAGGAAGAAGCACAACCCAAGAAATAAAGGAATTTCAGATTTAGATAAAAGATTTTTTTATAGAATGAATTCTCGAAATCTGTGGGATGCTCCAAAAAATATGAGATAGGATTCTAAAAATTCATAAAAAAGAGGAGAACCTAAAGGTGTAATATAAGTTGATATTTGTGGGATAAATACCCTTGGAAAAAAAAGAAGTGATTTATTTAATGGAATAAAATAGGAGTTGTTTTGGAAAGTTCTCAGAATGTTTGGGAGGGTTTCTAGGAGCTTAAAATGATTTTTGCAAAAACTTTTTATGCTAAAAATGGGTTAATTTTGGGTTTGATACATCCCCCGAACAACCAGATCTAGAACCAGAGGTTACCTTACAAGGAAGGCTATCTGATCTGGATGGTCCGATCGGTCAAAGGTGGTTGGAACCTTCGACTAGCGAAGATATTTGGGGGCCGCGGGTAAGATTTTGTTGATTTCCTGAGTGGTTAGCTTCTGCTTCCGCTTGGACTCATACGCATCTGCTCCACTGAATATATAGCTGATCTCGCATTCAGCATCTTGATAGTCCCCATCTGGCTTCTTGCCGTGGCCACCCTTAACAGCCGACTGCTTCAAATTATCTGCAAACTTTTGCATGTTCAAGCAATCCTTTGCAGCGTGCTTACCGCAAGGGTGGAAGGGGCACGCTGCCTCCATGACTTTGTTGTAGTCGTTGTCGTTGGGTGGCTTAGGTTGGTTCCGCTCCACGTTCGCGACCATCTTGTCCCCCTTGCGCTTCTTATCCTTCGGTTTGCCTGGTTCATCGTTCGGCTTCTTCTTGGATCCTCCCTCATGGCCGCCTCGATGGTTGAGGATGTCCTCTTCAACGTTGGCTTACTGATCCGCCATTGTGAACATCGCCTTGAGTGTCCTCAGGGGATCCCGGGTCATCTGACTGAACAGTTCTTCGGATTTCCATCCGGCAAAAAAGGCATCGATGACGGTTTGCTCTGAAACGTCCCGAATCTCATTCTTCTTTTTGGTGAAGTGCTTAATAAACTTCCAGAGGCTCTTGTTCTTTCGTCGATGTAGTTGACCAATCTCCCACCCCGGCGAGTCTTTCGTAGGTCCCTTGAAAGTTTGCAACGAATTGCTCTTGGAGCCTGGTGAGCCATGTTTGGGCGGTTGGGGTCAGAGCAACTAGCAAATAGTTCACCATTACGTTCTGATCTCCTCCTGCTGCACTGACTGCCAAGGCGTAAAACTATAGACAGTTCTTTTGGTCCCTCTCACCATCGAACTTGTCGATGCCTTCGAGGTTAAAACCGTCCGGCCAGACCACTCGCAACGATCCAGGGTGTACGCCTGAATTCATTCCAGGGGTTGTGGCTGTTGGCGCCACGGAGATCTGTTGCGATGTTCGTTGTGTTGACCTTGACGAGGATGCCGATCGTAGTGGTCGTGCCGACTGGCGGTGCTCTCGGCGTGGTCGTCGTTGTGCCGACTGCAATGACTACGGGATGCCTGCTCGCTATCGGCACGTTCCTTCCTCCTGGCTTCTATGTTGTGACCGAGGTCATGGCCCGCCGATTGGTGTGATCCGCAGGTGGCAGAGGCGCACGCTTTGCTCCGGTTGCGAGCGGAATGGCTATTTGCTGTTACGGGCGCAGCAGGATCCGGGTGCGCCTCATTCTATTGGATGGCCGCCATCTCGACCATGAACGTTGCCCGAGCCAGGATTTGGACTGTCTTCTGGAAGCTGTGGAGCCATGGTCTCCAGAAGAGTCTTGAGAGCGAGGATGTTGGCTTGCGGGGTCGTGTAAACGTCATGCTCCCTTAGTTTTACCGCCAAAATTCGTTTTGAACATTGCAGCCACGGATTCAAAGTTGGCGCATATGATCTTGATCTTTTGCACGGCGCTGCTCCGCACCGACTGCCTCCGTGGCGGCTGCTTCATCCTCAGCGCGTTGAGAAGTTGAGTGATGGTCGCCCGCGCCAAGGATGAAGACCTCGTTGTAGGTGCAGATCTCGGTGGTCCCAGCTAACTCGGAATCTGAGTGGGAGAGACTGGCCTGCTCACTCTGTCCGATGGGTTTGCTAGCATTGATGATACCCACGAACGTGGTTGGATCTAGTTGGATTGCTCCGACGGGACTATGGAGTTGATTCTCAGTGTGGTCACCTCCTGTCCCGAGTCCGGGCAAGGTCCGTGCGAAGGTCGCAGCAGAGATCCTGAAACCGAAGGCAGATCCAGTCTGAGATGCTGAAGCTCCCCTAGAATGGACCATGTCCGAATCAAGGGAAGTGCTGGCGCCGAGTCCTTCTCTGCCCGCTCCGAAGGATTATGTGGAATGGAATTGTCGGTACATTGATTTGCCGAAAGTATCTATAGAATTCTCCAATCCTACGGGTAAAGGAGGTGGCGAAAAGCAAATACCTTCTTGAGATGCGATCTCCCAAGGAGAGGGGAGACAAAGATTGTCGATTCTGTCAGCCACGAAGTCTAGGGATCCAAAGTGTAATGCCTTTCCCAGAGTGAAGATGACGCTCAGCAATCTTGACGATGCCATCTAGCTCGATGATGATCTTGACGCTTCCCCTACCTGACGCGCTATTTTCTACGGGTAACTAATCAGGGGTTACCATCAGCAATAGATTTTAATTGGGGTTGGAAGCTAGATCTCGAGCTCAATGGTAACTGAAGACAGAGTTTATCCAGGTTCAAGCCCTCAAAGCTGAGGTAACACCGTAATCCTACACTCTGTAATTATGAGGATGATCTGATGATCGAGAAAGTATGTCTATGCCTTTACGGCCCCTACCCCTCCCTTTTATATAGTAAGGGGGATAATATTACATGGTATGATCTCTAAAGAGTCCGACACTCATACGCGTCGGCGTTTACAGGCATGAATCTCCTAATCACACGGAATCCTTGGGACTAGCCTTGATGCCCAAATCACATGGAAACCAAGTGGTTCTTATCCTCTTCCAGCTGGCTTGGATCGACCCCAATTGCTACCTCATGGGCCCTCCGTGAGGATACCCGAGGCCCACGTAGTACACAACATCCATCACTTTGCATCCATGCCCCGGGTGCAACGTTTATAGCTGATCAGACCTGCCGAGAAGCATCTGTTGAGATCCATGTGGTAGGATTCTTGGCCAATCTTGTTGTCATTGATATAGGAGTTATTGATGTTATTCTAGGTATGGATTGGCCATCTAAGAACCATGGACAAATTGATTGCGCCCAAAAATCTATCTCACTAACTCTACCGGCGAACAAGTTGAGTTTTCATTCATATCCAATAGCATTCATCTATGTGCCCTAAAGGGGGATGTCCCTCCTGGTGTTAGTATCATACCAGTGGTCTGTGACTACCTGGATGTCTTTCCCAAGGAACTTCCTGGAATGCCACCAGACCGAGAGGTTGAATTTGTCATTGAGTTGTTACCCGGAATAGCTCCTATCTCCAAAAGACCATATAGAATGCCTTCCAATGAGCTAGCCAAGCTGAAGATGCAACTCAAGGAGCTGCAATACAAAGGTTTCATTCGTCCGAGCTCCTCACCCTGGGGATGCCCGGCATTGTTTGTACAGAAAAAGGACATTACTTTGCAGATGTGTGTTGACTACTGTCCGCTAAATGCTGTCACAATTAAGAACAAGCATCCTCTCCCTAGAATAGACGATCTTTTTCATCAAATGTCTGGAGCCCGTATCTTCTCCAAGATTGATCTCAGATTAGGCTATCATCAAATCAAGATCAGGTCAGACAATATTTCTAAGACCACATTCTCCACTCGGTATGTCTTATATGAGAATGTTGTCATGTCCTTTGGCCTAACCAATGCACCGGCTTACTTCATGAACCTAATGAATGCCATCTTCATGGAGTATCTCGATAAGTTCGTTGTCGTATTCCTCGATGACATCCTTATCTTCCCAAAAATAGATGAAGAGCATAAAGAGCATCTTCGGCTTGTGTTGGAAAAGCTTCGTGAACACCGTCTTTATGCCAAGTTCAGCAAGTGTGTATTTTGGATAAAAGAGGTTGCTTTCCTAGGTCATATCATATCCAAGGGAGGCATGGATGTAGACCCAAATAAGGTAAGAGATGTACTGGATTGGAACCAGCCCACCAATGCCACCGAAATCTGGAGTTTCCTTTATCTTGCCGGTTACTATCTGCATTTCATTAAAAACTTCTCCAAAATTGATAAACCAATGACCAAACTCCTCAAGAAGGACAAGAAATTTGAGTAGACAGCAGAGTGCGAAAAGAGCTTTCAAACCATAGAGGCACCTGACCACTGCATTTGTCCTTGTTCTACCCGACATTCACAAGAGTTTCGACATCTACTGTGATGCATCTCATCTCGGCCTTGGTTGTATTCTTATGCAAGATGGCAAGGTCGTGGCCTACGCATCCAGGCAATTAAGACCTCATGAGCTCAACTATCCTACCCATGATCCCGAGCTGGCAGCCATTGTGCATGCTCTCAAAATATGGCGCCATTTCTTAATCGGAAAGCGTTGTGAAACCGACACCGATCACAAGAGCCTTAAATACATCTTTACCCAGTCGGATCTGAATGGAAGGCAAAGGAGATGACTCAAGTTTATCAAAGACTCTGATCATGGACTTCACTACCATCCAGGCAAATCCAATGTGGTTGTCGATGCTTTAAGCCGGAAATCACGATGCAATTGCCTTACGATCAAGCCTGAATCTGATACCCTCCGTTCCAAAATGGTGAAAAACAGCTTGGAAGTAGTTCTCCAAGGATATCTTGCTACCATAGATGTCAAACCTGACCTCATTGATCAGATTAAGGAAACCCAAAAGAAGGATAAGGGCATAGCGTACATCCGAGCTAACATGAAGGAGGGCAAAGACAATTGTTTCTCCGAGGATGCACAATGTGTCCTCTGATTTGGAAACCGACTGGTAGTGCCCAACAACAAAGGGTTGAAAGAATCTTTCCTGAGTGAAGCTCGTCACTCTTCGTTATCTATCCATCCTGTAGGAACCAAGATGTACTAAGATCTAAGGCAGAGATTCTGTTGGACTCGTATGAAGAGGGAAGTTGCCCGGTATGTTGCCGAGTGCGACATATGCCAACGAGTAAAGGACGATCACCTTAGGCTGGTGGGCACTCTCCAACCGCTGCCCATACCCTAGTGGAAATGGGATGAAGTTGGCATGGATTTCATCACCGGTCTTCCCAAAACACAGAAGGGTTTTGACTCTATCTGAGTGATCATCGATCGGTTGACTAAATATGCTCACTTTCTTCCTATGAAAGCTATCTATCGTGTTAAGGACCTAGCTGAACTGTATATAGCTCGCATTGTCTCTCTCTACGGTGTTCCAAAGAGGATCATATCAGATCGAGGCTCCCAATTCACCTCACGTTTTCGGGAGTGCCTTCACCGGACAATGGGAACCCAACAATCCTTTAGTACAGCTTATCATCCCCAAACCAGTGGCCAAACAGAGAGAACCAATCAGGTTCTTGAAGATATGCTCCGGGCATGTATTCTTTGTGTTGACACCCAAATTTGGCAGGAAAATCGGATATCGCAAATAGATCCATATTATCGGAATTATTGGGCCGCATCGGAATATGGGCTTAATTATCAAAGCAGAAAGGTGTCTAGAAGCTGATTCCAATGGTGTCAAGACTCCTTTAGAACTACGAAGCTTCGATTGGAAGGTGTCCAAGTCGTGTCGATATCGGTTTTGTAATCTCAGTATAAATAGGGACTCAAGTTTCATGTAGATGGATATCAACATACACAACATACAAAAAACACAACCCTTTCTCGAATCCGATCGACCTTGTCGAAAGGAGTTCAACCGCAGGTAGAGCTATCTCGACGAAATAATCGATTCTCCATATGCATGGCTGCATCGCTTCAATCTCATGTATACAAAGCATGTTAGACTGTCTCGGTTTTACCTATCTTTAGCATGTTCGCATATTGCACTGTCTTGTTAAATCGATCTGTAATGTGTATTTATCCTGCAATGCCAATTGTTAAATATCTTTGCATGTTTTCTCTCGATTCTGATGTATGTGACTATCTCGACCCGATCGATCTGCATATGTTTGCGTTAGCAGCTTGCATGTTTAGAATATTTGCCGATTTGTATTGTATTTACCCTTCACTAGTGATAAACCTCGAATCGGTTTATGAGTTTATCCTTATATTTAGATCCAAATACTGTCTTGGCCTGACCAATCCATTTGATCTATGTCTTGGTTTAATTTAGTAAGCTGATCTAGGGATTTTGAACTAGTTTTATCTAGAAAATAACAAAAAGAAACAAAAGTAGCTTATGCCTAACTGCTATATCATATGCATTGCTCTATCGGACTTTAAGCCGATAGATTTCTGGTATTGGGTTTCTTAAAGCTGATACAATAAAACCTGATATGGCTATTTCTAAAGCCGATCAGAGCCAAATCGCTAACAATTTCCTTCTTGTCAATTTTTAGGTCAAATTGGCTGGTACGCCTGGTTTTCGTGGTTGCGACGCAAACACAGATTTGACGCTTCCGTGGTATGTTCACGAATGCTCAACTTTTCGTATCAACACACTTTTTGGCACGTCCGGTGGGACCACGACAACAAGCTGCGACATCGATTCCTGCATCGGTATTGGCGATATTACTAGAAGTGACGCTAAAGCCGCTGCAGAAGCCGCTAGGTGGGCAATCAAGAATTTGCTGATATTTCTCATCTAGCTCACAGGATCGCGCTGTATGAAAGCCGATTATCTGATAATTCCTATCAGAGTCAAAAGGAGTATCGGAATAACAACAACAAACACAAAGACAAAGCTATCAATGTTGTTTGCACTAAGGAAGTTGAAGATTCTGATGATTCCGATACTGAAGAACTTGGTGCTCATGTTGCTGAATGGGTGAGCAATAAGAAAGAATTTGAGCTTGGGTGGATAAAGCCGAAGAATTCTGAAAAGGGTAAATACTCCTTTGATGCTTCCAAGTGTGATCGAATTTTCGATCACCTACTGCAAGAAAAGCAGATTCGGCTTAAGCAGGGACATGTGATTCCTCCGCTTGAAAAACTTAAGAAGCGGAAATATTGCAAGTGGCATAATTCCTATTCACATACCACTAATGAGTGCAATGTCTTCAAGCAACTTATACAAAAGGCAATTGAAGGTGGGCAAATTCGGTATCAACTTCACAAGTTGATACAGAACCTTTTCCAGTCAACTTTGTTGGAATGGTTGACGCTGCGAAAAGAAAAGCCGATGACTCTGGAGAAAGTTACAGTCGGTTTAAAGTGCTTGTTGACTCTGGAGAAGCTAGAATTGACATTACGATCAATGAAGCGATGAGAGGATGAAAAAACTGATAGGTGGCTTGAAGTAAGGCGTGGAAAGGATAATAAATCGATCATAAAGCCAAAGCCAACTTTTAATCAGTTGTTAGAAAAGTATGATCGAATGGCCAAGAATCCACCCAGTAGGAGCATCAGACCAAAGGCTCATGAGCCGATTCTTCAAGAAAGCTTAAGGAATCGAGAATGGGAGATGGAACATTGGGAGTTTTCTTTTTTCCGATATTGCTGCGAAGAAAGGATGTCATTGCCTACCCTTGAGAATTTCCCTATGAATCACGTGTTTGCTCCACCAGTTAAGAGGACATCGGTAAAAGATCGCTTAGTGTTTCCTGAAAAGAGAGCTGAAGAAGTCCCGATGGGGAAAAATACCAATGACCATCGTCCTCCTAAGGTGCCATTGCCACGATGGTGCCCAAGCGGAATTACTAAATCTCAGAAACACTGCTTGCAACGGATGAGAAACACTGAAGCAAAAGAAGCTGAAGCTAAGAAGTTCAGGGATGCTTTATTGGAGCAAGTGAAGCCGATGAAACCAGCTTGGGGCAAACAAGAGTGGAGGCCTAAGCTGAGATTGGCTATTATTATTGATACTAAAGCTGATTCTGATGAAGTCTCGATTGCTAGCTACATGGTTTGCATATTGCCTTGGGAATTCATGTGTGACTACGAAGAAGCTGCTGCAGAGCTTGTGGTTGGAGTTGAGGATGCTATATTCAAGAAACCTCAGAATTCCCGATTACACTTGAAGCCATTGTTCATTATGAGTTATGTGAACAGAAAACTAATTTCAAGGATGATGGTGGATAGTGGAGCCACTGTGAATCTAATGCCATATTCTGTGTGTCAAACAATTGGGAAATCTACAGAGGATATGGTGAAAACCAATATGGTGTTAAGCGTTTCAATGGAAATCCAACAGAAGCAAAAGGAATTCTGGTGGTGGAACTCACAGTGGGTAGCAAAACAGTTCCAACAGCTTTCTTTGTAAATGAAGGAAAAGGAAGTTATAATGTGCTACTGGGAAGAGATTGCATACACACCAATTGCTGATCCCATCGACAGCATCAAATTCTGATCCAGTGGATTGGCGAGCAAATAGAAGTTGTTAGAGGAGAATCTTTAACTGTAGAAACCGATTGTGCTGGAATTTATGATAATCTGGAAGTGTTATCGGAAAAACCTTTGGAAGACTGTGATTTCATTAGTTTTAGCAAATCGGGCTTTAAGCCGACAACGCTACAGGCACAGTCAGTAGCTCAAGGACACGAGGGTTTTTTATGGGAACCGCGGCTCTAGAAGAAATCGAATATAAGATGGGCCAGGGCCTTATATCGGCTGATGAACTTGAAAAGGTTGACATTGGAACAGATGGGAAAAAAGGCCCACTTATATGAGTAAAAAGTTACCGCGGGAATATAAGGATCAGCTTATTCAAATTCTTAAGGATCAGGTTGATTGCTTTGCTTGGGAATATCATGAGATGCCTGGTCTAAGCCGATCCATAGTAGAACATAAGATTAAAATGTAGCCAGGATTTCGGCAAGAAAAACAAGCACCAAGGAGAATCAATTGGAAAATTTACGATTAGGTGAAGGCTGAAATTCAAAGATTGTTAGATGCAAAGTTTATTCGGCCGTGCAAATTTGCCGATTGGATTTCTAACATTGTACCAGTTGGGAAGAAAGATTCTGATAAAGATTTGGTTGTGCATCGATTTTTGGGATTTGAACAAAGCAACATATAAAGATGAATATCCGATGCCGATTGTTGATCGACTAATTGATGCTACTTCTAGCAATCGGATTATCATTTTTTTGGATGGTAATGCCGGTTATAATCAGATTTTTATGGCTGAAGAAGATGTGAACAAAACTGCATTCAGATGCCCTGGCTTTATCGGCTTGTTTGAGTGGGTTGTTATGACTTTTGGACTGATTAGTGCTGGGGCGACATATCAAAGAGGGATGAACTTCATTTGCCATGATTTGATCGGCAAATTAGTTGAAATTTATATTGATGATGTGGTAATGAAATCTCAAGAAGAAGAACGACACTTGGCTGATATTGTGACCGTGTTGGATCAGTTTCGGAAATATGGCATGAGAATGAATCTAAAGAAATGTGCTTTTGGAGTGTCGGCCGGAAAGTTCTTGGGATTCGTGGTACATGAGAGAGGAATTGAAGTGCATCCCGATAGAGTAAAAGCGATTCTGAAAACCAAACATCCAGAGTCAAAGGTTCGTCTACAAGAGCTAATTGGTAAAATCAATTATTTGAGAAGATTCATCTCAAACTTATCGAAAAGGATTATCCCAGTTTGTTTGGGGACCAGAACAGCAGAAAGCATTTGATAATATCAAAGAGTACTTGATCAATCCACCTGTTCTGGTCGCCGCAAGAGAAAACTTGCCATTCAAGTTATACCTATCCGTATCAGAAAGGACGATAGGGGTAGTTCTGGTCCAGGAAATCGATGGGAAGGAACATGCGATTTTTTATCTGAGCAGAAAACTGTTGGATCAAGAAACCCGATACACAGTAGTGGAGAAATATTGCCTTTGTCTATACTTTGCTTTTACCAAGTTGAGGCACTATTTGTTGGGTGCTGAATGCAAAGTGATTTGTCAAACCGATGTGGTCAAGTACATGCTTAATGCTCCAATTATCAAAGGACACATTGGGAAATGGGCACACACTCTCATCGAGTTTGATTTAACATACGAATCTCCAAAAGCTGTCAAGGGGCAGGTATTAGCCGATTTCATTACACACCATCAGGATATTAATCTATCGGTTCTTTTGCCATGGGTAATATTTTTTTATGGATCAGTTTGTGAGAAGGGATGTGGAATCGGTATTTTTATAGTATCCCCTGGTGGAGTTTCTTATAGATTTAGCATTACTGTGGATTTTGGATTGACTAGCAATCAAGTAGAGTATGAAGCTTTGATTCAAGGATTGGAGTGGTTGATTCAAGCTGGAGCTGTTGCTGTAGATGTTTATGGGGATTCATAGTTGGTAGTTTTTTAGATAATCAGTAAATATGAGTGTCATAATAATCTGCTTCGAGGATATTTGGAAAAAGCTTCAAATCTGGCCAAACATTTTACCACATTCATCATACAGCATGTTCCAAGGGAACAGAATTGTGAGGCCAATGAGTTAGCTAAAGAAGCATCAGGATACAAAATGCCGATCATGGAGTTGGAGATTATTCCTTACCAAAATCCGATACCGGTGGGATGGCAGGCAGAAATTATCGGTTATCTTAAAGATCCTCAAGGAAAAACCGATAGAAAGCTTAAGAAAAAAGCTCAAAGGTATGTGATAATCAATGATAAGCTATATTATCGGAGTTTTGATGGGTTATTTCTTAAATGCTTAAACGCAGAAGACGCTAAGGTTGCAATTGGGGAAGTTCATGAAGGACTTTGTGGAATGCACCAATCCGCATATATGATGAGGTGGATGCTGAAGCGCACAGGATTTTTTTGGCCAACAATGGTTCAAGATTGTTTCAAATATTACAAAGGCTACAAAGATTGTCAGAAATTTAGAAATGTCCAGCATGCACCCGCATCAATTTTACATCCGATTGTGAAGCCGTGGCCATTTCGAGGGTGGGGAATTGACATGATCGGGGAAATATTTCCTCTCTCATCCAAAGGGCATCGGTATATTCTAGTGCCGACAGATCATTTCAATAAATGGGTTGATGTCGTACCATTGAAGAAGGTTACAGCCACTGAAGCAATCGACTTTGTTAAAGAACACATAATTTACCAATTTGGAATTTCTCAAACGATCACTACAGATCAAGGATCGGTATTTATGTCAGAGGCATTTCAGAATTATGCTCGAAGCCTAGGAATCACAACGATCAATTCTTCGCCATATTATGCTCAAGCCAACGACTAGGCGGAATCTTCTAACAAAAGTGTTATAAGGCTGATTAAAAGAAAGATCAATGAAAGGCCACGGGGTTGGCAAAATACTTTGGCGGATGCACTATGGGCGTATCGGATTGCTAAGCATGGAGCTACTAAAGTGTCACCTTTGGAATTAGTCTATGACCAGGAAGCCGTTTTACTGATTGAAGCCATCATCGGATCTACAAGGATTGAAGAACAAAATAATGTAAAGGCCGATGATTTCAAAAATCTGATGATAGACAAGCTTGATGATATGGTGGAAATCCGATTAAAGGCTTTGGAGCATATTGAACGTGACAAGCAAAGAGTTGCTAGACACTACAATAAGAAAGTTGTGCCGAAAACTTTTGAAGTGGGAGAACCTGTGTGGAAAACATTTTTACCGATTGGTTGAAAAGACCCTAAGTACGGGAAATGGTCTCCAAATTGGGAAGGGACTTTCAAAATCAATCGGATTATTCTTGGAAACACATACATTTTGGAAACATTTGAAGGGCAAGTTTTCAGAAAAGCGATCAATGCTAAATATTTGAAGAAATATTATCCAAGCGTCTGGATCGGAGCTTGAGAAGAGATGTATGTAAAAGCCGATTCTGACGGAATTGCCTATAGTGTAAAAGCAGACAAACACTTGCCGGTTCGATTGAATCGTTGTTAATCTTTCATTCAACGCATTGCTGTCGAGGAAAAGCCGATTCTGATGAATCACCTATAGGTCTAAACGTCGATAAAAGCAAAAGAACTTGCATAAAGAAAATGAAAAGTTATTACAAAAGGCAAAAAGGCCTTGAATATTTTGTGCCCGAGGAATGGGAGAGCAACTGTATATCGGCAAGTTTGCCGATCCATACATGAAACATTGTTTGAAACATTGGCTCACAGGCCGTTCATTCATAAAATTCAAAAATAACTGCGGCGGCGTGAGCAATCGTGCCACGGATTTTATTGACAATGGCAGCGTCTTCTTCAGTCGATCCTGGCACGATCAGAATTTTTCCCTTGGCCTCTAGCACCGCCAAGCCACAAGCTTTTACTACTCCATGTTGCTCCTTGAAAGCTGATTTAGACTCTTCAAAGCCAGTTGCCTCGGTTTTCTTTGCCTTCTCCAGCTCTTGTTCCAAGGATTTAACTCTTGAGATGGCTTTGGAGGCAGCAGTCTTTGCCGATTTGACCTCCTGCTTCAGCCCAAGGACTTTAGCATTCTGGGCATTGGCATCTTGGATGAGGGCCTTAAGCTCTGATTCGGCATCTTTGATGGCCTCCCTCTGATGAAACCGACCTAGAGCTGCTTCAAAATCGGTTTTTCTCCTACCAAGAGGCAGCAGCTTTTGGATAGCCAATACCACTTGCTCTACGAGAGTCTCTTGAACAGAATTTGTGACCTCCCGTATTGCAGAGGGATTGGCCAAGAATTCTGATTCCTTCCCGACTAACTCCCACATTTAGTTCAGCTTCTCAATGATGTCAGGGAGAAGCCGATTGGCCTTCGATGGCTCAGCAGCGGCAACAGGAGCAGATATTGTCTCGATCGGAGAAGATAGAATCTCCAGATCATCGTCATCGAGCCAGTTCTTGTTCGAAGGATCAAAATTTAGCTCATCGGTTTTTTCCCTGTCATAAGTAATCACCTACGTGGATGCCACTGTTACCCGAACTGGGCCGCGGGGTTGAAACATATACTGAAGAAAAGAAATTTCTAAGGATATGAAGAATCGGAAATATAAGAATTTTGTAAACTAAGTTAAGAAATTCCTGATTACTTCTTGGGGGTTGAAAGCTGGTGGGGTTTGCGACGCTGGCGGCGGAGCAGGTGTGACATCTTTCTTCTTCTGGGCAGGAGGAGTGTCCTGAAATTGAAATTCTGATAAGAAGAAACAGATGGAAAGTTGTGAAGGATTTGAAAATCAAGTGCTTACTGTGTCACATACTGATTAGGTGCTATCAGATGTACGCACCTTTTGTTGCTTTGGTCATTTGGCTATTTGTTTCTTTTTCTGGCCAGCGTCACCATCGGATCTCCCTATTGATCAAGAATTGGTAAGCAATCGGATCTTGAAAGAGATATTCACTATAAGCCGATTATACCTCTCTTTTTCGGTTGCTGCTGAGATGATGCTTGGGTAAAAGCCGACGCTGAGTTTGCAGTGGAATAAAGGCGTCCGGCTTCTTCCCCAACCAGCTTAGATATGGAACGCTTGTCACCACTCTATGAGAAAAATGATGCAAGATCAGTTATCGAAAAAAGAGAAATGCAAGTTAGTAAACGCACATAAGTTAGTGACCTCATTCTCAGAAGGTGATGCGTGATATTGCGATTCCGTTCGTTCACAGTCCGAATCCAATGAAGACTCATCTAAATTATATGAATTAGAAGGGCCTGAGTCAGACAGTTTTTCCTCCCCATCGTCGCCGGTGCCATTATCTTCCTCATCAGAATTGCCAGAATCGGTGTTTTCCTTATTGTTTTTCTCCGATTCTGATGAAGATTCTTCCATACCGGCAATCTTTGGCCAGTTAGGTTTGCAAATTTCTTTCCTACCAGTAAATTTTTTTATCAAGGCAGCAGCTCCACCCTCTGTGGCATAGATGTTCTTGGCAATGGAATCCCACCAAGTTCTGAATTCCGGAGAAGTTGCAGCCCACATTTCGAGCTTCGTCGGCATTTGAAATTCAATCCATGTAGCGGCTAAAATCACGTAGGCCGATTGGAAGTTTAAACCTTACCTGGCATTTAAGTGGCGGTAAATATATAGATCGGGAACAATTTGCCCTAAGTTAAATTACCGAGCAAATACTGCAGGGTGGTAGAATTCATAAGAGGGTTTTCTGATGTGGGTCCTTGTGCTGAGAATAGCAAAGAAGATGCCTGGAGAGATGAATTCCTTAAAAACCGATAAGGCTTCGCTAGTTATGCTAGCAGAGAAACGGAAGAAGGAAGGAACTGGGTATCTGTCCAAATCGGTAGGTGGATTAAATTGCTCTGGGCCATAAACCGATTCGGACATTGTGAAGAATGCAGCCAGGAAGTGCGAGAAATCCTCCTGATTCAAGCACCTCTTGTTGGAATTAACAGATACCATTTCTCCATATGATCTACATGGGTGTTGATTGCGATCGTCTTCTTCTTCGTTGGGAAACTCTACATCAAAATCAAGTTGTCCTATAGAGTTGTACATATGAAGTTTCAGAAACAAGCAGATAAACCAGAAAGGGCCACCCAAGTTTCCAACTGAATAATCGGATTTTTTAGCTCAGAGATTTTCCCTGATCTCATGCATCATCCGATATGTAGCTCCTAGCAGGTATTTTCCGATTGCCAACTTCTGTCCTGCTACCAGTGCCTCAGCCACTCCTTGATAAACCTTGCTACTAAGAGATTGACCATAGAAAAAGAACCAATCTAACAACATGTTAAGAAAAGCGATGTGCTCTTCGTCCTTGACGTCGCCTGTTTTTTGATGGGTGGTAATATAGCGCTGCCAGCCAAAGTTCCTTTCGGGAACCAGTTTGAGGGCGGCAGGAAGGTCAAAAGCCGATAGCATCTCTCCATTGGGACTAAGCCCAGTCAACATGGCTACATCCAAAAGTGTAGGCCTTATGGGTCCAGTTGGAAAAAGAAAGGCATTGGCCGTGTCACACCAAAAGTATGCCAATGCCGCCATGAATGGTTCATCTGCTGGAGGGTGATTCAAAGAAAGGAGAATGGCATCGATAATTCCTAATTCGTTCCACTGATCCTTTTTTTGACCATAAACCCAAGAGAGCCAGTCCTTATATCCCTTGATCGGGCTAGGCCAAGATCGAGAAGCTGATGTCCAATTATTCATGTGGAGTTCATCAGCGAATAATGGGAGCCTCGCTACTGAGTGATCTATAAAAGTCGATGGATCGTTTTCTCCTATCGGACCCAGGGAATATAAAGCCTCGGGATCGGAACAACGGATTAATACCTGAGACATGTTTGCCGATTAAGACTTGCGAAGAGAAATCTATGCGCTGAAAGATCCTCAAGGCTCTAGAAATCCGATGCAGGAGGCTTGTGCGTAGGGGAAGCATGAAAGTGATGGGGAATGACCGCCTATTTATAACCGTAGTGAAACTAGGGTTTTTACTAGGGTTTGCGCCGTCACTGTTATGACCCATGTTGCGCAACGGGCTATCACGTGTCTTCATATTGGGCTAGAAGCGAGAAGCATGGGGGTGAAACTGTGAAATGTTCCAAGATCATTTTTTGGAAGGATGCAGTAAAATTGGGATGTTAAAGATTTTGAGGGGGGAATTTAAAAGTGGAAAATCCGATTTGTTTTACAGTGAAAGTTCGGCTCATGTGAGAATCCCATTGCCAAACTTAGGGGCATATATTGACACCCAAATTTGGCAGGAAAATCGGATATCGCAAATAGACCCATATCAACGGAATTATTGGGCCGTAACGGAATATGGGCTTAATTATCAAAGAAGAAAGGTGTCTAGAAGCTAATTCCAATGGTGTCAAGACTCCTGTAGAACTACGAAGCTTCGATTGGAAGGCGTCCAAGTCGTGTCGATATCGGTTTTGTAATCTCAGTACAAATAGGGACTCAAGTTTCATGTAGATGGATATCAACATACACAACATACAAAAAAACACAACCCTTTCTCGAATCCGATCGACCTCGTCGAAAGGAGTTCAACCGCAGGTAGAGCTATTTCGACGAAATAATCGATTCTCTTACTTGTACTCGTATGCGTGGCTGCATCACTTCGATCTCATGTATACAAAGCATGTTAGACTGTCTCGGTTTTACCGATCTTTAGCATGTTCTTATATTACACTATCTCGTTAAATCGATCTATAATGTGTACTTATCCTGCAATGCCAATTGTTAAATATCTTTGCATGTTTTCTCTTGATTCTGATGTATGCGACTGTCTCGACCCGATCGATCTGCATATGTTTGCGTTAGGAGCTTGCATGTTTAAAATATTTGCCGATTTGTATTGTATTTACCCTTCACTAGTGATAAACCTTGAATTGGTTTATGAGTTTATCCTTAGATTTAGATCCAAATACTGTCTTGGCCTGACCAATCCATTTGATCTATGTCTTGGTTTAATCTAATAAGCTGATCTAGGGATTTTGAACTAGTTTTATCTAGAAAATAACAAAAAGAAGCAAAAGTAGCTTATGCCTAATTGTTCTATCATATGCATTGCTCTATGGTATCGGGTTTCTTAAAGCTGATACAATAAAACCTGATTTGGCTATTTCTAAAGCCGATCAGAGCCAAATCGCTAACAATTTCCTCCTTGTCAATTTTTAGGTCAAATTGACTGGCACGCCTGGTTTTTGTGGTTGCAACGCAAACACAGATTTGACGCTTCTGTGGTGTGTTCACGAACGATCAACTTTTCATATCAACACTTTCTTATGGCAAGAATTGGGAGAAGTACTTGCCATTTGCTGAATTCTCCTATAACAATAGCTATCAATCCAGCCTTCAAATGTCTCCCTTTGAAGCTCTATATGGGAGAAAATGTAGAGCTCCCTTGAACTGGTCTAAAGCCAGAGAACGCCCATTCTATGGTCCTGACATGGTAATCGAAACTGAAGAACAAGTCAAGATAATACAAGAACAATTGCGGGCAGCACTATCACGCCAAAAGAGCTACGCTGATCGTCGCAATCGTGAGCTCACTTTGACATCGAAGATCATGTTTATCTCAAGGTGACTCTGCTGAAGGGTACTCATCGCTTCCAAGTAAAAGGGAAGCTAGCGCCTCGCTACATTGGTCCCTTCTAAATCAGCACTAAGCGAGGGGCCGTAGCTTACGAATTTAATCTTCCATCTTTGCTCTCGGATGTACACAATGTCTTTCATGTTTCCCAACTCAAGAAGTGCCTCCGAGTTCCAACCGAGTCGGCCGAGTTGGAACATCTCAATCTTCAATCTGATCTTTCTTATCCGGAGCACCTGATTCATATCCTTGATGAGTAAGAGCGAACAACTAGGAGCAAGACAGTGAAGCTCCTGAAGGTGCAATGGAACAACCACACTGAAGATAAAACAACCTAGGAGCGTGAAGACCAACTCCGAGCGACCTATCCTCACCTCTTCACCGAGCCGACTGAATTTCGGGGTAGAGATTCTTTTTAGGGGGAGGTCTGTAACAAGCCAGTTGTTATTTTTAGTTAAGCATGCATGTCATAAATTTGTTCATTTGGTTTTTATTGTGGTTCTTGAAACTTTTCATAAAGTTACATATAAGCAACAGGTAACTTGGTGGGAACATAGAACTTTAGGCATATTAGTGAGCCAATCCACTAGAATAGTGAGATATAGATCGGTCGAGCCTTGGCAAGCAGTTGCATAGCTTGCCGGGTACTTTTCTTAGCTAGTCGAGCAAGTAGCCACCCTGCCAAGCACTGCCGAGTGCTCCCTTGCACTCGCCCAGTTTCCCCAACCAGACCCCAGTGCTGGGCGACCTAGACTCGAGTTCGCTTGGCAAGCAGTCAGGCAACTATTCCTGACTAGTCTCCACTTGGTAACACAACGGATAGACACATCACCCGAGTAGAATACCCGAGCTACCACTCGAGCTTTACCCGAGTGATCTCGGTACCGCTTACCCATTATCCTTCTATCCCCGACCTGAAATAGGGCGCCTCGCCTCCCATTAGATGAAATGGGCGGTGGAACACAGTCACCCGGCTCCTCTTTTCTCATTGGCCCAAATGGGCGGCACAGCAAACAGTTCCCCCACGCAGCGCAGAGAAGCCGCGGAACCACGCCAGGTGGTGATCCAGTTCGGACAGCAGCAGTGCATCTCCTTTTTCTCACCCAGTTTCGTACCCACAACCTCTCTCTTACAGGTGGAACCTGACCCCGCTTGTCAATGTGTGATTGAACCTCTATTTAAACCCTTCTCCACCATTCTCCTTTAGCCAGTTGCCTCACTTCTTCCCGCATTCAGCTGAAGGAGAGCAGCAAGAACAAAGGCTGTTCTTCAGGTTCAGCTTCCAATTCAAACTCAAATCCACCCCCAAAATTCTCGTTTTCCCCTAGATTGTTATATATCGTTGGAAAGCTGAGGAAGTCAGCTATCGTTTTCACTCCATGGTAAGCACATGCACAAAGGTTTGCTATGGTTTCCCCTCACTTTTCTCTCTGATGTTCGGTTTTGGGACAGCAAGAGGCCCCCACCATTTTCCTCCACATCTAGGGCATGGGATGAGAGGGAATAAATTCTACTCTTCCTACACTTCAAGTACATCCAACCCATTTCTACATGCACAAGGTTTTGGGTAAGTTCTTGATGCTTTTTCTCCAGTAACTTTGCTGCCCTAAGTAACAGCGAGGTTCTCTGTTTTTGGTCTCACGTACCATGTCACTTTGACCCACATACAATCTTAGGGACGACCATGAGGACTTGAACCACGAGATAAGGAAGGCTTAGGCATGGATTCACAACCCTGGAGGAGAAGGAACCACAAGGAGCAACAAGGAGGCGAGCTGTTGGGTTGCTAAATCGAGTTTGGGACATACCGATTCCACCTCTCTGATCTGCTCATTCTTGGAGCGTTCATCCATAAGCAAGGCATTCCTTGCTTGGTAAGGACCTTAGGACTTATACCCTTCCTCCAATGCATCACCTAGAACCATTACATAGGTTACGCCTTAAGTTAAACCGAAATACTAGAATGCTAGATAACTCTGTTCAGTCCTTCTCTAAACATAAGTTCATTAAATAAATGGTATAAAATCAACCATATCTCGAATGAAGAAGTTGTCTACATGAAAATTGTGCGCCAAAAGATTATCTACCACTTTCATGTTTACATCAAACTCAGCCAAATGGTTCTTCTACCCCGAAAGCCTCTCGTACCGATCAGCATATAAGCTGACTGGTTTATCCCAACTGATCTCTAGCACCCCAAATTCACATGACCCTATCTCCCTCATCCGAACTATGACTTAGATGATTTTTTTGCAAAACCTGCGTTAGCTCATGAACTTTCTGAATATCTTATGATGTTCCATGCTTCTCTGTGTTTGGTATTCTGTTTCGATTTTATTTGATGTGCTTGTTACTGAAACGATAGGAAACGACGCTCCGGAGGAGCCTGGACTTGAGCAAGCTCCTCTCCCTCTCGACGACCAGCACCAAGACACTTATTACTCCCTTCATTTAACTCCATCATGTGGAACTCTACTTACTTGCATTACTTTGGTTATGTTCTATCAACGTTTGCTTGCTAGTTTCTATAGGATATTTGATGGGTAGAAGTATTTATGTCCTATTAGTGGTTAGTTTACTAATAGGTTGATACATCCATTCCTTAATAGCCTAAGAGAGTACTATTATCTATGTTTGTGTCATGAATGCTTAGCCTTGCTTAGAGTCAACGTGGATAACTGGATTATTTGGATATGATATCTCAATGCTCAGTATGGACTGATCCATGGTTTATGGTGATGATTGGATATGATGGACTGATGTTGGACTTGAACGGGTGATAGGGATATGACGAAAGGAGCTCCTAGGCATGTAGCCCCGTTTGGGTAATTAAGAACTGAACATTTTGTACCTTCCTCTCAAGTACTATACGTACGACCACACGTGGGAAATGGGACCACTTGGTTAACTTCCTGTGCGTGCATGACCATGGGGTACCATACGGTGCAAGTTTATGTTTTCTTGGGGGTGGGGTGGCAGGGTCGACCATCCGTGGTGCATCCTTGTGCTTGGTAGGTTCAGACCTTGGACAAATCCACTGCAACTGATTCACCCCGACGCCTGGCGATCGCGAATTGGGCCAATTGGCCAGTTAATTTGCGTGATCCCATGAGCATGCATGTACATCGAGAGGCCTCGCCATGACTTGCTGTGTCGTGTGGGTAAAGTCATACACCTCTGTAGAGTTATGAATTGTTCGAACAGCCGCATCCAGGGTTTAGGACGAATCTTGAGTTGGTTAAACTGTCATTTGTTAGCATGTGTGCGTGGGTTGAATTGGATGGGTGTGGTATTGGATGGGTGTGGTACTAGATGATTAATGTTTCCGAGCACAGGGTCGCTCGTGGTGGCTTTACCGAGTGGTTTTATCTTGAGGAAATGGACGATGATGCACTTGATAATACACCTTACTGTTGCTCAATAGGCTTTAACATGTTTTGTTCAAATGTCATTTATAACCTACTTTTGTTAAGTCTTGTAAATGCTCTTTATGCTGAAAATTGTCTTCCTAGCCATTCTCTTGATATATACTATGCATGGTCGAGGCTATAAGTACTTCTTAGTGCTGAGTACCATCTATACTCAATCAAGTGTTGTTGTTTCAGGTAATAGTGATCTCCCAATTGAGTACTACTTTCAAGCCGGGGATGACGACGCTAGTGTGCATGGTTCCGAGTTCTAATTTTTCAGTCGGTTGCCCTTGAGTTGGGAGGCATACCATGCTGGACTTTTTGCCTATAGATGATAATTTGTCATTACTTTTTGTGAAACAAACTATTTATTCTGCTGCATACAACTCTGAACTATGTTAAACCTACTTATATGGACAGCAGTTCATACCCTTTTGTAAAATGAAGTTATAACCACTTGTCTATTTGTTGTGCTATCGATATAAATGAGAATGCATGTGTGACGGTAGCTGATCTCGGGAGCCGTCACCGATCACATATCTGATATCCGAGTTCGCACTCGTTTTAATAGAGACTGCTTTTGTTGTGCAGTCGGATTGAGTGCTAACATACTCGGCTCACCTCGGGTTGGCCTATATGTTAGTATTCAATCAGTTCATGCCACGATCAAGTTATATCTCTAATAAGCTGAGTGAAAACTAAGGGCCACTGACGCATAATATCCGAATATAAAATATGGATATCATTCGAATATATTTCTAATTTATTTTTAAATTTTAAATCTAGACTAATTTAATATTATTCATATACATACTTTCTAATTTTTTTCTAATGTTATAAATTCCTATTTTAAAATTTAAATTTTGATAATTTTTGTTCAAATTTGGAACAGATTTTTGAAATTTAATTTTTACTATTGGACTAACAATATCCATGTCCTTATCTAAACCGATCTGTATTCGCTCCGTATTTGCAACCGATGTTATCCGAAATTATTCAAATTTGTAGCTATATTCGACACATTCGTGTTCGAATATATATCCAATAAAAATACGGAAAGGAATATGGATAGAACGATATCTATCCTTATCCGATTTGATCACATCCCTATCTATACCTCACTAAAACACCAGTTTTAGGGATGCTTTAAGAAGATGCATTTTATTTTTATTTTTACATAATGATCACGAAAATAAATTAAGGCCCAGTTCTTTTCAGCTTAACAGCTTAACGTCTTAAAAGCTTAACGACTTATCTACGTTTTAAAAACACAAATGCTTTGAGTTTTTTGAGTCTGTTTTTCCGCTGTTTTTAAGGTGGGTTAAAACGCTTTAAAAAACAAGTCAAACGAAATGTATCCGAATCTCAAGATTATCTCGAGAAGCTCTCGAAGTTTAGTCATTTCAGCCGTTCATCCGTTCAGTTCAGCTCAAAAGAACAGGGCCTAAGATTCTCGTTACTAGCTTCTAAAAATTTATTGGCTTCAAACTAATTGCCAAATGCCAACTTTTGGTGGTCTATCATTAGCTTTAATCCAAACATCATAAATTTGTTAATGAATTTGCCAATGAATTGGTTATGCCTTCAATTGACCGGGACCAATTCATTGGCATGTGAGGAACATCGACCAAACATCCCTAAGAACCACAGCCACGGCTAGGGGTGGGCATTCGGTATTTTCGGTTATTTCGGTTCGGTATTTCCGGTATATAAAAAAATCGGTATTCAAGAAGTGACTACTAAAATTTGTGGGGAAAAATTTACTACCGAAACCGAATATACCGAATTAATTCGGTTCAGTATTCGGTATTACCAAAGTTACCTTGAGGGAGGAATTTTACTCTTGCAACGAGTCCTGCTGATCTCTTGTAATCTGCAGAAGAAAACCTTCTCAAGAATTAAGCCGATGCTGATCTCTCGTCCAGAACGCGGCACCTGCAGGCTGCAGAAGAAAACAGACCTCTGTTTTTGGTCTCTGTATTTGCGTGTGATGTACGATGTGTTTTGTAGGACTAAGAAATACGATCCGGTGCATATGATTTGTTGGGAAGTTTGTTGAGAGAAATTAGCTACGGCCAGCCTAGGTTAGTTATAGCACACAATATTTTGTTAACAAATTTTCTTCGGCTAATCAATCCATTATCTTATTTTCTTCCTGATAAAAATTCCGAGCCAAACACTCCATTGATTAATATCCACTTTTGTGGAGATTTAAAACATGCAAGCAATTCAAAGCAAATATTCATTGTACAGTGCTGATGCAAATGCATCAAATCTTATTTAATAATATAAGGCATTACTCTGCATTAGTCGATGGATAGAGTATCTTTTTTAATTAAAACTAGTGTTATTGGTATTTTTCCACTTTTTTTTTACTATAATATAGATATACATAGTTGATTACTTAGGTGTAGTTTAGAACTGTTGAAGCCTGCTCCAAAGCTATTTTGCTTAAAAGTGTCCAATATAAATAATTGATATATATATTAAAAATATTGGGATATATATAATAGTCATATGAATCGGTTTGTACTACTGAACCGTCTATAATCAAAATAGACACTTACATTATACGAACCATCGCTAAATACATACCTTTATAAGACGGCTTGTACTACATAACGAAACGTCGTATAATACATATTTATAAAAGACGCTTCTTATTATAAAAGTGACTCTTTTTCTCATACCTCATATGCGACGTTTGTAACAACAAAAATGTATCTAATGCAACTGACATATAAGACGGTTAGAATGAAACCGCCTCTAAAGCAACTAACATATAAGACGGTTATAGCTAAACCGTCTCTAATTCCTGACCCGCGTGCAATAAAAGACACTTGCTGGTTTGGTAAGTCAAAACCGTCTCAAAATGTGCGTCTTATATTGCACTTTCTGTACTAGTGAAGGAGGCCCGCCGCCGTTGGCCGTTACCGTCACGGGCGCCAGAGGGCGCCGCCGATGGCCGTGCCGCCAAGCAGGAGGAAGGAGAGAGCCGCCACGCCGCCGCCATACGCCGCCCACGTGAAGAAGGAGAGGAGCCACCAGCGGGGAAGGAGAGCCATTGCCGTTGGCATTGCCGTGGCGTGGGGAAGAGGGGGGACCGAAGGAGGAGGAGCCAAGGTGGGGAGGTGCGGCTAGGTGAGGTGAGGGAGGCGCCGCCGCCGCACCGCCAGATCTGGATAGGGTTGGGGTGGGGAGGAAGGCGCGTCCGCGCGTGGGCGTGGGGGAGGAAGAGGAACGGAGGAAGCCAACCAAGCAGCCATCACCCATCGGGTTTGAGGGGCTGGGGCGCTAGGCCGTGGGGGGAGGCCAGGAGGCTAGGGCGCTGGGCCGTGGGGGGGAGGCCGGGAGGCTAGGCCGTGGGGAGGTGGAAGGACAATGGGCCCAAAACCGGTATTATCGGGATATCGGTTTTTGGCGGCCCGAAACCGAAATCGAACCGAATTTGCTCAGTTTTGTAAAGCCAGAAACCGAAACCAAACCGAAATACCGAAAAACCAAAATTTTCGGTTCGGTTCGGTATGGTTTTTTCGGTTCGGTGTAAAAATGCCCACCCCTAGCCACGGCATAAGCAAGCGCCAGTCTGTCTTCATGCCTTTGGCTCATATCTCCACTCTCGTTTAGTTGTGTCAGAGGACCATTACCCATTGATAAGAAAATCAAAGAGGCCGAACAGCAAGGCAAGCACCGCCTGTAGAACAACAAACGTGATCAAAACTAAATGGCACAGCATATAGACCTCGTGTAGCTCAAGGCAAAAACGCATCATTTCGATTTTTCTCTTGTTTTGGTTACATTACCACCTATCCACGCCATAAATGAGCGCACGTACATTAACAAGGCCTGTAATACAACATCAATTAAGAGCAAAATAAATTTGACAACAATGATGATATGCAGCCAGCAACGTTTCTGAGTGTACCTGTCAATATGAATTCTACTCAGAAAGGGCCAAGACAAGATATTGGGAACCTAATCTGCCATGAGGACTGTAACATATGGAAGGTCAATGCTCATGCTTGCTAGATGTTGCATCTGTGCCGTACCTTTAAAATCTTGATGGCTCAATGGACCTACCATACACCAGCAGAGCACTCCAAAACGAGCATACCATGGAGTTGGTCAAAAACTCTCTGTCTGTTGAGCACCATATGTATTGACCACAAAATCATACCCACTGATTTTCAATCTGGGTATCTACGTCTCCAACGAATCGACCATGTCAGTGTCCACTGAGACATCTTTGGACAATGTACATGAATTGCCATCAACACGTCGATAGAAGAGAAGATAAGCTGCAGATGTCCTGATCTCCTCTTCGTTAACAGAGGAAACATGACTGTCATCAAAATGATACCAGCTATTCTCTTCTACTAACTGCAAGTGCAAAATGAACAGCAAATAAATTCAGGCAGGCCTCAAGTGTACATTCATTTAAAAGGGTAAAAGGAAAACACATGGAACACAGATGGAAAAAATTGAGCACAAAGTTTGCTCGAGTACCTTTGCATACGCAGAGTAGTGACCACCACCCAGACCACCATAATGATTGATCACTGCATAGAGCTCATAAGTTCGGGGCTGATTGCCTCTTGATGTGTGCTTCACGTACTTGCTCATATCAAGATCATGGATAGGGAAGTTCACAAAGGTATCAAGCTTGTTCTTCATAAAACGGCTGTATGAGAACCTTTTCAAATGAACTACCAATATCTCAGGTAACCTCCACAAATCAAGTTTCTTGCTGGCTTGTCTGTGCTCCTTGCAGCTAGGACAATACCTGCTCAGATAGGCAAAGCAGCAGTGCATAAGCCATCAGAAATAAATAAATAAATAAATATATATATATATATATATATATATATATATATATATATATATATAGGAGTTGAGCTATGGTGCTTGAAATACGGATGTTTTAGTGCTTGGCGTTAGGTTTGCAAAATCTATGACCGATGTGAGCGATCCGAACCACTTATTTTGATCTTCTAGTTGATATGAGCTCACAAACAAAATTTTACATTTTTTAAAATTTTTTTACTATTTTAAACAGATTTTTAAAAACTCATGATCTAAGTTATTACGGAGGCTCCAAAAAAGCTGGTTTTCAAAAATCTGTTTAAAATAGTAAAAAAATTTAAAAAAATGTAAAATTTCGTTTGTGAGCTCATATCAACTAGAAGATCAAAATGAGCGGTTCGGATCGTTCACATCGGTCATAGGTTTTGCAAACCGAACGCGAAGCACCAAAACATCCATACTTCGCGAAGCACCATAGCTCAACTCTATATATATATATATATATATATATATATATAAGGCAGATTTCTAATATAACTCAACAATGAACAAGAAAATCATATTAAAAATACAGAATGGGAATATAATGCTAACCACATGTCGTCAGGACCAAGAGGTTCATCCTTCAAAAAAGCATCCAAGCATGAAAATAAGTTCACTGCTTCTTGCCTAGTTTTCTTTGACATGAATCCAGCCTTGAAGACATCAGGAAGATCATCCAAGTATTTAAAGTCATATATTTCATGTTCTCTATCAGACCAGTCCATTAGTAACCTCATGGTTGTCCCCAGAACACGATTAGAATCTGCATCTATAGGATTTCTTGTATAACCTTTTTCATCAGTCAGCGAAAGCTGAAACGGCAAAAGCTCATCAGCAGCTGCTTCCTCATCTTCATTTGATGTAGAAAGATCCTTCTCTCTGGAGGCGCCATTATCCGTCAGTACAATAGCATCCAGACTTGGCCCATTGCCATTCAACTTGACTGCACACTCTGAAGTATGTAATTTTGTTCTTAGAAATGGAACCAGAACCGCAGAGGCAGCCAAATAAATATCAGCTTTTCTTGTGGAGTCACTAGGAATACAAGTCACAAGAGGGCTTCCAATGAGCTTCCGCGGATTAAACTGGGCCTCCGGGAAAAATCTGGTTTTATTAACATACACAAATCAAGACGAATAAATTGGTAGAACAAATGCAAGATAACCTATAAAGTAAGAAATTGCAAATAGAGGTCAAATGGGTACTTTCACGTCAGTAATTCTGGCGAGAGCACAAACAGAATCATAATGGATACATAAACCATCAAAGGAGTCAGCATGAAAAGGTTAGAAACCACAAATTGTCTGCAGTTTATAATGCTGGCTACTACTATGTTATTAGTCATCAGCATGAAAATTTGTACAAAAAAAATAAAATTCATCTAGTGCAGTGATGTACATAAGTGCAAAAAGAAATATCTGTCCACAGTAATAAATAAGTAATGGCAAATCATAACAGGAAAATGTAGTCTAGGACTACATAACAGCATTTGTGTGGCCCTTGATAACATCATAATTAATTTATATTTGTCACTATTATGAGCTCACCTATCCACATTCTTATGAAAGATCTCTACCCTCAAACATTTTTCATGGCCAACAGGAAGCTTATAGGCAACTAGCTGATCTTCATCTTTTATAACAAAAAGTGTCTCTGATGGATTCGCCAAGTAACGGTATATCCGATGATCATATACCTGAAGAATATAAGCATGTTATTTATTTGCTAAAAAAGCCTGCATATTTTATTTAGGATGCAAGAAAAGGCAGACATGAATACCTCTGCAAGTAACAATGTTTCGGAACTTTTTAGGCAGCATGCATCACTTAGGGCTTTACTAAGGTCTCTGCAAACTCCATTTTTTTGTACTGTGACAGTGTAAGGCATAGGGAGGGCATCACCAGTACCACTAAATACAGTTATAGTCATCATTCGAGTAACTGTTGAGGGCAGTGGTAGTGACAGATACATGAATGGATCAAAGGTAACAGATATTTTATTACAATCTGGACAGACTAAGGTAGACTTGTATTGTCCCTGAAACATCATACAAGGAATTATAATGGTCACAGCAGAGAATGCAGCAAAATAGTGCAAGTAGCATGTTGATAAACAATTCCTGTTCACAAAACAAAAGAAGGAAAAAGGGCATGACGAGTAATATGTAAAACATTCTATAATTCAAGCAGGATACAAGATAACAGAAAGTATGGTTTTACTCTTTTGTCATTTTCTTTCTCCCATTCCCTGATATAGTGTTCATCACCACCACCAAAACGCAGTCACCAATGTTAAACCCGTTACTGGTTATTATATGTTACAAGCAAGATAACTCAAGGTGTATGGTTTTACTCTTATCGTTCTCTCCTGTTCCCTGCTATAGTGTTGAAAATACCAATCACGCTCATCACCAACAGAAGCACTCACTAATGCTGAACTCAATACTGGTTATTATACATTATCGCAATGCAACACTTCATTATTTCTGACAACATTTGCCATTGTTTCAGAGATCATTACATGCTCATGCAATCGACCAAGTAACAATTTATAATCAAGATAATAATTGTTTTTAATACTAGACAAACAACCGTTGAAGTAAGCATGGTATTGGTAGGCTGAAATATCGTAATCTTCAAATAGAATTCTCTAATATTAAAAAGAGCCTTTGAACACAGCCGTCGCTACTATATTTGGAACCTGTATTTCTGTAACCTCAATTGGCATCAAATCAAACTTAATCTAATATAATTCAAATCAGAAAGTTATTTGCCAAAACTTATATGTTAGGAAACTACAATTAAATATGGATCACATCTAAACTACAATTAAATTAGCATCATATCTATCCACATATTTTTATGTATGTCATCCCTCCTAATTCCTATTCATTTCCAAAAAATTATCTAACAAAAACAATAGAAAACTAGTAGTAAATCAGTTCAGCCCAGGGATTACAAAACCGCCCCAGGGCTCCAAGCCGTGTGCTGCGCGGACACGATTAGCCGCGGTTAATCGCGGTTAGACACGGTTTTAAGCCGGCTTTAGTCATAAATTCAAAATTACGCCTTGCCGGTTTTGTTCACGGTTAGCCGCGGTTTTTGACAGTTAACCGGCTGTTTTTTACGGTTAGCCGCGGTTTCAGACAGTTAGCCACGGTTTTTGACGGATTTGTATTTTTTAACACAAAAACTCATGAAATGATGATAAAATTTTGAATTTTTAAATTTTGTTTAAGCCAAAGTGCTTAGAATAATTAATATTATTTTTATAAATTTTATACAAGTTTTCATTTCAAATTTTATTTGCATAAATTTCAAACGGTTAGCCTCCGCGGTTTTGCTAACCGACCACCCGAGGAGCGCGGTTAACCATCGGTTTCGTAAACCGTGTTCAGCCTTCCCAAAAAATTGTAACAATGAAAAAAAATGCTCCGATGGGTCCACAGCAGAGTTGAGAGTGCGGAATGCGGAGATGTGAAACAGTCGAGCATGAAAGCAGAGCAGAGCACTTGAACCAAACATGATAATATTGACATGGTATGAAGTAGTATGATAATTCTTTTCATTAGAAGCGAAGCACGAATACTCAGCTTGTAAGTTTAAAAGATACAAATTGCACAAGCAGTAACCACAGAAAATGTATTTGCAATGACACTTTTTGTTCAAGATTGGGCCAAGAATTGTTAGTTAGCAGTGACAAACTTTCATGAGTACTCTCATTTCGGATCGTTTGGGTTTACAGGGCATATTTTCCTTTCGGATCATTTGGGTTTACAGAGCATATTTTCCTTTTATTGTAAGATGCCTGAACAGCAGCCAAGGTTAGGGAACCACTTCAAGAGAAAAGGCTCAAAAATGAATTCAGATTCACATTATTTTCTCCACAAGGTACACATGCATAAACTACGCAATTCAAAAGATTACTCACCTGGAATTTATCTACTATTATGGAGTCATTTCGAGCTTTATGGTAGTTCCAACATTCTTCAGCAAATTCATCATCAGGACGACCATCAGCATCCTTTGCTTCAATATATGGTTTCTTTTTCACACGGTTGAGATCTTCATGCATGCCATCCAACAAAAATGCAAGTAACTCCTGCAAAGGGGAAACACGAACATAAGAGAAGAACATCACCTTTAACAAAATATTAAATAAAAACTATAAAAATTCATGTAAATGAATAGAGAACTTGCATTTATATTGAGACACAGTAAAAGCTAGATGGCAAACAATAATATGTTGAGAAGTATGATAAAATACACTAACAAAACATTGGGAAATTTGGATGGACATCTTCAGAACACACATCATAACATCATCAGCACACAGAGCTTAGTTGTTATGTGATGCGGGCCCCAACAGGCATATGATTAGAGTAAAATTACATTAAGGTGCTAAAATTACTGCTTATGTACGCTGGTCAAGCGTGAACTACTATATTGAATATTTATTAGGTTTACATGGCTTGTTAAAAGATAATTATAGTTCATTTCAATCTGCTTTTTTTTCATAGGACGTCATCCTATATTAAGGACCAGCCCGTCATCATATCAATCAAGCAAATAAAGAATCAGGTCCTCATTTGCTCTTTCCGCGCCATGCTAAGTATCATATTTTAAAATGAAGTGAACCAGGAAAGGTGATCGAACAGGCTTTAGTGAAAACGGTGATACTCCCTCCAGTTTCATAATACTTGTCGTTTTAGGTCTGTCCTAAGTCAAAGTTTTAAAATTATATCTGTAAAATCTTTTAAACTATTTGGAGTGTGTACATAAAAATTATACATATAAATTCGTCTTGCAAAATACTTTCACAATATTATATCTTCGAGGATTTTGTAAATAAATTTCATTAGTAATTGATGGTCAAAGCTACATTTCGAAGACCGTGTTAATGTCCAAAATGGCAAGTATTATGAAACTGGAGCAAGTATTTACACATACTGACATACATTCCAGAAATGTTACTCGACTGTATAGGGGAACTGTATAGCGGAGCATAATAATAAGAATAAAAGTTTAAGGTAATTACTGTAAAAGTGTTACCAAATAGAACAGGCCTTAATGGAGATGGAAGAGAATTACTTAATGAGAACTCAAAACTTATAGTAATTCTTCAGAAAAAGAAGGTTACAAATGATGCGAACAACCCAAAAAACAATGTAGTAAAGTGGTATTTATAACCAAAAGGACTCTTGCTTCATGTAAGCATACACTACACAGAATGCAGGCCATGTTGAAAAGTGGGCATATGTTGTTCAGAAGATGGGATAATATGATGTACAATAGAAGAGGGTTCCTAATATACAATATGCAGCATTGCAGGATACCAAGCTGCAAAGAAACATGCTGCAGACAATCACAACTATAACACTGGTATTATCACAACAAAAATAAGAAAAACTAGCACCATGGTAAAACAAATAAACTTCTACCATGCTGAAATTTTCTTAACAATTGGAGATCCATTTAACGCTCACCAACCTGAGAATCATGCTGATTATATCCACTGAACTGTGGAGCAAAACGAGAAAGTTTTGACTTAAATGCACGTGGTGCTACAGAAGTTCGACCGGCTGATGACCAAAGTTTTCTAAGTAATTCACCAAATGCTATTGCAAGTTCACCCTGCACAATAAAAAATCATAAAATGTCATCAACAACATCATGTAAGTCATTAGTCTTAAATTCATTCAAATAAAAGCTCATACCTGTAGCCCAAGTGGATTTTCAGTGTTTATTTCTTGGCTGTAGTCCTTCAAAAAGTAATCTACCAATGGAGGTGTATGAACCAATGCTTGTATGGCGCTATTCATGAAGCATGTATTACCCAAGTTATGTAACCCACTCAATCCATGAGTGTCATCTTTTGTTCCATTGCTGAAACTAGTATACCCATCTACTGTGTCCCTAGGATTAAAGTTGTTATCTTGTGAAAAACTAGAACCAATTCCAGGTGAATGCCCATTTGAAAGGGTGGGGCCTCCAGCAATTGAAAATGACGATGTCGAGGGTTCCAATGGAATCAACGCTAACTCATTATTTGTGGATCTCGTACTGAGATCTGAATACCAGGTATCATGTGCCTTCATCTCCATGAGAATCTGCAAGCATAAAGCAAGGAACAATTTTCAGCGCACACACAGCCATCAACCTTTTTACCTGATTTCCATCAAATAAAAAGGTACATCATGCCTCGGGCAAGCATATAATTTGAGAAAGCCACAAGCACCAGCACCATGAATAGAATAGATGGTGAGCATCAACCATCTAGATATACAAATTAAATCCAGTCATAATTTGTTTGGCAAGCATCAACCCAGCAAAAAAAAACCATTCGAGTCCAACATAAAAGAAACTTAGCACAAGATGTTGGCCCTCCTTTTTCTCAGCTAATAAGCCAAAAGCCAACTGAACAAATTTGTCATTTTTGTACAGACGACCATTCGGTGTAACATTTTGCAGTAAATTCTTCGGGGCTTGGTGGGGTTTTTTTTTCAAAGATATCAAAAATATGTTTTAATATATATTTAAGCATTTCCAAGACTCTTTTTGAGGGCCCTCAACTTTTCCCAACTAAAACTAAAAGCCCAATCAAAGCAGGCCATTGTTACATGCAGAGATGACTGCTGATGGTACTGTCACGGGCGTCAACAGTAACTGTGGCTAGGAATTGGTTAGTATTAGATTAGTTAGGAAAAATAAAATCATAGGATTGGATATGATTAGTTGGATCCAGTAGTTTTTAGATTTTGTTAGGAGGCACATCTATATAAAGGACTCATTCTTGTTGCTCCTTCAGCGGCACACGCGGCGTCACCACCGGAGAGCTTCCCTCGCCAATGTTCTCTATTAACTTTCACCACAACACATTCGTATCCTAATTTCACATGTATTAAAAAGAGAAATTTCGTAGTAAAGAGTAAAGAACCAACTTCACTAATTCAAAACAAATTCTAGTGCCATAGTGCGCCTACAATCCACAAGATAGCTTAGCAAATACTAATGTGTAAAGAGGCAAGATTTGAGGATTTTATTACTGCTTAATTACAGATCCAACATTCATGTACAAAGTGGTAGCATGGAACAACAGACCAAATGAGAAAGAGATGCACAGCAACACGGCAAGAGAACAATCATCCCATCGATGAACATAAACGAAAGCTTTACATGTTCCAACAAAAGAAGATGTGAATGAACATAATACCTCCTGATCCATCATAAGTTGAGCTTCTTCTAGAGTCTCATTGAGATTCGTCAACTTTTTGTTCTTCGTTTTTTGATAATAATCCCAGATATCAATCTAAACCATTAAAGAAGAACAGAAGCAAAGGGAAAATGTAAGGATACTAGCATTGGGACTCCACTAGATAGAAGGCATCAATATGTCAGATACAATATAACAGATGATAATGCCGATACCTTAGACTCCTCTACCGACAAATGTGAGCAGACCAATCTGTGAAGCTCATGAACTTTGGCCTGGAAGCACCAAAATATGGATGTCAACGAAATAAACCAATTCCGCAAAAAAGGGAAAAGTCTACTTGCCCCCCCTGAAGTATTGAGTCAGGCGCACATAACCCCTCGACTTCGAAAACTTGTGTCCCCCGAAAGATTCAAACAGGTGCAAATAAACCCCCGCGAGTGGTTTTACAGGTGGTTTTGCCATTTCAGCGCTCCACATGGGTGGTTTTACCACCTAAGTTCACGTAGTATTTATTTTTTCTTTACTCTATTTTTCCTGGGCCCATGTGGAGGCCACGTGGACTTCTTAGGTGGCAAAACCACCCATGTGGAACGCTGAAGTGCCAAAACCACCTGTAAAACCAATCACGGGGGGTTATTTGCATCGGTTTGAATCTTTTGGGAGACGGAATACCTGTTTTTCAAAGTCAGGGGATTATGTGCGCCCGACTCAATACTTTAGGAGGTAAGTAGACTTTTCCCCCGCAAAAAATGTAATTGTTAACTAGGAAATTATTCTGGCTCCTGCTGATTTTTTAGCATCAGCCCTAAAGTAGTTCATAGGAAAAAAAAAACTATTATCATATGCACTAGCACTCCAAGCAGTTAACGAACCAACACCTACTGTAATTGGCATTTCACATCCAGCTTGTAACAAAACTTCTCTTTTCTTTTCACCGATGACAAGCGTTTTTTTCTCCAAATGAATCAACACCACAACAAGTGTTCAAATAGACAAAAGCAGAAGATACTAACTATAAAGGAAAAAATTGATTAGCCAATTATTTCTGCCACAAAGAGAAGATTCTGGTTTTTTTTCTTTCATATCTTGAAGCAATAGAATCAATAAGTATGTGTGAGTATGTGACTGCCTATAATTAAGTAATTTAATGTAACCTACTAGTTTGTTCAAAGTGATCATATATTGCACATCAAAAGCATATCAGACAAGGCCTCATTTGTACTGTGGATGGATATTTACAAATGGAGCACCATATCAAAAGCAGTAAGATAGCATTACTTGCCTTTCTACTTATTTGGATGGTCCGCTCAGAGCCGTCTCTTTCATCAATCAGTTTTAGTTGGAGGGGATAGACATCCACTATGTAATTCTTGGAAGTTGGGTTATCACAAATTACTTTTCTAGATATTTCAGGTCCACCTTTATACCTGAAATTACTTGCATACCCAATGAATAACAGATGATGCCAAAGAAAATATAATGAAAATAACCAAATGGGAACTATCCCTCATATAGGAAACAGACAGAATAGATGGCAATCCATAAATCAGCTACAAGAAATACGACGTACATAATGTAAACCATCAAGTAGAAACTATATTTTACATGGACAAGTGCAATAATACACAAAGAAATTGTAATTCGGTTGGAAGTAATACTAAGGGCATGTTCTCCTCAGCTTATCTTATTTGGTTTATCTAACTTATTTTCTAACTTCGAGAGCTTTTCGAGATAGCGTCAGTCGGATCCACTTCGTTTGACTTGTGTTTTAGAGCTTTTAGATAAGTCCTCGATATAGGATAGAAAAGGATTCAAATAATTAATATATTTTAAATTTAAATGAAGATAAGTAAATAAGTCAAATAAGTCCAATAAACTGAGAAAAAAATGTTGTAAATGCACATACTGCCAAAAGAAGAGAAGGGGACAACCTAAGACAGAAAAAGAAGAACACTGCATGACCTGGGGGGCTCATAGTAGATTTGTAGTGCTAGTCGATGCAATCAAAGAAGAATGTTCTCAAATACAGCGGACAATAAGGTCACGTCCATATTACTCCAGGAAAGACATGACTATGACAAATATGTTAACAAAGATTTTACAAATATTCTAACAAAAAAGCAGTCCAAACTTTCAATTCATTTTATACCACAGTTAATATCATGGTTTTAAAACTACTAACAAACAGGCAAAAAGAAGAACAATAAGGCAATAAGCAATTGCCAAAAAAAAAAGGTTCAACATGATCAATGAGGTGGTCTACCATTTCTTTTTGCTACTAAGTACAGTTAAATGGAACTAAAAAAAAAGCAATGCTTAATTTATATATCATTGCATACCATTCACACAGCTTCCTCCAAACCTCTTGAGGCACCAAAGTGTAGTCTTGCCCTTCTCTCAAGGTTCTTTGAAGCTCTGGCTCTTCACTCCCACTGATTGTTTCCTCCAAAACAAGCTTTGTGTTGTCAATCTCTCCCGGCCTACTTATAGCTTGAGGAAGCATGTCAGCTTCATTCTCCCCAAAACTGATTAAACCGACATATTGTTGCCAGTTGCTCCACCAGCTGCAACATTTGAACATGGTATTGAAAAATCACATCGTAGCCTAAAAATGTGCAAAACAATCCCTTCAAATGAAAAGCAGGCGGCTTAAATATTTCAACTTCAAACAGGCGATGCCAACTTCTCAGTGCAAAGCATGTATGACATTTATAGTCACAATAAGTGCAATGCAGATGACATAGCATTGAAGGAAAAAATCATGAAGGACTAGCAAGTTGAAAATTTTTTACAATATCTATAGTTTGCAAACTTTCAACAGGAATGGCAAATTCTTGCAGTAATAGGCGGATGCCATTCTGTAAAATTCTCATTCTCAGACGGTAACATCAGGAATAAATAGTTTGCATCATAGATCATTTACTATGCCTAATTGATGAGAAAATAAAACATGTAGACAACTACAAATCACACAAATAATCACAAGTGTTCAGGTCAGCGGCTGAGAAATTCAAATGGTGAGTGAAGGCATATGTGTATGTCAATCCTACCAGGCATAGGTTAGGGGTTTAGGGATGCACATGGTGCTGGAATTACTGCTTATGTGTGAAATCTCCTAAGAGATTAGGAGGTTAAAGATATTATTGTTTCAGTTTCCATCTATTAGAGATTGGCTAGATAAGATTAGATTATTAAGGATTCGATTGAGATTAGTTTCTATAGTGACAATGGCCAGCAACAGACAGGGCAGCATCGGTGGTGGCAGGCCAACCAAATGTACCCCCTGCCACCCTCCCTCTCCCCCTCTCTTTAGTTCTCCCACATATAAGACAAGGCAATAGCAAGATTACTTGTGGAAAAAATTTAATAGCAACAAGTAATCGCATATCTTGCTGCCCCACAATTTTTCTGCTAAAATACGTCAGTCCCACATGGGTCAGGTCAACCCGAGCCCAGCAATAGGACATCTCACACAGCACCCCTACATCTCTCTTAACCCTATCCAGCCTTCAATCACACTGGCACATTCCAATATTCCATTCTAATGGCTGTCTGCATCCAGTCCTCCACAGCTACTGCTCTCCGACAACAACACTCTTGTTACAAGCGGCGGTGGCGGCAGCACAGTAGGCCAGTGGAGACAGCAGCAGAAACTGGCGGCAGCATACCAGTGGTGAACAGGACAGCAATGGTAGTGGCAAGCAGACCAGACTCCCTGTCAGCCTGCCTCCCTCCCTCCCTTCCTCTCCTGTTCTCCCTCACATAAGACAAGGCAGCAGCAATGGCGTCCTAACAATAGGGCTGGACAAAAAACTCGGGCTCAACGAGCCACTCGAAATCAGAACAAGCTCGGCTCGAGCTTGGATCGAGCTTGAGCTTTATTCGAGCTGATCTCGAGCCAGGTATCGAGCTCAATTATATAACGAGCCGATCTCGAGCCAAGCTAGAGCTGTTCGGTTTTAGCTCTAACGCTTGAATAGCTATTCACTAAGTGACAATTCCAACCTTTAAATGGCCTAATTAATAGTACTAAGGGCTCACTGGTCATTGTTTAGCACTATACTTTTATGCATTTATAACTATAATTAAGGAACATTATTCGATGTTAACCGTATCATGTTATTGGCTTAATATTTAACTTTGAGATAGTTGCATTGTCAATGTAAAATCATAAAATATGATATTTTTAATGATTTTCAAGTCAAACCGAGCCGATCTCGAGCTTAACCAAGCCAAACCAATCTTGAGTTCGAGTTTTATACCGAGCTCAATATACATTCGAGCCAAGCTCAAACCAAACCGAGCTCGAGCCTAGGCATGCTTAGCTTGCTCAAGATAGGCTTGAATCCACCCCTACCTACCAAGACAGTTAACCATGATTAGAACTCAAGAAACTGTAGTATATGGTAAGTGTGAAAGGGAGGCACATGGGAATGGAATTTAGTCTTTAATTTCCTCCAATTTATTTATGATTTCCCATGAATTAGCTTCAAGGTTGAAGTATGCATAAAGGGATGGGGACTGGGGAGGGCCAAGGGGGAGAGGGTACATGCATATTTATTTGATTTGATTTAGCATTTCAATACTCATACCACATAGGATCGTCGGAAATCAAACAATGCACTGTATGACCGATACATGGAAGTACAAGATGAAATGAATAGCCCACTTGTGTTCATTGCACATTTGCAACCATAATTGCAGGGCCAAACATAACGCCTATTAAGCCAACTGTTGAATGGATGGCTTGCATTCTGCATTTTGGTGACTAGAATCACTCAATGCCTCCCATATCAATCGCCTATTACAAAGCATCATCAGACCTCAAGATCAAAAGGGAATGGCCAAATAGCGTGCAATATGGGTCGCAACAAACAGTCAAATGCTGCCCTTCATCATGGTAAAAGGCCATCGTATAAAACAAGTACGAGTGTGAAGCCAGCATGGCGAATCAGGCGGGTCATGCAGTATTGAGTTGAGGCTCCTCCTAAATACAAAGCAAAGCAACCAGGCTGAAATCAGCACTTGGATTCCCCAGATGGCACAGAGCGAGCACCTGAGGAGATTAGATTGACGCCACTACTGCCCCTACTACCAGCAGCCCCAAGCAGTCGTAGATTCGATCTCGAGTCCGCATCAGCCGGCAAATGTCGCGCGTCAGATCCCACAGCCCCAGATCACCCCCCTCGCGTAAGATCCGCACCAACTCCAGGAAACACGAAGCGATTCACGGCGCAAGCGAACATGCTAAGAGGAAAATCGTAGGAACGAGACGAGGGGCCGCACGCACCTCTGGGAGACGAGGTAGCGGAGATCGCCGTCCTTGACATTCTCGTCGGCGTGGCGAGTGAGGGCGGCGACGGCCTCGCGCTCCTCCTCCGCCGTGCAGGGCAGGCAGCTCGCCGCCGGGAGGAATCCCTCGGCGCTGGGTATGGTCATCCCGCTCCCGCTGCGGCAGCGAGCAGAATCGAATCGAAGCCTAGGGTTTGGTTGGTTTGGTGATGGCCACCTTTATTCCCAGTCCCAGGCAACGAGAGGAAGGAAACGAAGAAATGAGAAATGGAGAAGAAAAAAAAAACAATTCGGAATTTATTTATGATTTACGAGCCGAGCCGTAATAATAGGATAGGAGGCGACGGAGAAAGCCCCGTCCTTGCGTGTGTGGGTGGGAGTGGGACCGAGCTTTCGCTGGCCCACCTGTCAGTGAGCTAGCGTGGCACGAAGCGTGACGGATTCTCCTTCCCTGCCCGTCACCAGTGCGAGTATTCTGGAGTCTCCGCCGAAGCTTGACGCGCAGTTTACGGTTGATGACTAGTGGGGCCCGAAGGTAAGGTGCCTGGGCTGGCGTCTCTTGCAGGTCAAGAATACCGTGCTGGTCTTATAAAAGTATATATAGAAAGCGCACCGGAAAGCTGGGCTATGGGCTATGCGGTCGGCACGTACGGCAGCGGACGGCAATAAGTTGGACGGCAATAAGTTTTATGTGTTCGTTAGGTTAGCAAACTATAACTGTTTTTTTGTCGATCACAGGATTTCGGAGGAAGTCAGATCGATGGACGAAAGTGGCCTCCGCGTAGGAGAGCCGGCCACGAAGAAGGCTACTTCATTAAGAAGGGCCAGCGTGCGTGGCGACGTCTCTGTGGGAGTTGATTACCACATTTACAGGAGCGTTGATGCAGAGCAAAACGGGGTCTGCCTGGCTGGCAACAAACCTCACTAGGCAAACGTAGTGGCAAACGTGGTTGTTCGTCTCGTTACATCGTGGCCGTCAGGCTTGTAAATGGACGCGGACCCACGTGGAGCCGCAATTTTCGTCCGCAAAAAAATGCACCTCGCTGCCCAGGTGGAAGGCCGCAGCTTGCACGCGGCTTAAGCGGCCCAATCCGCCAAGACCAGTGGCTCCGCTTTGTCTACTCTCTCGATCCCCTTTCTCTGCATCGCAGCTTGCCGATGCCGCCTCGCTCGCTGGTAGACGAACCCTAGATATCTGAATCAATGAATTGTTGATCCCCTTCTCTGATTTAGTGCCTCTCCCTTCCCTAGCCATCGACGCTTGAGGACCAGTTCGTTACTCATGAGCGCGATGGAAGACGACAAAGGTCCATTTGAGAAAGCAGACATCCATGTCCATGTGGAGGAGCTCAATGAAGATCCAATTAATCAAGCAGAGGAGCTCGACAGCACCGAACAACGGCAGCTAGGCCATGTGAGGGAGCTCGGCGACGAGTTCAGCTCCAAGAAGTGAGTCTTCATTGATTCCTTCTTTTGTTCTTGATTTATTTCCAATCTTCCCTTTGCATTTTTTGATTTTTTTGATGACTTATGTGTGATATTGTTGTTCAGACGTATCAAAGGGGATAAAAAGAAGAAACTAGAAAAGAAAAGGAAGAAGATGGTTTACACCATGAGGAGATTGGCGGTGAGAAGCTACAGCCGATGGGCCAACATGAGAATCTTGGATGCGATCTTCAAATTTCAGAGAAGTGAGGCACTTTTTATTCACACTCTTCTTTGTGTTCATAGCTTCAAAATATGGCACATGTATATGTTGTGTCTCAATTGTCTTTTTTCGCTTTAATTGTATAGATGAGATTAAATGCACTACAACAAGCAATCTAATAGTATTTACATGTATCTTGTGCAGATGTAACAAAGAAGAGAAGAAAAAGAGATCAGAAGGGGAAGGGAAGAGGTTTGAGAACAAAAGTAAGGAGATGAAGAAGAGACAGTTTCGGGGAGAGAACCAAATTAGGAAAGAAACAAAGAGAAAGAGTAGATCTTGTACCAATGTAAGAAACAAAGAGGTAAGTTTAACTAGTGTCACTCACATTTAGCACGTTGACATATAGCTGAAATTGAAATTGACATATAGCTGAAAATAATATATACGTTTTTGTTAAAATAAGGATAGGGTTTTCCATGTGTTGGTGATGGATTTTAGGTTCGTTCGCCAAGTATAGTTTCGTTGAGGTCCCCTGTTGCAAGAGTAGCAAGAGTGGCATCATTTAGAAGAGCAGCCATATCTTCCGTACAAAAAAAGGTCAAGACAAAAAAGGTTGCATCACCTTGCCGCAAGAGTGGCATCATTTAGAAGAGCAGCCATATATTTCGTACAAAAAAAGGTCAAGACAAAAAAGGTTGCATCACCTTGCCTAGAATCTGAGCAAACACCGTGTTGCACGGTGACATTTCCATCTCCAGCGAGATCAACTCGGACTCATGGTAAAACTTACATTCCATTTTCTCTTTGCTAGTACTTACAATGTTTTTCATGTTATTAGCTTGTTCAGTGGTGCTGTTTTACCAGTAATTATAATGCTCTTACCGTTGTTTGCTTGTTCGATTGTGCTGTTTTGCTAGATAGTATCGATGTTTATGAAATGATTTTATATGGGTAGCTCGTAGAGCATGCAAGCTTAGATCTGTAATGTGACAAGACTTCACATCTATTCGTATTGATGGAAAAGTTGCAGAAGCCGAATGTATTCATTGCAAGGAAATTGTTCCAGCCTCACATGATGTGGGTACAAATAATTTGCGTAGACATATCCCTAATTGCATATCTAGATCAGAAACACATCAGCTTTTTGACAAGATGGGATCTTCACATTCTCCACATGCTACAATTCTAAAAGATTGGCAATTTGATCAAAATTTCTCTAGAGATGAGCTCGTTAAGATGATTGTCTTGCATGATTTACCTTTTCCCTTAGTTGAATATGATGGTTCGACAATTTGTGAATTAGTTGCGAATGCAAGTATTTCGCAGTTGCAACAGTTGAGATTAGCGGCTACATACAATTAGTGGCTGCAGCGGCTGTGATGGAAGTCGCGGACTTGCGAAACAAATTACTAGACTGTGGCGGAAGGCCACGCATTGGTAGCGGCAGTGGCGGATGTCTGGCGGCTGTCCACAGACACGTCCATTTACACGTCTAGTGGTCATTAATATAAGTAAATAAACATTGTCATTCGTGGATTAACATGTTGCTAAATATCTTATAGGGGCAGGCTTTGTATTGGCAAAATAAGGAGTGCTCCTTAAGCAGCTACCTTTGTGCCCAGTATAGTGCCTGACGTTAATGTACATAGGCCAATTAACAGATAGCCATAGTTATGATCAGAGCAAAAGAGGAGTTCCGCTTGACGGGTTGGGCAATATTCAGACAACAAAAGAAGCTTGGTGTTACGGGGAGTACGCAATAAGTAGTGATACCGAAAGAAGGACTGGTCCTAATATAGTTTCCTTTTGACCGGCAGCGACACAACATTACTTGTAGAGTCTTCGGTCCTGCCAAATCCATGCAAGTACCTTTAAGTATGTTCGTAGCAATGAGAAATGTCTTTGAATGAACAAAGCATTTTTTTTACTCACGTCGTAGGAGGCACACCATCTTTGGTAGGCATTAGATCACAAGATCGATCTATTTGGGCAGTACCCTACTTAAGACGATCATGTAGCATGGTGTATACAGCGACGATAAAATAAGATAAGGTTTCATTAACGGTGAGATAGACTACCTCGTCAGGCGGGGTAGCACAGAACACATAGTCGTGGCTGCCGACGGGAACAGAGGAAATTGCTGCGATGTTGGACAGCGGCACGGGTAGGGCGAGGCTGATCTGGCGAGATGAAGTAGCGTCCGGCGTTATAACCTGGCTCCTGTCGATACGAGGAATAGTATCACCAATATTTGTAAACGTTGAGCCAGACGAACCAGTTACCTAAGTGAAAACACAGCAAAGGTAGTCATACATGTCACAAGAACGTAGTGTGCATGATAAAATGTACCACATTGATCTAAAAGCAAACATGTTACCTTACTACCAGTAGCACACGTAGATGGGTGCGTGCTATGCGCAGAATAATGCTCACCTAGAACTGGTAACTCTCTGATCTGGGACGAACTCCCAACTGTGGATAGATGCGGTGACGAAGGAGGAAGCGGCGTGCACTCTGCGTCGCTATCGTTACCCACAACATGCGCTCGGAGCAGTTGGAATGCCATCATTGGACGATTGAAGGCGTACGGTGTAACCATAACTTTTAGCCTAAGTTTTCTACCATGTAGTGCAACAATCTGAGCTGGTAGCTGGAACTGATCACGGTGGCCCACTGCTAGCACCGTGCCGACGGAGCAACCTATAAGTCGTTTCGTTGTCTGAGCTTCACTGTAGGTGAATCAGGACCAACTGGATTTGGGTCAGTCGTACCAATAAAAGTAACCTTGTACTTGAACCATGGAGCAGAGCTAGGACTACAGGACAAAAAATAGTTAAGACCAAGACGGAGTAAAATAAACTAACCTTGGCGGGGTCGGCACAGGAGTAAAATAACCAAGTAGCAATTGTATATTTAAAAAATAGATAAGATCATAAAGGCAACATTGTATGAATAAGCTGCATGGTGGTGGCTTGAACGCTGGTCTCCAGACCTACTGCGCGCTGAGCTCGCCAGCTGAACAAGCACAATGGTTGGGACCTACAGGTACTCTACAGCAAAGGGAAAAAAAGCCTAGCAGTGCTGCATGGTGGTGGCTCGTGTTGAGGAACCTCGCTACCGAGTGTAGTCCGAGGTATAAACGTGAACAATCAATCACAGAGAAAGATCAAAACATAGGGGACACAGAGATGTATGTGTGGAACTTCTCTTTATTATTTCTCAGATCTGTTATACAATAGGTGCTCCACCTCTTCTTTTATAGTACTGCTTAGGGTTTAGGCTAGGTCCAATGTGGGACCCACCATGGAGGAGCCGCCGGCATCTCGGCACTACCAACATGAATTTCTTTAATTGATCAAATCTTTTTCTAGCTCGAGATAGCTTCTCCTCAAGCATCTCGGCACTACCAACATGAATTTCTTTAAGATGCTTCTAAATGTCATAAGTTTTAGTAAAATTGCCAATGCTATCAAAAACTTCGGAAGACACACTAGAAAGTAAAGCATTTCTAGCAATGACATTAAAACGTTTGTACTTAGCATGAACTTCATCAAGAGCAATTGTTCCGGCCGGAGGTTCCGGATAACTGGTTTCACAAGCAACCCACACATCATAGCTAATCGTCTCTAAGTAACATTGCATTCGAATTTTTCAATAGTTGTAGTTTGTCCCATCAAAGATAGGAGATTTTCCAATTTCTATCCTAGGCCCCTCTTGAGCCATCTCCTAGCGGTGAAGCTAATACCGGAGAACCTAGATGCTCTGATACCACTTGAAAGAGGATCCTAAGGCCTAGAGGGGGGTGAATAGGCAATTTTAATTCTTTTGATTATTCTCAATTAAACATCAAATTAATAGTGACCCAATCCTAGTTTCAATTGATAAGTAAGCGAAAGCGATAAACAAGTTAAGCGCAACTAAGACATGGCGTCACAATTCATCATAAGCAAGGCAATGGTAGTAAGTGCGGAAAGTAAATAAGAGAGCGACACGGTATTTGTTTCACCGGGTTCAGAGTCAGAACTCCTACTCTCGCTGAGGCTACCTCTTGCGCAAGGACCGACTCGCCTCGAGCCTAACGCCTCACTTACTCCCGGTGAGTCGCTCCGCCACTCCGCGAGGTGGACTCACACCAGACACCGACTCGAGAGTAGCCACACGCCAAGGCCTACTCCCAAGCCCACGCCTCCATGAAGAATGTCGTCTTCAAAAGTAACAAGCCCGAAACGCCCCGATCATACCGGATCGAAGGACTTCCATGAAGCTCGGTGTTGGGGTTTAATGATTTATGGCTTTGGATGATTTGTGGGTGGAGGAATGGCTCTAGATCACCTAATTTATGAGCAATAAGTGTGGTAGGTGTAGAGAGCAGCAAAACCTCAAAGAAGCCAGCCACTAGACATCTATATATAGCCTCAAGAGCAAACTAGCCGTTGCCCCTCTGTTGACACGAAAAGTTAGCTTCTCGCGAACACACGTGCCGAAGCGTCAACTCTGGGGTTGTGTCGCAACAAGGAAAACCAAGCGTGCCAATTGATTTGACCAGTAAATCAATAAGGTGAAAATTGTCGATAATATAGGCCCAATCGGCTTTCTAATACAACCCAGATCAGTTATTTATAATCGGCTCTTAAATAATCCGACATAAGTTCTATCGCTTAATACCCGATAGAGCAAATAGATTCAAATAAGCATTTAAATATAAGTTGTTTCTTTTTGGTATTTTTATTAATATCAATATTGAACCTTTAAATCAAGTATTAGATCAAATCGAGAAATAGATCGAATAGATTGGTCGAAAGCCAAGACAAGATTCAAATCCAAGACTAGACATAAACTAATAAATCGGTTTATCGCTTTAAGACCGATTGATAACACAATACCAATCCACAAACATCTGGACATACGCACCTAAACAAGGGGTACGCAAGATCGATTTAACGAGACAGTTGCATACATCAGATTCAGGGAAAAAAACATGCAAGACATTTGATAATCGGCATTGCAAGGTAAGCACATATTACAGATCGATTAAACCGAGACAGTGCAATATGTGAAAACATGTTAAAGATCGGTAAATCCCGAGACAGTCTAACATGGTTTGTATACATGAGATCAAATTGATACAGCCATGCATACGGGTTACAAGGAGAGAATCGATTATCCCATCGAGATAGCTCTACCTACGAGTTGAAGCCTCTCGACAGTGTCGATCGGGTTCGAGAAAGTTTTTGGTGTATTGAGTCGTAGATCCTCCTTTCTATGAGACCTAAAGCCCTATTTATACTATTACAATACCGATACCGATACGACCTATTTTTCTGGGCTGCACTTCTGATCAGGTTGTATCTCTTCCGAATCCTTCTGTCCATCAGTATTTTCAACACGCCTTCCCATCTTTGCCGATTCGATCCAATTCCGGATTCAACCTGAAAGTCCGATTTTACCCTTCGTTATCATATCCGATTTTCTTGCCAAATTTGGGTGTCAACATATTCCCCTAAGTTTGGCGATGAATATTTTCATTAGTCAACTTCGTGGAAAAATCGGATTTATCTAACACTTTACAATCTTATTATTCATCACTTCCGACCTATTCCAAGGACACGTGTCAGCCCAGCAGACAATATGGGCCGTAACTGTAACGCCGAAAAGCGCGGTAAAACCCTAGTTTTTACCACGGCTATAAATAGTCACCCATTCGCCGTCACTTTCACACTCTCCTACTCAAGACGCCTCGTGATCGAATTCTCGAGCCTTCAAAGAAGCAACATACGACCAATTCCCCAACTTTCGATCGGCATCATGTCTCAGGTACTGATTCAATGCTCAGATTCCGAAGCTTTGTATTCTTTGGGGCCAGTAGGAAACCAAGATCCATCGGATTTCATATTCCATTCCGTAGGTAGACTCCCCTTATTTGCCGATAAGCTTAGTGTAAACAGTTGGAAATCGGCATTTAGATCCTGGCCCAGCCCGATCAAGGGATATAAGGACTAACTCATTCGGGTCTACAACCAGAAACAAGAGCAATGGGACCAATTAGGAATAACCGATGCAATTCTTCTCTCCTTATTCCCACCACCAGCAGATGAACCCTTCATGGCAAAGATCGGCTTATTTCGTGTGATATCGCGAATGCCTTTCTTTTTCCAACCGACCCATTAGCCCCACACTCTTAGATGTGGCGATGCTAACTGCCTAAGTCCCGATGGCGAAATGCTATCGACTTTCACCTAACGGCCACACCGGTTAGTTCCGAGAAGAATTTTGGCTGGCAACGCTATATCAGCACCCATCAGAGAACCAGCGACGTAGAAAATGAAGAGCACATCGCATTTCTAAACATGTGGCTTGATCGCTTTTTCTTCTGTGGGCAATCCCTGAGCCCTAGTAAAGTTTACCAAGGAGTGGCCGAAGCACTGGCATCGGGCCAAAAATTAGCCATCGGTAAATACCTACTAGGGGCCACCTATCGGATGATGCACGAGATCAGAGAAGGTCTCTGTTCAAAGAAAGCCGATTATTCGGTTGGAAACCTTGGAGGACCTTTTTGGTTTATCGGAATATTCCTAAAGCTCCACATATATAACTCCCTAGGAGACCTGGACTTCAGCTTGGAATTTCCGAATGAGAAAAGTCCTGATAACAGTGAGCGCCCCTGTAGATCGTACGGTGAGATGATTTCAGTGAACTGTAATAGAAAACGTCTGAATCTATACGATCTTTCCCATTCTATGGTTGCATTCTATACCATGTCAGAATCGGAATACGGTCCAGAACAATTCAACCCATATACTGATCTGGATAGATATTCGATCCCATCATTCTTCCGACACAAGACCCTAAAGGGCGATGCTTTATCAGCTTATGAAGCATTCATCTCCCCAAGCATTTTCTTTGCTATCCTGAGCACCAGAACTCACATCAGAAAACCATCCTATGAATTCTACCATCCCGCTGTGGTTGCTCGGCAGTTCAACCTTGGTCAGGAAATTCCCGATCTATATATATACCGCCTATTGAATGCCAGAGAAGACTTAACCTCTCAATCAGCTTATGGTATTCTGTCTGCCACTCACTTGGACCTCGAAATGCCATCGGAATTTATTATGTGGTCCTACACATCATCGGCTTTCAATAATTGGTGGGAGTCTATCGCCAAGGACATTTATGCCACCAAAGGCGGAGCTGCAACCTTGATCGAACGGGTCTCTGGTCAAAAGGAAACTTGCAGACCCAACTGGCCGAAGATTGCTGGTATGGCCGAGTCATCATCAGAATCAGAAACAAGCGACACTGACAGTTCCAGCTCCCCTGCCTCCGATGATGGAAAAGAGGAGAATTCTTCTGAATCGGGACCTTCTTCATCAGATTCTGGTAATGAAAGAACAGAATCCCAAAACTACGCTTCTTCTTCTAACTGCGAGGTCACTAACTTGCATGCTTCACCAGCTTATATTACTTCTCGTTTACCGATTACTAACCTTGCATTGTCCCTTCTCAGAGAGGAGAACAGCGTCCAAGGTCCAAGCTCATCGGCGACACGGCTGGCCAGCTACATTCCACAGCGAAGTCCGCATCGGCTTTCGCCCAGAGTTCCTCTCAGCCGAAGAAAAGAGGTACTATCGGCATTCATAAAATTCTGAATTACCGGATCATTTACTGACCTTTTTCAACAGGAAAACCCACAGGCGAACCTGGCCTGAGGAAAAAAGTGTCCGTCAAGAGGCCAAAACCTCAAAAGGTGCGTACACCTGATACCACCGAATCGGTATGTGACACAGTAAGCACTTGATCCCTTTCTAAATCCATTCATTCCTACCAGCTTTCACCTTATCGGTACTTCTTTCAGGACACATCTCCTATCCAAAAGAAGGATGATACACCTGCTCCCCCTCAGGCTTCACAGACGCCTCGTGCCTTCAATCCGCAAGACGTAATCGGATTTCCCTCTCTTCAATTTATGCAATCTCAAAAATCCGATATTTTGTAACTTAAAATATCTGTGTCCAGTACATGTTCCAACCTCGCACCCCGATCCCGATAATGTGGTGTCCACGCAGTCATCACGTATGATGGAAAGAAGACGATGAGCTCAACTTCGATCCTTCCAAAGATGGATCGCTCGACGATGAGCTGGATTTCTGCCTTCTCCGATCGGGACATCGCTCACCTCCCGCCATTATCATTGATTCGCCACCCGGGCCATCTAAAAGTCATCGGTTTTCCATCGATACTTCAAAGAAAGTCAAACAGATGTGTGAGTTACTTAGCAACGAATCGGCTTTATTGGCTAACCCTTCCGCCTTAAGGGATATTGCCGATTCGATCAAGGAGATCATCCCGGAGAAAGTGGTCTCTGCTATCCAGAAGGTGCTGCCCTTGGAAAATAAGAAAGCCGATTTCGATGCTGCCCTCGATCGGCTCCACCAGAGAGAGACACTCAAGGATGCCGAGGCGAGTGAAGGGCTGGTCCAAGATGCCAATGCTCAAAACGACAAGCTCCAAAAGCTGAAGCGTGAGGCCGACCGGCAAAGTTTGCCGCCCAAAGCGCCTCAAAGGTTAAGTCCTCGAGCTGGAATTGAAAAGGCAAAGAAAGCCAAGCGGTAGCTCTCTCGATTTCGAGGAATCCAAATTGGCGCCAAGGAACAACACAAAGACAGTTGAAGGCTTGCGGCTGGCGGTACTAGAGGCAAAAGGAAAATCCCGATTATACCGCTCAATCGAAGAAGACACCGCCATCACAACCGTACAATGACTATACGCTTTGCCGCAATTTTTGAATTCTGCGAATAGCTGGCCTGCGAGCCAAATTTCAAAACTTTTGTAATGTCTGGATCGGTTTGTACCGATCGGAAAACATAATTCTACTCTGCCCTTCGGGCCAAAATGATTGAGGCCTTCGCGCCTTTGTAATAACGTTTTTTAATCAATCGTTTAAGTTTGCATGTTTATCTATAGGCGATTCATTGAATCGGCTTTGGCCCAACAGCAAAGTATCAAGTCAAATTCTTTAACAAGTCGAATACACTATAGGCGATTCCCCCAGAATCGGCTTTCACCCAACAACAACGCGTTGGTTAATACTGACCTATAGGCGATTCATGTGGAATCGGCTTTTAGCAAGCATCTTTCACCCAACAGCAACGCGTTGGTTAATACTGACCTATAGGCGATTCATGTGGAATCGGCTTTTAGCAAGCATCTACTCAAGCTCCAACCCAAACACTAGGATAATACTTCTTTAGATATTTGGCATTAAGGGCTTTACCGAAAACTTCCCCTTCAAGCGTTTCCAAAATATAAGCGTTTCCAAGAATAACCCGATTGACTCTGAACGGTCCTTCCCAATTTGGCGACCACTTTCCGTACTTAGGATCCCTCGAACCAATCGGTAAAAACGTCTTCCATACCAATTCTCCCACTTCAAAAGCTTTCGGTACAACCTTCTTATTATAATGTCGAGCCACTCTTTGCTTATCCCGTTCAATATGCTCCAAAGCTCTTAACCGAATCGCCATCATATCATCCAAATTTTATCCACCATCGATTTTTATAATCATCGGCTTTCACGTTATTCTGTTCTTCAACCCTTGTAGATCCGATGATGGCTTCAGCAGGTAGAACAACCTCCTGCCCATACACCAGTTCAAACGGTGACACCTTTGTGGCTCCATGTTTAGCAATCCGATATGCCCATAGCGCATCCGCCAAAGTATTATGCCAACCTCGCGGCCTATCATCAATTTTCCGTTTGATCAGCTTTATTGCACTTTTGTTTAAAGATTCCGCCTGGCCGTTGGCTTGAGCATAATACGGCGATGAGTTGATAGTTGTAATCCCCAAATTTCGAGCATAATCTTGGAATGCTTCTGACATAAATACCGATCCCTGATCTGTAGTAATCGTATGAGGAATTCCAAATCGGTAAATTATATGTTCCTTGACAAATTCTATCGCTTCAGTAGCAGTTACTTTCTTTAATGGTACAGCTTCAACCCACTTAGTGAAATAATCTGTCGCCACCAAAATATACCGATGCCCTTGATGAGGAAGGAAATATCTCCGATCATATCAATTCCCCATCCTCTGAAAGGCCACGGTTTCACGATCGGGTGTAATATCGATGCGGGCGCATGCTGAATATTTCCGAACTTCTGACAATCTTTGCAACCCTTGTAATACTTGAAACAATCTTCCACCATGGTTGGCCAAAAATATCCCATGCGCTTTAGCATCCATCTCATCTTGTAAGCTGATTGATGTGTCCCGCACAATCCTTCATGGACTTCTCCGATTGCTATCTTAGCGTCATCTTCATTCAGGCACTTAAGCAATAAACCATCAAAACTCCGATAGTATAATTTGTCATTTATTAAAACATACCTTTGAGCTTTCCTTTTAAGCTTCCTATCGGTATTTCCCTGGGGATCTTTCAAATAACCGATAATTTCTACCTGCCATCCTATCGGAGCTGGATTTTCAATCGGAACAATCTCCAACTCCATGATCGGTAATTTATAACCTGATGCTTCTTGAGCTAAATCATTGGCCTCACAATTCTGTTCCCTCGGAACATGGTGAATTGTAAACAAAGCGAAATACTTGGCCAAATCGAAGCCCTTTCCAGATATTCTCAAGATATTCATTGTGGCAATCATATGTACCGATCATCCGAAAACTACCAACCGTGAATCTCCAAATACTTCCACGGCGATGGCACCACCTGGATCAACCATTCCAATCCATGAATCAAAGCCTCATACTCAACCTGATTGTTGGTCAACCCAAAACCCATAGTGACGCCAAATCGGTAAGGAACACCAGTAGGGGAGACAATAAAAATACCGATCCCACATCCTCTTTCACAAACCGATCCATCAAAGAACATTACCCAAGGCAAAAGTATGGATAGATTAACATCTTGATGGTGCGCAATAAAATCGGCTAATACCGCCCTTGACGGCTTTAGGAGATTCAGAGGTCGATCAAACTCGATGAGAGTGTATGCCCACTTACCGAGTCTCCCTTTGATGATTGGAGCATTGAGCATGTATTTAACCACATCGGTTTGGCACACAACTTTGCACTCAAATTTCAATAAATAATGCCTCAATTTGGTGCAAGTAAAGTATAAGCAAAGGCAATATTTTTCCACTCACTGTATCGGGTTTCGTGATCCAGAATTTTACGCTCAAGTAAAAGATTGCACTTTCTTTTCCACCTACCTCTTGGATCAAGACCGCCCTAGTGTTTTTTCCGACATCGATAAATAGAGTCTAAATGGCAAACCATCTTTTGAGCTACCAGAATCATGGGTTCATCAAATACCCTTTGATATCATCAAATGCTTTCATTGCTTCGGCCCCAAACGAACTTATCGTAATTCTTCACTTAAGCAACGCATTTAAAACGGAATAATCCTTTCCGATAAGTTCAAATAAACCTCCTCAAATAATTAATTTTACCGATCGGTTCTTGCAAACGAACTTTCAACTGGAGGCTTGGTATTCAAGATTGCTTTTACTCGATCAGGGTGCACTTCAATCCCTCTCTGATGCACCATAAATCCTAGGAACTTGCCGTACGAGACCCCGAAAGCACACTTCTTTGGATTCATCTTCATGCCATACTTCCTAAACCGATCCAGAACGGTTATGATATCAGCCAAGTGTCGTTCCTCCTCCTGGGATTTAATCACGACATCATCGATATATATTTCAACAAGTTTACCGATTAAGTCGTGGCAAATCAAGTTCATCCCTCTTTGATATGTAGCCCCAGCACTGATCAGCCCAAAGATCATCACTACCCACTCAAACAAGCCGATAGAACCAGGGCATCTAAACGCAGTTTTGCTCACATCTTCTTCACCATAAAGATCGATTGTAACCAAGATTGCCATCTAGGAAACTAATAATCCGATTTCCGGCAAAGATCAATTAATCGATCGGCAATCGGCATCGGATATTCGCCTTTGTACGCCGCTTATTCAAATCCGAAAATCGATGCACACCAATTTTATCGTAATCCTTTTACCCATCGCACGATGTTAGAAATCAATCGGCATATTTGCATGGTCAATAAATTTTGCTTCCAATAATCTCTGAATTTCGCCTTTACTTGATCATAAATCTTCCAACTAATCTTCCTTGGTGATTGCTTTATCGTCAAACCGTGTTTCATCTTGATCCTCGTGCTCGACTATGGATCGGTCTAAACCGGCATCTCATGATATTCGGTGAAGCAATCAACCCGATCTTTGAGTATTTGAATAAGTCGATCTTTATATTCCTGCAGCAATCTGCTTCGATGTAAGTGGGCCTCTCTTACCATCGATCCAATATCGACTTTCTCAAGCTCGTCACCGATATAAACCCCTGGCCCATCTTATATTCTACTTCCTTTAGTGCCGCGGTTCCCATAAAAACCCTCATGTCCTTGAGTCACCGATTGCGCTTCCAACGTTGTCGGCTTAAAACCACCTTGCTAAAAGCGAGGAAATCGCAGATGCTCTAAAGGCTTGCCCGATAACGCCTAGGTTGTCGTGTATTTCGCAAGATCGGCTTCGCCGTCGTGGACTCTCCTTGACTACTTCTATTTGCTCGCCAACCCATCGGATCAAAAGTCGATGCAATGTGGACGGTATGCAACAATTGGCATGTATCCATCTCTTCCCAACAAAGACATTGTAATTTCCCTTTCCTTCAATTACGAAAAAGGTCCGGGATTGTCTTACTTCCAACAATTAATTCCACCACCGTAACCCTTTGGCCTCGGTTGATTTCCATTGAAGTCACTTAATTCCATATTTGTTTTGACCAAATCTTCCGTGGATTTTCCGATTTTATGCATACGTAATATGGCATCAAATTAATCGTTGCACCATCACAACCATCATCCTAGAAATCGGTTTTCCATTCATGTATCCCATGATAAATAACGGCTTGAGATGCAATCGAATTCTCTGGTTTCACGAAAATAGCATCTTCGCGCCAATCACCACTCTGCAGCTTCCTCTTCGAATTGCACATGAATTCCCGAGGCAGTATACAAACCATATTAGTGGCAACTGATACTTCTTCAGAATCTTTCTCAACAATAACAGCCGATCTCAACTTGGGCCTCCATTCCTGCTTACCACTAGCCTGTTTCATCGGCTTTACTTGCTCCAAAAGAGCATCTCTAAACTTATCGACCTCTGCCTCTTTGATTTCAGCGTGCCTCATCCTCTGCAACCGCCGCTTTTGAGACTTAGTGATTCCACTCGGCACCATCGCGCGGCTGCACCTTAGGAGGCTGATGCACATTAGTATTTGCGTCTATCGGCTTTTCCTCGGCCTCTTTGCTCGGAAACACAAGCCGATCTTTTACCGATACTCGCTTGGGTGGAACATAGGCGTGATTCATTGGGCAGTTCTCCAAAGTAGGTAGTGACATCCTCTCCTCCCAGCAATATCGGAAAAAAAGGGCACTCCCAGTGCTCCATCTCCCATGCTTGGTCTTCTAAGTCCCCATGGGCCGATTCAGAATATCTCGCTGGTCGCCCCGTGAAAGGTCTGTTTAGCCATCCGATCATATTTTTTCAGTAGCTGATCGAAGGTCGGCTTTGGCTTAATGATCGGATTATGAACCTGGCCGCGCTTCACTTCGCGCCATTCTCCAGTTTTCACGGTGCCATGCCGGTTTGATGACCGGAATTGTAATTCGGGCTTCTCTTGCACCAAAATCCTCTTGGACCCAACGAGTACCTTAAACCGATTTGAGCTCTCGGGTTCATCGGCCTTCCTCTTAGCATCCACCATTCCAACAAAACCGACGGGGAACGGTTCCGTTTCGATTTGCGGATTTTTACCCTGGTATCGCAATTGCCCGCTTTCGACTGCTTTTTGTACTACTTGTTTAAACACGTTGCACTCGTTGGTAGCGTGAGCAGGAATTGTGCCACTTGCAAGATTTGGCGCTTCTTGACTCCTCGGCGGTGGAATAACGTGCCCCTGCTTGAGCCGAATCTGTTTTTCTTGTAACAGGTGATCGAAAATCCGATCACATTTGGAGGTATCAAAAGAATACTTGCCGTTTTCGGGACCCTTCGGCTTAATCCATCCTAACTCGAATTCCTTCTTGTTAGTTACCCACTCAGCAACATAAGCACTGACTTCATCGGTGTCAGAATCATCGGAAGTTTCTATATCTTCAGTCTCGACAATATTGACAGCTTTATCTTTGTTCCGGTTGTTATTGTTGTTGTTCCGATAATCTTTCTGACCAGGGTAGGAATTATCTGAAAATCGGCTTTCATAAAGCGTGATCTTATGGGCCAAATGGGATATATCCGCAAACTCTTGATTGCCCACCTTTTTCTGATTAACAGGTAGTAAGCCCTTGAAAGCCAATTCCGCCAACTCATTATCGGGCAGTGAAAGGCTATAGCATCGATTCCTCACTTCTCTGATCCGGCGTAAGTAATCATTTACCGATTCACCAAATTTCTGCTTGATCATCATGATATCGGTAATTCTCGCCTCATTCTCTCCGGAATAAAAGTATTCATGGAATTTCTTCTCCAGATCCGCCATGAGGTGACACCGTTAGGGGAAACGATGTAAACCGATTGAAAGCCGATCCCGATAGCGATAACGGAACAATCAAGATTTGAGAGTATCCTTAGATGCCGCCTCGCCGATAGTGCAAGAAACTGGCGATATGCTCGCGTTGAGGTGTGATCACTCCCACTAAATTTGGCATTTGCAAAATCAGGAACGCGATATTTATGCGGGTACTCTGTTTCATTAAAAGCCGATGGACACGGCATACTGTAATGCGGGGCGATTTTAGGTGTGTTAAACCCGCATTGCTTCATCATGCTATAGACTAAATTCCTGGTCATATCTTCCAGATTTCCATTGAACCTAGGATTAATCGGCTGATATACCGGTTCCGGGACCGGGACTATAGCCTGATTACCCGATAGCATTTGAATCGGAGTTGGATTGATAGCCACCGGAGGAGCCGACTGAGAAGCCCCTGCATGTGACGTCCCTGGCTGAGTGTAAGCAGGACTCATCCCCGGCGTAAAATGTCGATTCACCTGCGGTGCTTGTCCAGTCATGATGTGGTGCAAAGTAGCACTGGTTCCCTCCTGGACGATGCGCCCCAAGACCGATGATTGGTCAAGCATCGATCGGTAAACTCAATTGTTGATCCGATCTCTTATTATTTCGAATAGTCCCGATCACAAGGATCTCCAATGGAAGTCTTGGTAATCGCCGCCACGGGTTTTCCGATAGCCGCTAACATTCTCTTCTTGTTTTCTTCATGGATCTCCGCGAGCCTATCCTCAATCTCCTTTTTACGCTTTCTGGCTCACCACGTCAACGTTATCGCCTCGGCGGTGTGCTTAAGTGCTTCCAAAGCCGCCTCGGTATCGGAATGCGTCATCTTTTGTTGGATTTGATTCTTGGGGTCCCACCGGGCGTGCCAAAAAGTGTGTTGACACGAAAAGTTAGCTTCTCGCGAACACACGTGCCGAAGCGCCAACTCGGGGTTGTGTCGCAACAAGGAAAACTAAGCGTGCCAATTGATTTGACACGTAAATCAATAAGGTGAAAATTGTCGATAATATAGGCCCAATCGGCTTTCTAATACTGCCGGATCAGGTTATTTATAATCGGCTCTTAAATAATCCGACATAAGTTCTATCGACTTAATACCCGATAGAGCAAATAGATTCAAATATGCATTTAAATATAAGTTGTTTCTTTTGGTATTTTATTAATATCAATATAGAACCTTTAAATCAAGTATTAGATCAAATCGAGAAATAGATCGAATAGATTGGTCAGGCCAAGACAGTATTCAAATCCAAGACTAGACATAAACTAATAAATCGGTTTATCAGTTTAAGACTGATTGATAACACAATACCAATCCACAAACATCTGGACATACCAGACCCTAAACAAGGGGTACGCAAGATCGATTTAACGAGACAGTTGCATACATCAGATTCAGGGAAAAAAAACATGCAAGACATTTGATAATCGGCATTGCAAGGTAAGCACATATTACAGATCGATTAAACCGAGACAGTGCAATATGTGAAAACATGTTAAAGATCGGTAAATCCCGAGACAGTCTAACATGGTTTGTATACATGAGATCAAATTGATACAGCCATGCATACGGGTTACAAGGAGAGAATCAATTATCCCATCGAGATAGCTCTACCTGCGAGTTGAAGCCTCTCGACAGCGTCGATCGGGTTCGAGAAAGTTTTTGGTGTATTGAGTCGTAGATCCTCCTTTCTATGAGACCTAAAGCCCTATTTATACTATAACAATACCGATACCGATACGACCTATTTTTCCGGGCTGCACTTCTGATCAGGTTGTATCTCTTCCGAATCCTTCTGTCCATTAGTATTTTCAACACGCCTTCCCATCTTTGCCGATTCGATCCAATTCCGGATTCAACCTGAAAGTCCGATTTTACCCTTTGTTATCATATCCGATTTTCTTGCCAAATTTGGGTGTCAACACCCTCGGAAGAGGACAAAAAGACTAGCCGTTAGCCTCTATCGGACGCCATCCGACGGGCACCGGACGCCGTCCGACAGAGCCTACTGCTCACAAAAAGTGGATTATCGGACGCCGTCCGGTCTCCACCGGACGCCGTCCGACAGCAAGGGAAAACTCACGCGCCAAGCCATCGGATGCTCGCCATCTTCGCCCAGACGCCGTCCGACAGCGGAAAAGACCAGAAATTGAACTCCATCGGACGCCGTCCAGTAACTACCGGACGCCGTCCGACAGTGAGCATTGCAACTTGTTCTGGCTGGTCGGACGCTGTCCGGCTGCGCCCAGACGCCGTCCGACAGAGAAGATTTTTCTGAGGAAAGTCTTGAGTGTGAGTGGGAGAGTTTAGCGTATTTCTTTTCTCTCTAGAAATCTCATAAAGGGATATTTGGGTGTTTTTAGAAGAAGTGGACTGAAGGAAACCGAGTTTTCGAGAATTCAAAGATCCTAAGCATAGTCCGAGATATTCAAACCCTTTTGAAATCCGACGAAAAACAGAAATAAAACCTAACTACTCCTAAACTATACGTGACCTCATCTCTCGCCTTGGCCACGCACTTAGAAACCTCGGGCTGACTCACAAAGTTGTCGGCGCTTCAAATTAGGGTTTTGCAATAGCGAGTCTTCGCTAGGGTTCCGAGAAGTCCAAAAACCCCCTAGCACTTTATATTAATTAATTTTGACATCAATGCCACTAATAAAAATTAGGTCTCAACGATGCTCACAGGAGGGGGCGGCGGCCCAAAGACGAGTGGCCCAAAGGGCGAAACTTATGGGCAAGAGCCTATTCGCCCATGGCCTGCACAGAGGCCTACACAGGGGGTTGCACCGGGGCGGCTAGGGTTTCCCTAGATGCCACCGGGGAACCGTGTGGCGTGGCGTGGCGGCGCTGGCGCTGGCGAAGGCGGCGGCGGTCTTTTCCTTCGCTGCGCCAGCGCTGCCTTCGATGCGGCGATGGCGTGTGCACGCGCGACCTTCGAGTGCGGCTATGCGGCAAGGCACACAAATGGGCCAATGGGCCTTGGAGCTCGGCCAGGCGTCGGCGGGGCGCGGCGGCGCGATGCAGCGCGCGCAGTAGCGTCAGCGGGGCGCGTCTTAGTGCAGAACACGCCCGGTCGCGCGCGGCAATGGGCGGTGCCAGCATGGGCGAAGCGAAGCGGCGCCGCCAGGCGTCTGCAGCAAGCGGCATGGCAAGAATCGATCTTCCAGATCAATTTTACAAATCCCCAAAACAAAACGAATCTACTAAAAATTTCGTGCAAATTTCGTGCAATTAAATTCAAGCACAGATCACGATCTACGGGATAACCGGTGCCTAAAATATACCTTCGTGGTAGAAGTGGTTGCAGATCGTTCTTCCTCGCGGATTGATAGGCACGTCAAGGAGCGAGCATGCTGATAACGTGTTGAGGAACCTCGCTACCGGGTGTAGTCCGAGGTATAAATGTGAACAATCAATCACAGAGAAAGATCAAAACACAGGGGACACAGAGATGTATTGGTGGAGCTTCTCTTTATTATTTATCAGATCTGTTATACAATAGGTGCTCCACCTCTTCTTTTATAGTACTGCTTAGGGTTTAGGCTAGGTCCAATGTGGGACCCACCGTGGAGGAGCTGCCGGCCGGCCCTAGCCGCACCATGCTGTGCGCCGGCTTGTGCCGGGCTGGGCTCCCCCCACGGTCGGTTTCCCAACAGCTCGAACGCTGGTCTCCAGACCTACTGCGCGCTGAGCTAGCCAGCTGAGAAAGCACAATGGTTGGGACTTAAAAAAAGATAAGTGGCTACAGGTACTCTAAACCGCAAGCGGTGGAAAAAAAAGGAAAATATGTGGCGGTGGCGGGATTCGAATCCTAGGGGGGTGTGGTGAGAGCTAGCTCATCTAGCCAACAGAACAAGCTACCCACCTTGTTCTGCAATGCACATCATATTTTCTTTTCAATGTTAATTTAACATGGACGCTCGGATTTTGATTAACGCGAAAATCGGACGGCCGGTGTTTCTCAGGCGACGTGGCGCGTTTCGGAGGCCACGTGTCCAGCCAAAACGGTCGCACTTCGGCTTTGTACTTCTATAAATATGCCATTTTCGCTTTACTGTGGTTGGAGCTAATTATAAAAAGTAAATTGCATTCATGTCTTGGATAACTTTTTTTTATTCGGAATGTTACTACAAAACACGAAATGTAATATCTCTATCTCTACCATTATAGTGGCTTGCTACTCAATGGTAATACCTCGTTTCGATTTATTTGCCCATCAATGCTATACCATCCCTCCACAGCTAAAAAATCCCACCTAATAGCTATTGGACGCACAAGATCATCAAACCCTATCTCTCCTCCACATCTTCCCCTATCGACCTCTTCCATCCCCGCCGCCACTGCGTCCCTTCCCATCGAGGATCAGCAATCTTGTGCTTCTTTAAACCTCCTGACCTCGATCGTCTATCCCGCGCGTCGGTGCCATCCTCCTCAAATTTGATGCGCCCTTGCCCCATCCTACTCAGATCTAGCATAGCCAAGCCTCTACTGTCATGGATCCGTCCACGTCAGTGCCTCCTCTCCCGATTTTATTTCTGCCCTAGCCGCGGGCCACCCGGCGTCCTGCACCCCAACAATGGCCTGGTGTTTGTCCTACTCCTGACGCACCTAACACATTGCACCCCTATGCCGACCTTCCTGCAAATGCTCAATGTATGCCTGTACTTAGTGTCGCTTGTTGGTAGGTTGGTAGTCTATTGTACGTCCCGACGACTTAGCTCCGATTCTCTTTCCTCAACATCGACATGCCAACGTGGCCCTAGTTAGCCATGATGTCCTCGGTCGTCCTCCCAGTGAACGTGTGTTGGACTCCACCTACATCCCCAAGCTCAGCTTCCCCACAGTGTCTCCCCACACGTGGTGAAACACACCGTATATTAATTACATATCAAATCACCTATCAACTTATACAAGAAAGCTTTAACAGCCCACGGCCACATATATCACACCCAACTGACAGTAGTAAAAATCTCAAATAATAAAAATCTTTATTTAATAGCCGTCTCTCTAACAAACATCAGTCTTACAATAAACATAATCGAGGCATTACAAGATGCAAATTATAAATATACACCTATTTACATTCGTACACACACACATATACACACATATACATATTACAAAATTATATATTCTTTCTTCTTTTCTTTTCTCCTCTTATTTCTCCTATCTTTTATTTCAAGGCCGCAGAATTGTTCAAGCCGTCCCTGCCATCTGCAGATTCCGCTCGTACCCTTGTTCTCATGCGTAAACACAAACACACCAATAAGTCCCATAATTAAATTGATCAAATTCAATGACATAAATCAAACTAACTAAAAAGTTAACGCTCATTAAAGAAAATTGCAGGCCATCAGAATACAAGTAGCATTGTGTTCATAGGGACACCAGGTAGTCCGGGGCCAGCCGGTCTCCCTCACTGCTACAATAACATCACTCGGCATGAATACAAACCTGAGTCTTCAAACAAACATTCAAAATCAAATCCAGCAACTTTTAATGTCCTACTGCTGTCCAACAGTAAAAAGGAGAGCACAGAGTAGTGCTACTCAGCAGCAATAGACATTAGAGGCACACCACCCAACCATATAAGCCAACAGGAGCAAAGAAATGTGCATACCGAGAGCTGCATGAGCAGCTAACAGCCCAAGACAGCATATAGGTTAGTAGTGACCTATAGAGGAAAAACCACCAGCCCATAGTTTCCAAAACTAGAAACCACCCTCCAGCACCTCTCCAACACTTGGCAGCCAGAAAAAGGACACGTTGCCTCCCCATAGCAGCCAGGATACAACACCTAGCCACCATATTCACTTCCCCTACTTACCTCCTCTGGTAAGAACAGCAAGCTCCTTTCAAACCAGCCACCAAAACCAAGAAAGAAGCCCAGCAAGCTGATGGAAGAAATGCAAGCACAAAGGAGCTAAATGGCAGTACCGCAAGCATTGGGGAGCAAGGAGGAGAAGGGCTAAGTGGCAGTACAGCAAGCATCCAGGAGTAAGGAGGAGGAGGAGGAAAACAAGGCAAGCCACCTGATCGGCAAAAGGTTCATAAAGAATAGTATAGCTAGGATACCCAGCAAATCATCAGACCATGGTAATGTACTTGCCAAAACACCATTTAGAGAAGCTGCATATGTGCATGCAACCCCCTCATTCCGCAACCATAGCATCATTCCCACCCCCCCTTTAGTTTTCATTAGCATCCTAGTGGTAGACCATAAGCAATAAGCTCAGCATCCAAATCACTCATGTATGCCATCTCCCTAACATGTATACCAGGTAAAAGAGTAGAACCCGACCCAACTCAGTGTTGAGGAACTAGAGGATCCTCAGGTGGTTGCCGGCACACGCCCTCGTAGGCTACCGCATACTCCCCGGCGCATGGGCAACCCCGAGCTCCGCATGCGGCCATCCTACCCGGCACGAATTCCCCTATTGCAAGCATTGCCCAAATCATCCCCCTGAAATCCGTCCCAAAATCATCTCTAATCTGTATATAGATAAATCAACCAAATCTGCTATGCACCTCACGTAGGTAAAGCAACAGTAGGTAGTAAATTTATTAATCATCAACACCATAGAGCTAATCAGAGATAGTGAGGGTTTTGAGAGCTAGGGTTAGGAAGAAGGGGGAGGGTGGAGAACTAGAAACCGAAAGAAACAGCAGGAGCATAGCTGAGCCGCCGTTGCCGGCCAGGAGCCACGCCGGACCAGGAAGCTCGGCCGGTCGGCACCATGCCTGGGAGGAAAAGGGGACAAGCCACCACCCACATCTGCCATGAATGCAAAGAGCACAAAGAGAAGGGGAGATGAGCGAAGAAGATAGCTAAGAGCCGTCGCAGGCACGGGACTACCGCGCCGCCGCCAGCGGCTGCGGGCACGGGGCCACCGTGCCGCCGCTAGTAGCAGCCCACGCCGGAGCCGCCGCTGGGCACGGTGCCGTCGCGTCGCCGCCAGCCACCGCCTACGCCGGCACCACCGCTGGGGCACGGGGCCACGGCGCCACAGCCAACCGCCGCCGGCTCCTCATCGGGCAAGATAGGGAAGGGTAAACCGAAGGGGAGAGAGAGAGAGACAGAGATATGAGGGTTTAGGGGAGGGGATTTAGCTCGGGTGGGCCGAATAGGACAATGAGCCGGATTAGAGCATTCCAGGAGACCCTCCAAATGAGCCTCTGTTTCAAATTTTTTTGAATTGAAGAGGGAGGGAAGAAACAGGCTAGAGAGGCAAAAACACACTGGAAACCAAAATTTGTGTTACTGTAGCGATAGGGGGTCTCCTGGGGATGCTCTTAGCCGGCTAAATAAAGCCCAGACAAATTGTATATTGTTATATAAATAAATAAATATATATACATACGCATATATATACCTATATATACACTAGCAAAGAAATCCAGATTAAAACAATGAAATAAAATGTTACTAATGAAAATAATATTTAAATCTAAAGCATTAAACCCAACAAAATCAAATTGAAATACTAGTTATGATATAACTAATAAATAATTTCTTATGTCAAGATAATTATTTATATGACCATTGTTCCCTGAAACCTGTCAATGCTATTTCAGGAATAAATCTAAATCATCCGATTGAGAGCGACCGATCGGAGCGCGATACCGGGTATTGGGTTGAAATTGAAGGCAAGCATTTCGTTGATATTAGAGTATTTCAGCTTTTAAATATTTATTTTTGACACATGCATCCCTAGCGCATATATATATATATATATATATATATATATATATATATATATGTATATAGTATATAAAGTTTTATTTACAAATTAATTACATTAAGGATAATGAAGGTGACGGCTTGATCGATGGAGCAATCAAGTTGGTAGAAATATTATGGTGGGTGAAGGGTGCCCTGGAAAAGTATAGAGGAAAGGTGGGGCTCTTCACAAGGTATTATATAAGGACACTCATCTATCACTCGGATACAGAGCTGTATAAATTCGTATCAACCTTGCTCCCGCGTAGCGGACAGAGAAGATATCTACGCGGTGGTCACATTCTCCACATTGGGTATGTAGATACTTAGGAGGGGTGGGTGAGCATACCCAGGGTGCCCCCGACCGATGGCACTATAATATGCCAAGATGATACTCATTGACCGAAGTTGGAATGAGTAAAACGGAGACGGGGACAAGTGATGGAGGACGAGGTTGTGAGTAAGGAGCGTCTAAAGTTTAATCGCCATCACTTGTTCTACAACCAGGCTGGAAATGTAACTCACCTTATTAGAATAAACACTCTAGGCTCTGAATTTATTCGAGGCGACTACGGGAAAAGTGGTACAAACCTGCGCAGGGTAAAATCATGAATTCATGCCAGTCTCCTAGAACGGAGATTACGGAGGCTAAGTCCGCTTCGTATACGAGTGTTAGTAGCTTTTTGTTAAATTAAAATTGGACAACCCTTTAAAATTAAATGGTATTTTAATATGGTAATGAAGTGGGAAAAAAGCGACTGGAGTAGGTATGCGCAGTCTAAGAAGAGTTTTCTTTTATTTACTTAGAATGGATAAACATTGCTATTATCGCTTGCTGAGTACTTTGTACTCACTCTTGCTATTAAACTCTTGCTTAGATGTGTTTCCGGAAGACTACGTGGGCGAAAGCCAAGACAATCCTGTCACTAAGGAACATTACGAAGAGGAGCCGTAATCTAAGAATATGGACCTTTTAGAAGACTATCTGTAGACCACTCGCATAACAATAAGTGATGAACATCAATAAGGACATCCTATTGTGGTCATGTATGTTTAATGTGATTAGAGGACTTTACTTTATCAATGTCACATTTGGCCCTGCGTGGCATCATGATGTAATAAAGGATAAAATTCTATGTAATTGTTGTTCTGCTGCAATACTCTGACTTGGGCTCGCATCCGAAGTGGCATTATAGCTAGTGGACATGTGATTCGGGTGTATTAGTCTAAACCCACTCAATTATTTCATGATCTTGGCATGACGAGGCCATTAACATGTGATAATTGGGCGGGTCGTCTCACGTGGCATCACTGTCGGCCATCCGTTTAGTGGTTGCTTTCTGACCGGTGATGGTGGCTCGAGGCCAAATCCAACGTTGTGAGGATGCCCTCTCACATTTGTCCCAATTTAGTGATCACATGCGCACTGTCCACTAATTGAAAGATAACATATTTTCCAATTAGCATTATGACCATGTATGCATGCAAGCTCAACTGAAACAAACGAAAAAGGGGTGTCCGGAGGACATACAACACATATAGTGGTATTACAACACAGGGATATCCGCACATATGGCTGTGTTTCTTTCGGCGGTTAGATTACAATCAGAAAAGGTGTGGTGTTTTTATAGAAGATTTAAAGGGCCAAAAAAATTATGAAAAAAATATTTTTGAGATCTTTGAGACAAATTGTGCAAAGTTTCGAAAAAATAACTATAAAATATTTCAAAATATAACCATTATAAAAATGATTATAAGCTGAAAGAAACAGAGCCTAGTGATATCACAACACATACAACATAACAATGGACAGTGTAAATCACATATATCGGACTACTCAGAGTAATTGTGGAATTAAAGTTCCATGGACAGTGTTAGAGTATATGGGCCTTGGGGGAGGCCCATCTGAAAGAGGATCCTAAGGCCTAGAGGGGGGTGAATAGGCAATTTTAATTTTTCTTTGATTAATTGTTGATTAAGCATCAAATTAATAGTGACCCAATCCTAGTGTCAATTGATACGCAAGCGGAAGCGATAAACAAGTTAACAAGCAACTAAGACATGGCATCACAATCAACACATTCAATGCAATGGTAGTAAGTGCGGAAAGTAAATAAGAGGCGACACGGTGTTTGTTTGACCAAGTTCGAGCCGCAACTCCTACTCTCCGCTGAGGCTACCCTTGCGCAAGGACTGGCTCGCCTCGAGCCTCACGCCTCACTTACTCCCGGTGAGTCGCTCCGCCACTCCGCGAGGTGGACTCACACCCGTACACCGACTCAAGAGTAGCCACACGCCAAGGCCTACTCTCAAGCCCACGCCCACGAAGGATGTCTTCAAAAGTAACAAGCCAAACGCCCGATCATGCCGGATCAAGGACTTCCATGAAGCTCGGTATTGGGGTTTGATGGATTGTGGCTTTGGATGATCTTGTGGGTGGAGGAATGGCTCTAGAACACCTAATTGATGAGCTATGAATGTGGTAAGTGAAGTGGAGCAGCAAACCTCAAAATAGCCACCACTAGATAGGTATTTATAGCCCTAGAGCAAAACTAGCCGTTGCCCTCGGAAGAGGACAAAAGACTAGCCGTTACACTCTACCGGACGCCGTCCGACGGACTCGGACGCCGTCCGACAGAGCGTCTTCGCTCAGCAAAAATAGGTTTACGGACGCCGTCCGTCCCCACGGACGCCGTCCGACAAGAAGGATCGCGAAAAGGCCAAAACCACCGGACGCTTCTGACGCCGACCGGCAGCGAGAAAGCCCCGAAATTGAACCTTATTGGACGCCGTCCGGTAACTATCGGACGCCGTCCGACAGTGAGTATGCAAGGGACCGGACGGCCACCCAGACGCCGTCCGACAGAAAGTTCCCGATTAAAACCTTCGGACGCCGTCCGATCCTCTACGGACGCCGTCCGACAGAGAAGAATTTTCGAGCTAAAATTTGTGGGGGAATTTAGGTTGGTTTCTCTCTCTCTAGAAATCTCACAAGGATATATGTGGGTATTTTTAGAAGTGGTGGACTACGGAAACCGAAGTTTTGAATTCGCAAAGATCCGGCATAGTCCGAGATATTCAACCCTTTTGAAATCCGACGAAAAACAAGAAATAATCCTAACTACTCCTAATTTATACGACCTCTTCTCTCGCTTGGTCACGATTTGAAATCTTGGAGCAGCTCGTAAAATTGTCGACGCTTCAAATTAGGGTTTGCAAAAGCGCCGAGTCTTCGCTAGGGTTCCGAGAAGTCCAAAAACCCCCTAGCCCTTTATATTGATTAATTTTATCATCAATGCCACTAATAAAAATTAGGGCTCAACGATGCTCACAATCTCCCCCTTTGTGGCACTTGATGACAACCCAAAAGAGAATAAAATTTTTTTGAGCTGCAAAAAGGGTTAGTGCAATACAAATATGCGAGCAATTTTAATGATTAAGAAACCACAACTCGACCACAAAGGTGTGCAAATAAAGGAAGCTCCCCCTAAATTCATGCATAAATTAAATTCAGAAGCCAACAAGGTTCAAATGTCATAAAACCAACCAAGGTATCAACCACAAATTTCAACGAGTATCGAGGCAACAAATAATATTACAGGTAAACACAACCTCGTTCTCACTACCCACTACTAACCCTCTAACTTCTCCCCCTTTGTCACCAAGTGACACAAACGGGAAAAGGTCCTATTCTTGCTGATCTTGATCCATGTCGCCGCCTCCGCCATCTCCCCGGCCGCGGTAGAGGAGCCCCGACCTCTGGGGCGCTTGAACAAGGGCATATGAGTCAGAGGGTACCGACCGAGGTGAGGATGGATCATCATATAGCTGGGTCGGTTGAGGGTTTGGCAAAGAAAAGTTGAGATGATGACGACTTCTCCACCCGTGAAATGAATCTTACCCGAGAAGGATATGACTGTGGTGGAGGCACAAAAGAAGGAGCAGCCTGTAAGGAGGGTACACCCAAGGATGAACCGGTGGTGGGTAGGCGGTGGGCGAGGAAAACTCGAGTCTGCTGGTAATCTGATAATCGTTGTGGGCATGTGAATACCAACCATATGGATTTGCCCTTCAGCACCGCATAAACATCGCCCCCATGTCTTGCCGGTGACTTAAATTCTGCGAACTCATCTCGCCAAGTCTGCTCACCCTCGCCAAGTCTGTCATCTCTCTGCGGGTGGTTGCTAGCTCTTCTTTTACCTCAGTGTGAAAATTTCTCATATCTGTGCGCAGCCCCCTCATCTCACCTATCAAAGCATCATACCACGGAGGAGGGACTGCTGAAGAGGAGCTCGCACAGTCTTGGCACAAATGGTCGCATTGGGCAAAGAGGAGCAAAGACAGGAGCTGGTGGAGGAGCATCATCACCAGGTCTAGCCAACTTGGGCTTGCTCCCAAGAGAATTCAAGAAGTTCTTCATCTGATGCTTTTTGATTCTGTTGATCCAACTCCTTACTTCATCATTTGTTACACGCTCTGTCCTGGAGAGCAATAGACCAATATAGGGAGCTAGAGGTAGTGCCCTATTAACTTCTCGAAGATGGCGCCATCAAATTCTCCCAAGAGGGTAGCTCCAAAGATTGATGGTCTTGCTCGTCGAAGAAATAACATGAACCACCGCAAATGGGAAGAATTCATCGCGATTGCCACCTCGAACAAACAATGTGCTTCGAGTATAAGATTAATCAGTATGTGCTCCCGTCGCAATCGACGATTTGCCTTATCAATACTAATTTCTTCATCATTAAGATCCGGTACATAAATCGACTTCACCAAAGGAGGATATTTGCCCTCCGAAACCATCTTCATAGCACACCTCATTCAAATCGGTGCGAATCTGGAGTACCCAAGGCGTGATTCATCTCGCCATTGTGATCCTTTGAACTCCGTCCATCAACTCAATGATAATAGTTTGACTCTGCCTCGTCTTGCAATCAAGAAAGTAGCAAAGAACTCACGGTTCCTTTCTTGACTCGTGTCAATTTCTTGTTGGAGATCAATTACGCTAGGCACGGTGTAGTGCTAAATTTGGTGTGAACCTCGGGCCACGCCATCTGCTGTAATCTCATCCGATCTACGGTGAGGGTCCCTAGGACCACCGAGAGGAGCGAAAAAGCACATGTACAATTGTTTCAAACTTGGTGTAGAACACAAAGTCCACGGTATCCTCTCGCCTCGAGGGAACCACTTCGCATAAGAGACGGACCTTCTCTTTCTCGAGTCTCCATAGATAGTTTCGAACTCGATCATCCACGGGGTCGTCCTCAACGACCACTGTCTCTGTGACATCCTCATCAATAGGGTCCTCAGCGAATGTCTCATCATCAAGATCCTCGGTGGTAGCAAACGAAGATCCCGCCATCCGAGTCCAATGGAGTCCTCGATCATTTCCGCTGAATGTCCGCCTAGTTACTCGCTTGGGCGAGGAGGAGCGGCAACGCTAGCCGCCTCATCGATGTAATCCGGATCGCCCTTACTGCCGCTGTCGCGCCGACCACTGAGGGTCCTGCCCAGAGCCTTTCCGAATTTCTTCAATGATTTCGACATTTCGAATTAATTCCTCTGACAATGAAACCATCGACGAACACCTCACCGCTAATCGCCATCGACCAACGATCCACTGACACAGTGCCAACCCACCACGGTCCAACCCTGAATCACGAACGCGGGAAAAACCTATTCAAAACCTAGAACTCGGTAAACAACGAAATTTGGCGGGAAGAAAAGCGGAAAGCCGTTACGAGTCCTAGAAGCGAAGAAGGAAGACGCCGTCTGCGAGGAGATCGCCCCAAGGCCCTTCCCCAGTAGAAAAGGAGGAGAACGCGACGGAGAAGAAGCGCATTTAACGGGTTGTCGGTTCCAATCCACGCGGAGGATTGAAGAGGATGATGAGGAGGCCGCGGTGGCGGTGGAGGTCGCCGAAGTCGCCGGAGGGTCTTCCCGGTGAGGAGAAGCGGCGAAGCGGCGCCGGTTTGGGAGGAGAGAGGAGATCAAATGGGGAAAGAGGGAGGCGGAGAGGTAAGTTATAAGCGATTCAGCGATGATAGTCTGTCGGACGGCGTCCGAGCGATGATCGGACGGCGTCCGACAAGATGGGTTATGGCGCCTGATCGACTTCGTCGGACGGGTCGCGAGAAGCGACGGCGTCCGACAGGGTATTGCGATCGAATCGACCTTGGTCGGACGGTGTCCGGTGGTTACGGACGGCGTCCGACAAGACGTAATTCAGCCGACGAGACACTGCGCGGACGGCGTCTCGAGAATCTCGAGACGGCGTCCGATAAAGGCAAGAATCGCAATGCTTGATCTTCCGATTAGTGGGCCCCACCAACGCGAGAATTTTATAAAATTAATGTTTTGAAGTGATGATCTCCATTTTGCTCAAAATTCAAAGGAAGATTCAAATGTGAGCAATTTGAAGTTATTTTAAAATTTTAATTTTGAAGAGATAAGATACTAAGTTGACAAATAAAACCAAATTAAATTCAAAAACCCAAATTTTGATCTTCGAGATGAAGAAAATGTGTGAACCCAAATTTTTCCTTGATTTCTCATATAGGCATGAAAATCGAGCATAGGGGTTCACTTTAGAGTTTAAGCACATGTTTTTGAATTTTGGTTTCTTTTCAAATATTTTCAACAATTTTGATGCCATATGATTTTCAAGAGAACAAATATGCATATGGAGCAAATTTTTTCAAAGGGGTAAGATTTTCAAAACTAGAAGTTTGAAATGGTAAGAAGATAAGGATAGTCTATTCAGCTCAAATTTGTTTTGGCTTGAAATATAGGACAAGAATGTGCTCACCCAAAATCAAATTTATCTTTTCACCACTAGAGGGAGTTTTGAGATCATGAGTTGAAACTAAACTCCCCCTAAATGTGACAAGGGTCATAATCAAATGAAAAAATCAAATAAGACCCAAAAATCACGAAAACCAATCAACACGCATTTAATCTATCTAGTATGTTGAGTTCATTCCTTAATTTGTAAAACCGTGCCTCATCTAAGGGTTTGGTGAAAATATCCGCCAATTGGTCTTCCGTTCGCACGTGGGCAAGCACAACGTCACCTTTTGCAACGTGGTCACGAATGAAGTGATGTCGGATGTCGATGTGCTTTGTACGGGAATGTTGGACCGGATTGTTGGCTATTTTCACCGCACTTTCATTATCGCATAGAAGTGGCACTTTTTCAAATTTTAGCCCAAAGTCACTAAGCATCCGAGTCATGTACAAGAGTTGAGCACAACAACTCCCCGCCGCTACATATTCCGCTCATGTAGATAGCGCCACGGAGTTTTGCTTCCTCGAAGTCCATGACACGAGTGGCGATCTAGCAAGTGACAACCCCGAGGTGCTTTTATGATCAATTTTGCAACCGCGAATCCGAGTCGGAATAGCCAAGAAGCTCAACACGCGCTCCTTGGGGTACCAAAGACCTAGACTAGTAGTGATTTTAGATATCTCAAAATCGTTTTACGGCAATAAGATGCACTTCTTTAGGGGATGCTTGAAAGCGAGCACACATGCACACACTAAACATAATATCGGGTCGAGAAGCGGTAAGATAGAGAAGCGAACCGATCATGGAGCAATAAAGCTTTTGGTCCACGGGCTTTCCATCTTCATTTAAGTCAAGATGCCCATTAGTGGCCATTGGTGTTTTGATCGATTTGCAATCGTCCATTGAAAACCGCTTGAGAAGGTCCTTTGTGTATTTCTCTTGACAAATAAAGGTCCCTTCCCGAAGTTGCTTGATTTGAAATCCAAGGAAGAAAGTAAGTTCTCCAATCATCGACATTTCGAATTCCTTGGACATCATTTCTCCAAAGTCCTTGCATTTAGATTTGTTAGTGCATCCAAAAATAATATCATCCACATATATTTGACAAATAAATAGGTCATTTTTAATTGGCTTTAGAAACAATGTGGAATCAATCGCACCGGTTTTAAATCCCTTTTCTAAGAGGAAGTCCCTAAGACGCTTATACCATGCTCTAGGAGCTTGCTTGAGACCGTATAGTGCCTTAGTGAGCTTATAGACATGGTTTGAGTGTTTGAGGTTTTCAAAACCGGACGGTTGCTCGACATAGACAAGTTCATCAATAAAACCCTTTAGAAAAGCACTCTTAACATCCATTTGAAAGAGAGTTATGTTATAGAGAGAAGCGAATGCCAAGAGTAACCGTATAGCTTCAAGTCGAGCGACGGGGGCGTAGGTTTCTCCATAGTCAAGTCCTTCGATTTGTGTGAAACCTTGCGCCACCAATCTTGCTTTGTTTCGCACCACTTCACCGTTCTCATCTTGTTTGTTGCGAAGGACCCATTTGGTTCCAATGACATTGTGATCCTTTGGTCTTTCCACAAGCTCCCAAACTTTATTGCGGGTGAAGTTGTTCAATTCTTCATGCATGGCGTTCACCCAATCCGCATCCGCCAATGCCTCATCAATGGTCCTAGGCTCAACAATAGACACAAAGGCGTGATGCTCACAATAATTAGCAGTATGAGAACGGGTTCTTACGCCTTGATTGAGATTGCCAATGACTTGATCTAGGGGATGATCCTTGGAGAGAGTGCGGTGTTGTTGGACGGGTACTTGTAGATCAACGTCTCCCCCTTGAGCTTGATCAACTTCAAAGTTCGCATCTCCGTCCACCGCTTGATCTTGAGTTGTTGGAGGGGTGTCTTGAACTTGATCATCGATGGAGGTGGTGGGGGTGATTACTTCATCTTTTGGTGCCTCCGGTGAGGGTCGAATTTCCTCCAACTCCATAGCAACATGCGGTGGCTCATCACCTACATTTCTTGTCAAATCTTGCTCATTTTGCGAGCCATTAGTTTCATCAAACTTGACATCATAGGCTTCCTCAACTAGCCCGGTAGAATTGTTAAAAACTCGAAAAGCTTTTGACCGAGAGGAGTACCCTAACATAATACCAACGTCACACCTCTTTTGGAACTTACCCAAATGAGTCCTTTTCTTATAGATGTATACCTTGCAACCAAGACTCGAAAATCTGAAATGTTGGGCCTTCGTCCCACTAGTAATTCATATGAGGTCTTGTGAAGGAGTCGGTGGAGGTAGAGGCGGTTGATGGCATGGCATGCCGTGTTGATGGCTTCCGCCCAAAAAGCATGCGGCGTGTTGTACTCGTCAAGCATTGATCTTGCCATCTCTATCAAAGTACGGTTCTTCCTCTCCACCACTCCATTTTGTTGGGGAGTGTATGCCGCCGAGAATTCGTGCTTCACACCTAACTCATCACAAAATTCTTCAACATTTGTATTTGCAAACTCGGTGCCATTATCACTTCTCACCTTTTTAATAAAAGAGTCAAATTCCTTTTGAGCTTTCAAAGCAAATCTTTTAAACACATCACCGGCAAGAGATTTATTTGTAAGGAAAAACACCCAAGTGAAGCGAGAGAAATCATCGACAATCACATGACAATAAAATTACCACCTATGCTCGCATAGGTGGTTGAATAAATAAATCCATATGCAAAAGTTCAAGTGGTCGAGATGTAGACATAAAAGTCTTAGTCGGATGAGAATTAGCCACTTGCTTGCCGGCTTGGCATGAGCTACATAATCGATTCTTCTCGAATTTGACATCCTTCACTCCAATAACCAAGTTATCTTTAAAACCTTTTTCAAAGTGCCCATTCCAACATGTCCAAGGCGTCTATGCCACAACCAACCAAGAGTGGTTTGAGCGATAAGACAAGTCTTGATTTGAGAAGTTTCACGGTTTGAAAAATCAACCAAATATAAGTTTTGAAACCGGTGCCTTCAAATGCAACACTTTGATCCTTAGTGGAAACAACACGAACTCCGTTGATCGAAAAGAAGCAATCAAAACCCAAATCGCACACTTGAGCAACGGAGAGGAGATTAAAGTTGAAAGCTTCCACCAAGAGCACATTAGAGATGGATAGGTCATTAGATATTGCAATTTTACCTATACCCTTTACCTTTAAGCTTGGAGTTATCCCCAAATGTGATCTTGTGTTCGGGTCCTTCTCCTGCTCTAGTGAGGTGAACATACTTAAGCTACGGTCATGTGTTGAGTGCAACCGCTATCGAATATCCAATGCCGCCGCCGCTCTTGTAGTTCACCTACACATACAATTTCAAGCTTGGGTTTTAGGTACCCAAGACTTCATCTTAGGTCCTTTGGAGTTAGTCATCAAACATTTGGGCACCCAAATGGCTTTTACATTCTTCTTATTATTTGGTGCACCAACATACTTAGCATAAGTAGAGCCATTTTCCTCATAAGCATGTAGCTAGCATCAAGCACTTGAGTTTTAGACATGAATTGAGATGTTTTAGCAAGAGGACAAGCAATGGCTTTATGTTTTCATTTTTACATATGTGGCAACGGTCCTCCCTTAACAAAAGTTAGCTTGGGCTTACCCCAACCGCCCTTGGGCAAATCCCCGGAATGAAATCCCAAACCATGCTTACCCAAGGTATACCTTTGCTCCCAAAGCACCTTGTCAAGAGAGTTGTTCCCCACAAGCAATTTAGCCAAGCTAGAGTCTAGTTGCTTAATTCTATCCTTAAGAAGCAAATTTTCCTTAACTAGCTCATTAGCACAATTAGCAACACCACAAGTACCAATTGAACAAACTTTTTCATTTGGAGAAGTAGCACTAGTGGGTGAAGATGAGCTAGCATTGGGTGTGATCGTGGGTGACAAGGTAAAGGATATGTCATGAGATAAGCTAAGTGAATCGTCTATAGTGTCAATTAAATCACAAGTCACACCAACATTGCATTTTTCAATTGAGCAATCAAACGGATTTTAACATCAACATTAGAGCTAGCAAGTTTATTTTCTAGAATTTCAACTTGTAAATTTAGAGCTTCATAGTCATCTTCTAGAGTTTCATGCTTTTCTAACAAGTTCTCAAATTCATTTGCAAGCTCTTTATGCACCTTCACTAGCTTCTTTCTCTTAGACTTTTCTTTCTCTAGAGCATTATTCAAATCATCAATTAAAAGCTTAAGCTCACTTTTAGAGAGGTGCTTATGTGTTACCTTCTCCTCTAATGCCATAAGACACATGGGAGGTGAGGGGTTGTCGATGGCGACTCCGGATATCTTCGTGTTTTCATTATCGGAGGAGTCCGCCCAAGAACCTTCATCATCGGTGATCCATTCCCCAATCACCTCTTCTTGTATATTTGCGGTGAGGCAAAGCTTTTGCTTGGGAAGAGCCGGAGGAGCGTTTTCCTTGATCGCAAGTCCGGCTAGCTCATGAGCTCTAGTATCTTCTTCTTCGGAGGAGGATTGAGAGGACGATGAGCTTGAGCTATCTTCCTTCTTAGTCTTTTGACCGGTAAGAGCTTTCTTCTTAACCTTTGATTTGTGATCACTCTTGTGGTAGTGACGATATTTCTTCTTGTCATCTTCCTCATCTTCCTCTTGATTCCTTGCCTTGTGCTTGTTCTTTTTACTTCTTGGGCAATCCGCCGCCAAGTGACCCTTCTCTCCACATTCATAGCAACGCATCTCGGAGATAGGTTTTCGCCTTGAAGAGGATGATCCGCCGCGGAAGCTCATCTTCTTGATCAACTTTCTTGACCGCTTGACAAGGAGGGCCAATTCTTCAATCTCCTAATTGCATCATCGAGTCATCATCTTCTTCTTCAATTTCAATCTTCTTCTTCCCACTTTTGGCTTTGGCTGAAAGAGCAATGGACTTCTTATTGAGCGGGGACTCTTCACTTTTAAGAAGTCGCATCTCATATGAGTTGAGTTGCCCGAGAAGCTTTGTCGGTGTCATTTTCTTGAGCTTTGATTTGGATGCTCGAATCAAGGTCACAAGTGGATTAAAACTAAATGGCACAACATCAAGCATCTTCCGACAAATGTCAATGTCTTCCAAGACCTTCTTCTCCGAACATCCGGCAATTTCATTGACGATGGGGTTCAACCTAAGAAACATTTCATTAACACTTTCATTAGGGAGCATCTTGAATTGATCAAATCTTTTTCTAGCTCGAGATAGCTTCTCCTCAAGCATCTCGGCACTACCAACATGAATTTCCCTAAGATGCTTCCAAATATCATAAGCTTTAGTAAGATTACCAATGCTATCAAAAACTTCGGAGGATACACTAGAGAGTAAAGCATTTCTAGCAATGGCGTTAAAGCGTTTGTACTTAGCATGAACTTCATCAAGAGCAATTGTTCCGGCCGGAGGGTCCGGATAGCCGGTCTCACAAGCAACCCACACATCATAACTAAGTGCCTCTAAGTAACATTGCATCCTAATTCTCCAATAGTTGTAATTTGTTCCATCGAAAATAGGAGCTTTTCCAATTTCTATCCTAGGCCCCTCTTGAGCCATCTCCTAGCGGTTAAGCTAATACCGGAGAACCTAGATGCTCTGATACCACTTGAAAGAGGATCCTAAGGCCTAGAGGGGGGGTGAATAGGCAATTTTAATTTTTCTTTGATTAATTGTTGATTAAGCATCAAATTAATAGTGACCCAATCCTAGTGTCAATTGATACATAGCGAAGCGATAAACAAGTTAACAAGCAACTAAGACATGGCATCACAATCAACATATTCAATGCAATGGTAGTAAGTGCGGAAAGTAAATAAGAGGGCGACACGGTGTTTGTTTGACCGAAGTTCGGAGCCGCAACTCCTACTCTCCGTTGAGGCTACCCCTTACGCACAAGGACCGACTCGCTCTCGAGCCTCACGCCTCACTTACTCCCGGTAGTCGTTCCGCCACTCCGTGAGGTGGACTCACACTGTACACCGACTCAAGAGTAGCCACACGCCAAGGCCTACTCTCAAGCCCACGCCCACGAAGGATGTCTTCAAAAGTAACAAGCCAAACGCCCGATCATGCGGATCGAAGGACTTCCATGAAGCTCGGTATTGGGGTTTGATGGATTGTGGCTTTGGATGATCTTGTGGGTGGAGGAATGGCTCTAGAACACCTAATTGATGAGTTATGAATGTGGTAGGTGAAGTGGAGCAGCAAACCTCAAAATAGCCAGCCACTAGATAGGTATTTATAGCCCCTAGAGCAAAACTAGCCGTTGCCCCTCGGAAGAGGACAAAAAGACTAGCCGTTACACTCTACCGGACGCCGTCCGACGGGCTCCGGACGCCGTCCGACAGAGCGTACTGCTCAGCAAAAATAGGTTTACCGGACGCCGTCCGTCCCCACGGACGCCGTCCGACAAGAAGGATCGCAGCGCGCCGAAACCACCGGACGCCCCTGGCGCCATCCGCAGCGAGAAAGCCCGAAATTGAACCTTATCGGACGCCGTCCGGTAACTACGGACGCCGTCCGACAGTGAGTATGCAAGGGACCGGACGGCCACCCAGACGCCGTCCGACAGAAAGTTCCTCGGATTAAAACCTTACCGGACGCCGTCCGATCACTACCGGACGCCGTCCGACAGAGAAGAATTTTCGAGCTAAAATTTGTGGGGGAATTTAGGTTGGTTTCTCTCTCTCTAGAAATCTCACAAGGATATATGTGGGTATTTTTAGAAGTGGTGGACTACGGAAACCGAGTTTTCGAGAATTCGCAAAGATCCGGCATAGTCCGAGATATTCGAACCCCTTTTGAAATCCGACGAAAAACAAGAAATAATCCTAACTACTCCTAATTTATACGTGACCTCTTCTCTCGCCCGGTCACGCATTTGAAATCTTGGAGCAGCTCAGAAAATTGTCGACGCTTCAAATTAGGGTTTGCAAAAGCGCCGAGTCTTCGCTAGGGTTCCGAGAAGTCCAAAAACCCCCTAGCCCTTTATATTGATTAATTTTATCATCAATGCCACTAATAAAAATTAGGGCTCAACGATGCTCACACCATCTCCTGTACTCTATATATATTCCACCCCAGATCAATACACATAATCTATTCCGCTAAACTCTCTCTTCAACATGGTATCAGAGCAGGTCTTTCCTGCCCCACCCTTCTGTAAACCCTAATTCCCCTCAGCCGTCGGCGCCGCCGTCGTCCCCCTCGACATCGCCATGGCTGATCTCCCTTCTTCCACGTCGACCGCCACCATGGCGGTGACCGTGGTTGCTTCACCCACCGCGAACATCGTTGCCGACCCGACGACATCGATCCCCTCTACCCCACTGACCGCAGCCGCCACCTCCATCACCATGGGGTGGCCCGGCTCCGGATCTGGCGACATCGCCGCACCTCCTGATGCTCCGGGTGGCATCCTCTTCAATGGATCCGGTGACGCCGCTGCCTTCCCCAAGCGGTGCTGCCCTCCTCCTCCGCCCGGCGTGGCGTCAGTGTCCCCGTCCTCCAGCACGGCTGCGGCGGCTCCGCCCGTACGGCTTCAACCACGGCACTGCGGTGCCGCCTCTTCCCCGACATGGCCGGCGCCCATGCCCCCGTCCTTCTCTGCCAGTGGCCGCCTCCAGGCGAATCACGCCGCCGGCCGCCTCTCCGCCGCACATCCTCTCGGATCTGGTGGCCATTGTCTAGTGGAGCACGCCGCGCACGCCGTGTCCACGCCTCCTCCCGGATCTGGCGGTCACCTGTACCCCGGTGGCTACGGCCTCGCCGAATCCAACGCCGAGTATCTCCTCGGCAGCCACGGCCTCAACGGCCACGGCACCACCGGCCATCTCCCCGTCGGGCCCGGCCCTAGCACATCTCCTGCTCGCGCCGGCCTCGCCCACCCTCCTGCTCGCGGCCTCCAGGCAGGTCTCGTGGGTATCGGGGGCGCCCTCCAGTCTTCCACCGCGGGGTGGCCCAGCTCCGATGTGGCCCTACCTCCGCGGAACATCGGCGGTCCCACTGGCAACCTCACGCTGGCCTTGGCGCCGGCACCGGCCGCGCCGCTCCTACAACTGCACGTCATCAGGGGAGGGCGCTCGGTTGCCTGCCTCACACTCACGGGCCGAGTAAATTCCTAGGTGGGCCGGTCTTAATCGGTTCCCCAAATGGCCCGGCCGGCTTGGGTGCTTTGCGTGGCCCACCCGCAGTGGCCTCGAACAGAACCGACGCCTATCTTGCCCTTCTCCCGCTTCGCTTCGCACCACGCTGCCGTCCCTCCGACTGGATCAGGTCATGGGGACGATGGTGTTGGTGCCAACACTGGTCTCTCCGCGCCGCAGGTGCCATGCTGCTCCCGGTGCTTCCTCCGCTATGACGACCAAGGGCACGCGCTCCTCCACTGCGACCACGGCCTCTGCCACGAGTGCCTTGCGGGCATGCTCGGTGCACGTGCCATACTCGCCTGCCTGCGATGTCGCCGTCTTCCAGTCAGACACCGCGTGCCGTCTGCTCTGGCCGCGGCGCCCCGCCTTGCTGGACACATCGGCGCCCTCGCGGCAACGTCGTCAGCTTTCGCCCTGACAGCGGTGGCCGCTCCCACTCCCTCACGGACCTTTGGCCGTGCGGAGTGGTACATGGACTCCAACGCATCCTCGCACATGACTGCCGATGCTGGTAACCTCACTTCTTTCCACCCACCCTACGCTTCCTCACCGACCAACATCATCGTTGGCAACGGGTCTCGCCTACCGGTCACCTCCACTGGTCATCTTTCATTTCCCCTAGGTGATAGGGATCTCACTCTTCGTAATATACTTGTTACCCCTCACATGATAAAAAACCTTATTTCTGTTCGTCAGTTCACCATAGATAACCAGTGCTCTGTTGAGTTTGATCCGATAGGCCTGTCTGTCAAGGATTTTCGTACCGGACTTATCATTGTTAGGTGCAATAGCTCCAGGGACCTTTACTCCTTCCACCCCTCCACCCCTCCTTCCTAGGCATTTATTACCAGCACCTCCACCACATCTCTCTGGCATCGTCGTCTTGGTCACCCAGGCCATGCGACTCTCTCCCGTTTAGCTAGCTAGTCTGCCATCCCCTGCCCTAAAGATCCTCCTGACCACCTCTGTCATGCTTGTCAGCTTGGTCGACATGTCCGTCTTCCTTTTGTCTCTTCCATCTCTCGAGCTGCTCATAATTTTGATTTAATCCATTGTGACCTGTGGACATCCCCCGTTCTTAGTGTCTCCGGTTACAAGTATTATCTCATCATTATCGATGACTGCTCTCATTACATGTGGACCTTTCCCCTCCGCCTGAAGTCTGACACCTTTCCCACCATCTCCCATTTCTTTGCCCATGTTCGGACTCAGTTTGGCACCACCGTCAAGTGTGTCCAATCTGATAACGGTCGCGAGTTTGACAACTCCGCTTCTCGCTCCTTCTTTCTCACCAACGGCGTTGTCTTCCGCATGTCCTGTCCCTACACTTCACCTCAGAATGGTAAGGCTGAACGCGCCATTCGCACCACTAATGATGTGATGCGTTCCCTTATGTTCCAAGCGAGCCTCCCCCCTTCCTTCTGGGTCGAGGCCCTCCACGCAGCCACCTACCTCATCAATATTCGTCCCACTTCCACCCTATCCCTCCCCACTCCTCACTTCGCCCTTTACCACACCCACCCTCCTACGACGACCTCCGCGTGTTTGGTTGTGCATGCTACCCTAACCTCTCTAGCACTGCTCCGCACAAACTCGCCCCTCGCTCTACCCTTTGTGTCTTCCTCGGTTATCCATCCGATCACAAAGGTTGGCGCTGTATGGATCTCTCGTCCAACCGCATCATCATTTCTCGACATGTGACTTTTGACGAGTCGAGCTTCCCCCTCGCCTCTGGCACTTCCACCCCGTCCACCCCTTCTGATCTAGACTTTCCCCACGCACCGCCGGCTGCGCCGCCCCCACGTGTTGCCGTTGCCGCCGCGCGTCACCACGTCTTGCCCTCCCGCCGACCCAGCAGCTGCCGGCTGGCGCCGCCTCCTCCCAGCGCCACCTCCACTCCCGCCGCCGCCGCCTCCCGCACCGCCGCCCCGCCGCCACATGCCTTGCCGCCGCCTCCGCCTCGTCTGCCGGGACGATCCCTCACGCGCGCCTCCACCTCAGCCAACACCTCCCATCCCGCCGCCTCCACTCCCCCGCCATCGCCTTCACCACCCCGACGCCGTCTCCACCGTTCCTTGCCGCCCACGCCACGACCACCAGCGTCGTCCCGTGCCGCCCGTGCGCCGCCTTCCCCACCCGTGTCGGCCTAGCCACTACCCGGCCGCCCGGTGGCTGTCCATTGCCGCCGCCCTCCCGGTGGTCATCCACCTGGCCGCCCGGTGGCCATCCATCGCCGCCGCCCCTCCGGTGGTCATCCACCCCTGGCCGCCCCGGTGGCCATCCACCGCTGGCCGCCCCCCGGTGGCTGTCCACCCCCGGCCACTACCTCGGCCGTCTCCGGTGGCCGTCCACCCCCGGCTACTTCCCCGGCCATAGTGCGGGTCACTACGTCCGGGGGCGAAATAAAATGTCAAAAGCCCCCGTAGATCCATCTCAGAGGATAGAATCTGAGTTGCCCACAGGGGACGGTATATGTGCTAACCAACAGTTTTGAATTCGATGTCTTAAATTTTTAAACATAAACTTTCTAACCGTGTTTTGAATTCAATTGATAACTATACGTGCAGCGGTTTGGTTTGTCTCAACAAGGGCCCGCAGGAGCCAGGAAAGCAGCTCGAGGTGCTTCTCAGGCAATTCTACCCCGGGCGAGTGGGCGAGCGCCATGGCAACAAACGCCCTGCGCTGAGTTGGAGCGACTACTACCTCGTGCGGGACGGGGAGGGAGATACTATAGCCGATGCCGTCATCGAAAAGTTCTGGGTATGATATGCTAAATTTCTTACAGGTTTTTTTGTGTTCATAAATTTGTCACTGCGTGTATATGATCATTTATTTGTTTTGATTTAGGTGAGGTATCAGCTATCCTCTGACGCGACTCCAGAGGACTACGAGTCCTGTCGCCATGTTCTCAACAGAATGGCTAAAAAGAAGGTCAAGGACGCCTTAAGGCTGGCCCGCTTGGATGCGGTGATCAAGCACCACAAGAAGAGGGGCCGACAGATGTCGAGGGAAGGGCGTACCGAGTACCTCGGCGCCAAGCGAGATATTGATTACCGTCCAGACTGGATGGACAAGTGCCCACGCGCCTGGAGGGACCTATGTCTGATGTGGGAATCATCGGACTAGATCGAGATGTCTAAACGAAACAGGGACGATAGGGATGCCAACCCTGAAATCTTCTCCACCTACCTTGGAGGGCTCGGCATGGGTCACATCGCACGAGACATCGTAAGTACACTTCTTCTCTACCTACAATAATATAACTTTAAGAATATCATTAGTACATATATCACTATTTGATTTCATATAGGAGCACGAGACGGGACTTGAGCCCTCAGGGATCGCCGTGTGGAGGATTGCACACACGCCCCGTGTCGGGCCAGACGGCACACAACCACCGATGCCGCTGGCTACCCAGGAGAATCTTGTAAGTGGCTATCTCTATTCGCTCCTGTACACCTACTTTGAGCATTTTCGAAGTAATCCCCTATATATCTGATTTGTTCGCAGGATATCTATAATGCGGCCATGAGGGAAAAGCACGGTGCCGACTGTGACCCCGACAGCATGCCAGCCAACCCTGTGCTCATATACGATGAGTTTGGTGGGAGGGCTCACGGCAGGTACGGCGTCATGAACGCTGTTGTGCCGCCTGACTCGTACAAGCCCGAGGTTAGGGCACGTCGACAGTCTGCCTCGGCTTCCGCACGTGCCCAGCTAGACGCCTAGAACAAACTTATCGCGGAGTTGAAACAACAGAGGGAGGCGGACAAGCAGCGGTGGAAGGCGGAGCAAGAGGAGAACAACCGGCGGATGCAGGCCATACAAGAACAGAACATGTACATGATGCAGTACATGAAAAGGGTGATTAAGATCATATAGCTTGCTTTCTAGCTAATCATTTCGGGTTTTACAAGCTAAGATATTATATCCGCAGGTGTTCTCGGGGGGCGGGGTCCTCTAGTCAGGCACAGATGCCTTCTACGCCGCCGCTTGCCATCACATCGGGGACCCGGACGACACAGGCCGGCACACTTCCTCCGTTCGCGCCGCCGCATTGGTTCCCTATGGTACAGTTTCCACATGCTCCTGCAGCTTCTCCAGTGGTAATGCATTTAAACCATTTTGTACAACATATTCATAATAATACAGAAATGCATAAAGTTTTCAAAATTTCACCGTTTTCTAAACTCTTGCAGATGTCCGGTTCAGCTACGCCTGCGCCTGCGATCATTGCACCGCAGGGAGGTGACGACAGTGCCACAAGGTTGACTCCGCTAGAGCAATTCGTGACGGATTTGCTTAACCCAGATCCGGACCTAGGTGGCGGTTCACAAACCCATAGAAGTGCTTTTGTGATTTTGTATGAAATTTGTGAACGTTGAGACGAGACTGTTCGATAATTTGTGAACGTTGAGACGAGATTTGTCGGTATTTGTTCTGTTTGGTGGATGTGTTTGTGGTTGAAAATGTGATTGTGTATTTAATTATGTTTGTATGTCATCGGGTGAATCGGGGGTATGAATCTGTGGGGTATACTGGGTTATTTTGCAGGCTGAAGATGAATTTTATTAACATTTACCAGAAATTTTTTTTTTGGAAAACTATCTATGTCGTCGGCCAGTACAATAACCGACCACACTGATATATCCAGGAGGCCCCTCCCAGCCAGAACTAATGCCGTCGGTATCAGTATGGCTGCCGACATAGAGCAAAACCTGTGTCGGCGGTATCAAATTGAGCCGCCGACATAGAGGGCGGCAGTACAGCCTCCTTCGTTGCCCTGTGTCGGCGGCAACTGTGCAAACCAACCACAGCTTTGTGCCACGTGCCGGCCAATCGTTCCAATGTGGGGTCCACTTGCCAGAGCGCCGTTTCCATCAGGGGGACCTTGTGTGGTCGGTTTGTTTTGCTGCCGACACAGAGGAAACCCAGGTGGCTTGCCTTGCATGCATCTTTGTCGGCGGGGCCGCCGACAATTTCGATCTGTGTCGGCGGCTAGCAGCCGACAACTAGCTATGTCAGCGGTATTCTTATCTGTGTCGACGGTTCTAGCCGCCGACAAAAGTTTCGATTCCTGTAGTGGGTACCCCATTGTATTTTTGCTGAAAGAATACAAAATCATTCCATCATATACCTATGCCCCCTTGTTCTTACTTTTGTAACTGGTACATGAATTGGAGCCCATGATACATGAATGACAAGCATAGTAATTTATTGCTCGTCGTGATTATGACATCATGAAAGGAATAGTTCGACCAATGAGATCACAAAACTCCAACATATAGCCCAGGCCCACATACAATAACGAAATCCCATCTAAACCTAAATCCTAAAATATGACAAAGTGTTGATGCGAAGTCCCTAGTATTATTGGCTTGCTGTATAGAAGAGATTATGTTTATTTGTATAGAAATACAACCGTAAATTGCAATGCAACCACTAAAAAATCTAAGACAATACATATTATACATTAAATTTAGAACACTTAGAAAAATATACATTATGTATTAACATTATACTTTTGTGGAAATTCATCATGTGCTCTCCTATAACAGCTCTTTTGCCATACTTTTCCTAGTGCCGTCGAAACGACACATCCAATGACAAACACCGAAATTCATTGCTCATCGTGATTATATATGACCTCATAAAAAGGAGTAGCTCGGGCAATGCGATCATAGAACTCCAACATAATCCGACCCTTCACACTAACCTAAACCTAAACCCCATCTAGTACCTTACCATGACAACAAACCTCTAAACCCTAACGCTAAAATCCCATACCTCACCGCAAACCCTAAACGCAACCCCTAACGGCTGAACCTAGACCTAAACCACTAGCTAAGCCTTAATAGCTATTATTTCATGTTAATAAAAGTACATTAGAATATCATGCGTCACGATTACGACCTCATAATAAGGAGCTGCCAGTCCAATGCGATCACACAACTACAACCTAGCACGATCCTTAACACGTACGACTAACCAAGTCTAAACCTCAACTGCTATAAGGTTGGTGGTGGGTCACGGTTAGGGATTAGGTCTGGAGCTATACGACAAGGTTAGAGTTAGGATTTAGATTTAGTTGTTGCTGGTGGGGGTTAGAGTTACGATTAGTGTTCAAGACCAGGCTAAGTTGGAGCGTCGTGTGGCTGCTCCCTGTTACACGGTCGTGATCAACATGAAATGACGGTCATTGAGCATAGAGGTTCAGCGAGTTAGGGTTTTCGTTTGGGGTTAACGGGTAGGTAGAGGGTTTAAGAATTGGGTTTATGCTACGATGTTTGGCGGTTCATGGCTTGTTGTTAGGTTTGGGCTTAGGGGTTCAGATCCAGTGGCCGAAAAAATTTGAGTGAAGCCTAAAAGTCCCTTATTTAGATTTTTTTTGGATGAAATAATGTGGAACATCGTTACAAAAAAATTAAAAGAGGCTTTTTTAAATAGAAGTATGATATAGTAAGGATGTCTATGAATAAATTAAAGCAAACAGTTCTAACAATCCTTTAGAACTTCGGATGAAGGGGTGATACCTGAATTTTTTTTATTTCTTAATAACAAACAGACAAATGGGAAATGCAAAAATAATGTACTCTTACATAGCAGGGCCTCAGGTTGATAGGTGCTGTCATTCAAGTTGAAATAGTGGGAAACGAGACCATCAATGGGCCTAGCTCCAAAGTCTAAAGAGGGAAGCACATAACTTTAGTCACGGTAGTGTAGGACATCTCCAATTTCCAATATTGCCTACCTAACAACAAAAATGGGAGAACCTATAATTATGCTCTGAGGGCAGAGGTCCATAACAAAAAGAACTTGAGAAATAAAATCATCAATATTGCCTACCTAGCAGGACCATCAATATTGATATTTCTCTACATATCGATGAAGTGATAGCATTTCAAAATAAAACAGACATCTTACCATAAGGAAAACAAAACAATTTGCTTAGCATGTCCCTATAGCAATAAAATCGATGTAGAGCAACATTTGAGGAAGCAATATCTGATAGTTTGAGCTGTAAACAATTAGCTAGAAGCGTGTTACCTCCTAAGCTAACCGAAGGGGATTTGCATGATCCAATAAAGATGGCAGAAAACTGTCCTAAAACTTTGTTGGTGCAGAGGCCGAGGGGGTCATGGTTGGCTTCTTACCTTCAATGGATGAACTTTTGCCTCTGCAGAACAACCTAGAAGAAAAATTGCTTCGAGATAATTGATCATTTGCCCCAAAGTTGGTGTGCCTTAGATTATTTGTCCAAATTTGATGCGCCTTGGATCATTTGCCTTGTTTATACTATGCGTAATTAGGGATGCATATGAGCCGACCTTAAGGTTATCTTTGTCCCTCTCTAGTTCATTCATTTGTACTAAAAACTTGATTTCTATTCTATTTAGTACAAATAAATGAACTAGTGAGGGCCAAAGGTGGCCCTAGGGCCAACCCATTTGCATCCCTATGCGTAATAGTTTGCCTCGCTGGTGTTTTACTGTTTTTCACAAAAATCTGGTGGCATTTGTGTGTTTCTCTGGAAGTGGAGAAGCCGGCTAGCGCCCTCCCATGGCCGTCGCCGCCTCCGGCCGGAGAGGCCTCTCCGCGCGCGGCCAGCAGTAAGCACCGCCGCCAGCCGGAGGAGATGGTCACGAATTCAAGAACATGCAATTCAGTAACTAATTTCAGTTCAAATAAAAAATACAAAGAACAACAATACTAAAGTCATGCATATCCAATACGTTGCTCCCAACAAGAGGCATTGAAAACAATGTCCGACTTTAAGACCAATTGGGCAGAATAAACCGGAGGGAGCTCTTAACACACTGTCTTGAGGCTTCAATGATTAAAGTAACCTCTTCGTTGAGAGGCTAAAATAGGTTGGTCCTTGTGATGTATCTGCCACAGGACATCAAAAAGCAACGTCATTTTTTTGGTAAACTATATTGCGGTTACATCACAAAACGCATGTATCTGTGCATCTTTTTCTATGAATGTAGGGGAGGAATTGCTGCAAACATGCAAATCATTCACAACAAGCTGACGAGCATGCACAACAATGAAATATGTAATTACTGCAATGATAGCATGAAATTTGAATAGAATCGAAACTTCACCAAAGGGTACATAAAAAACAGTAGCTCCCTACCTTCCTCTCCCTCTCCCTCTCCCCCTTACATTCCACATGTGCCTGTTTAGCTCAAATAGTACGCATCACAAACAAATAAATACTAACAAAGGGGGGACTTCAATAGTGTAATACTGACAGGTAATGTAGCACTAAGCCCATTGCGAAGATTTTGTAGCTAAAAATATATATCTACATGGCATTTTTACTTGTGGATAACCAACCACCTCCCACAATTAGGTTGCATCCATGAAGATATGCAACAAAAAAAAAGAACACATGGAATTTTAATAACATGCATGGCCATTGAGAAGAAAAGGCAAAAAAGATAACACTTTCTGGATTTCCCTAACCTGCAATACACCAAAGATTTACCTTCTTGCCAATCTAACAGAATAAACAAAAAATCAATGGAAAATAGCAGTATGCTTCCCTAGCCATTGGTGCAAAAGCAAGATGAAGAACCAACTGTCAGCCAAAAGAGCAGAATACATGCATATGGGTGATACTTAAGTCCTGATATACTGATATATGTAACTCCTCGGCTCAAATCTCTTACTCTTGATCTTTTCAACGGATAGTGAAAAAGGAGGAAAATCAATACAAAATTTTGCAAGAACTGTTCATGCAACAGTCCTACCATAGATATGTTTATATAATGATAATACACCTAGGACCTTGGATAGGGTGTATTTCTGGCGTAGGCCTCGGGCAGTAGCTAGATAAGCTTCACAGCAGTGTTCAGTTAGAGGTGTGAGGTGAGTTTAGTGAGTTTGTTAGTCTGCTGTGTAGTGTGTGTGCGTGAGTGGTTGTTTGTTAGCCGAGTAGCTGGGGTATAAGAACAAATAAAGATTGGATGAAAAGGCATGCTTTTGATGCCACAAATCTAGAGAGGCGGTGGCTCCAAAAACAGCTAAACCACAGGCGCGCACCGCCGCGACGAGCTCTTCGTCCGGTCTGGACTATATGGGCCCCGGGTATCCTCTAGAAGGCCCATAAGGGAGCAGGTAGGGGGCGATCCAAGTCGGCCGGTTGAGGATAAAGACCCCTCGGGATATGCGCGCCTTGAGCTCCAAGGAAGTTCCCGAGGATATAATCTATCTCCATGTAATTAGCAGATCAGCGTATGCATGACATGTAACAGCATAACAGAATTAGCTAGCGTATGCCGCGTGTATCTTGTAACTCTATCTCACCCTACACTATATAAAGGGAGAGGGTAGAGGCCATTGGCATATATACATTAGGTCATATACACCCACAGCATCATCTTGCATCCCGCATTTTGATCCACCATATAATCCTAGAGCACTGGAAGTAAGGTATTACCTCCGTTGAGGGTCTGAACCTGTATAAACCCTTGTCTTGTGCTACCATCTAGCATAGTTCTTGATTAGCGTCCCCTCGTACAAATTCATTGCCGGCGGTGACCCCCAGTTAGTCACCAGTCGACATCCAGCAGCTTGCGATCCGGCCTTAGGCCGGACACTCGAGCATACGAGCAAGCTCACCTAGAGTCGGCTTGTATCAATTTGGTATCAGAGCCCATCGCTCCTGGTGCCATGGCAACGCCGCTAGAGGGCCGCGTAGCGGGTCTCGAAGCAGAGATCAAGGAGATGATGACGGAGGTGATGAAGATGATGAAGAAGAAGGATCCAGTAGAAGGAAAGGACCAGTCAAGTGATGGCGCAGCAACCAATTCCCGCCCTAGGGCAGGTGCGGCGGTGCTTGGGGTCCAGACGAGGAATCCTTCGAGGGCGGAAAGCCCAGCGCAAGACAGGCAGGACGGCCACGAAGGGGCGTTTGGGTGGCGGCGCGACAACAGGCGAGTAGAGGAAGATGATCGCCGGTGGGCACCCCGATTCCCTTGGTTTGATTTTCCAGAGTACGACGGCCAAGAAGATCCGCTCGGGTGGCTGAGGCGATGTGAGCGATTTTTCAGAGTCCATCGCATTCCAGAGGAGGATTTTGTGGAGATCACTGGCCTTCATCTGTCGGGAGAGGCACAAGAGGTGCTGGACAACTAGCAGTGGGAAGAACCTTGGATTGCGTGGGAGGATTTTTCGGAGGCATTCATTCAGCGCTTCACTCGCGAGTGTTGGGCCGTTAGGCGACTTGGTGAATCTCAAACAAGGCACGGGAGGAGTGGATACCTATGCACGTGAGTTCCAGCGATTGCTAGCGCGCACAACAAAGATGAAGAGGATGGACCAGGTGCAGACCTTCATCATGACGGGGCTATCCATCGCACGCTGCGCTGACGTGCGCCAAGAGCGCCCCCACGGGGCTATCCATCGGTTTTGCGCGTGAGGTGGAGGTACGAAAGACTGCCTAGATCACAGAGGCAATTCAAGGGATGTCAAGCGCAGGGCTCGGCCGGGACTCTTTTACGAGGACAGCTACCCTTGGCTTGGCCAATGGATCGCTGCCGATGCCGTTGTCAGGCAGACCAACTGGCAGAACGGCGAGCAAAGGGACTCTGCTACAATTGTGATGATGTCTACACCAAGGGGCATATATAGATGCAAGCGCCTATTCCATCTGGAAGTGACGAAGGAAGACAAGGAAGAAAATGGGCAAGAAGAGGGTTCCCAAGAGGCATCTCTGTCAATGATTGCAGCGTTGGGGCCAAAACATGGGAATACCATGCAAGATCAGAGTTGGCTGGGATTAATCGACAGTGGCGGCACGCACAACTTTATGAGTGCGTACGCAGCTTGCCAGGGAAATTGGTAGACGACGGTGAATATGTTGGAGGATGGCACACCCCCAACAAGTACGGGTAGCAGGAGGCACACATCTTCCATGGCTTGGCAACATCAATGCAGACTTCGCCATCCAAGGGTAGTTATTCTCATCTTTGTTCACCATCCTGCCCATTGATGGGTTCGATGTAATACTTGGGGTTCAATGGCTGCGGACACCGGGAAAGATCCAATGGAATTTTGAGGAGCTATCTACGGAGTTCATAAGGGAAGGAAAGCATGTGAAGCTGCAAGGGCTAAAGCGTTCACCTCACCCAGCCATTATGCATTCAGGAGTAGGTAAGGCCGTAGTAATCCAAGCATTGCTTGACAAGTACGAAGATTTGTTTAGGGAACCTCAAGAGCTGCCACCCCCTCGATTCTGCGATCAACACATCACATTGGAGAAGGAACCAATCCTATTGTGGTGCGGCCCTATCGATATCCTTATCGGCAAAAAGATGAGATTGAGCAGCAATGTCAAACCATGTTGCAACAGGGAATCATTCATGCTAGCCGCTCCCTGTTCTCTTCTCCGGTATTGCTAGTTAAGAAGGCAGACGGGACATGGAGATTCTGTGTGGATTATAGGGAGCTTAATGCCAGCAAAATCAAGGACAAATTTCCCATTCCTGTAGTGGAGGAGCTTCTCGACGAGTTAAGAGGAGCCCGATTCTTTACTAAACTGGACCTGCGATCAAGCTACCACCAAGTAAGGATGCACTCCGAAGATATCGCCAAGACAGCTTTCCGAACTCACCATGGACACTATGAGTTCTCATGATGCCCTTCGGTTTATCCAATCCCCCCGCCACCTTTCAGTCTTTGATGAATGAAGTGTTACAAGATTTTCTTCATAAATTTGTTCTAGTTTTCTTCGACGATATCTTAATATACAGTGGGTCCGAAGAGAAGCATTTGGAGCACTTACGGCTGGTACTTGAGCGCCTGCGACTCCATCGGCTCTACCTCAAGCCCTCTGTTGGCGACACTTACGCTCAAAGAAATTAATCCGCAAGCGGATGGATATCGCTTGTAGTTTTCACCAGGAGTATTCCTAGAGTTATTGAATCCATAGGGAACGAGGGTTTAAAGAGATAATCCTCTATATCTTAATTATTTAAAATACCAGCCAGTCTAGGTAACGGGGGTTAGGATAAATGAAAAGACTGGAACACACACACACGATAAATATTCATGCAAATAAAGAGAAAGCTACTCTACCTAGATAGACAGTTGGGAGGACAACGAGACAAGTTTAATAAGTTCTCAAAATCGTGTGATTCAGTTTATTCAGTGAGCTTGGGTAATCAAACAGTGGTTACTTGGTATTCGTCGTCAGAGCTCGGATATTCACTACCACCCGCTATCCTGAATTGGAATCCCGAATGGTTATGATCATTCCGATAGGGCTCTACTGATCCAAAGCTGGACGCTGTGGGTTATGCACGAGATACTTAGTATCTACGGATGAATAGGGCTGTCACCACCTACCTCCTACCACATATACATGAGCCCGGATGTAAACCGAGTTAGTCCTAGTCTCAAACACCACGTCTGCTACTATTTCTAATCAATCTTCCTCAGTACCAAAAAGAAGTTGATCTAGGTTCAATGCCTGGCTCTTCCAGTATATGAGTGAGAACCTAAACTGATTTCGGACGAATACAAGCTACCGGTAATACAAATCTACACAACTCATTTATGTAGATATACTCAGCTCAAAAAAAGTTCAACACATAAGCAATGAATGAAGTGATCTCACTAATTGAAACAATTAGGAAAGGGTACAAGAGCTATTACCCGAATTCCCAAAGACACTTCCGGAACTCCGAGCTTCAGCCCGACTTGACTCTAACTCCCAACTACTACTAACTAAGAGCTACTCTAATAAGTGGAATGAAAGTGCGGAACGTGTTGTGTTCTTCTCCAAAAGTGAGGTGTAGGGATCCTTTTATAGTGTCCCGGAGCCAATGAGAGAGTGCCACGGCTTGGGACAAGTGTCATATTGCCACCCTCCAAAGGGGAATCCGAGGAGCTTCAATAGGGGGGTCGGCCGGCCTAGGGTGGGTCGGCCGACCCACCTTCTTCACCTCTCGGCCGTGGATTTCTTCTAGGATGCTTGCTTGATGGTGTAGATTAACTCCTTAAGCCGGTGGATCAAGTTGACATGCGCAAGAAAGGAATCCAAGGGAATCCTATGCTCATTTGTGAAGCAACCATGCCAATTCGATCAAACCGACTGTCGTGGACGTTGTAGATGTCTTCTAATTGTGCTTTTATGCCACTTGAGAGAAGCTGAAGCCGAATTGGTGACGTGGCCAGGTTGGCCGGCCTAGGGTGGGTCGGCCGGCCTGGCTTTTTGCCCGGTTCGGCTCCGGTTCTTCCCATTTTGTACTTGTGGACCCACAACTCATCAAAACTTGTGGAACTTTATTAGACTAAATAAAATGTTAGTATAAACCTTGGTTTTCCCTCTGAAATGCCGGAATTCTGGAATATGTTGACGTATAAAATTGGCGTTTATTTGACGTCAACACACCCCCCCAACTTGAACTTTTGCTCGTCCTCGAGCAAATAGCTCAAATGAGAACTCGGTGGATTAGGATTACATCAATATTATTATTCAATAAATACTAAGCATACAAGGTTGTACCACATTATTTGTTGACAGAAACTCGTACAAGTGTACCCCAACTTTTGTCAAACTCACGATGTTTTCAAAATCTCCCCTTTTCTTTTAGCGGTTTGAAAGATAGAATAACTTTGATAGAACTTTATCAACTCAGCCCTTTTCAAGCTATGTCTCGGGGTTTTTCTTTTCAAAATATTAGTTCCTCATTACTCTCAGATCTCTCGGTGGTATTTAATCCTCACCCTGGCCTTTTTAATAATGGCCTTCTTTCCTCCTATTCTAAGGTTTATGTGGAGCTCATAGGTATAGAAATGTGGCATACTTAGGTTGTATAATTTTGTAAAGTCAAAAATAGATCCTAGGGAATTTTGTACCACTTCGCATTCTGGTCATTAGAATAATTGCGTCCAGGGATGAGGGAGAGAATGGACTCACGCTAAAGGAATGAAGAAACACAAGTGCAAGTGATGAAGGGTACTAATGAGTCCGCCCCATCGGATCTTGTGTTTATGGAAAGGTCTACTTGAATTCTTTATTTGATTTGAGATTATTCCTCAATCTAGAATTTTTGAGAGGCATTTTTTTTCAAATAAAGATAGAAGGATATGATGGTTCTCTCTTCCTCTTTTCTTTTCTTTCATTTTTTATTTGCCTCAATTTTCTATAATCTGAGGAATAATTCCTTTTTTATTTTTGGAAGTCTTTTAGGGAGACCAAATAGATAGATATATGGTGGACTCACGAAAAAGAACTTGGCTTATTTTTATAGGGAGGAATATCTGGCGATGTATGCCCGTGTCCCAAATGTGGAATTCGGCATTACCAGATACGAGAAGCTAGCAATCAAAGGGTACGCGATAGGAAATGACCAGCTTTGAAGAGCACTAATTCCTAAGGATTTACTTTTGACAAAACTCAACACAACCAAAGTGGCTAAATGAAGGCTTTGAATTTATTTAGCATTTTTGGCTCTGGTAGGATGAAAAAGGACTAATGAGGAACTTCGAAATTTTTTTCGTTTCAAAATAAATTCCGAGACTATGCCTTAGTAGGGGCATAAGTAACTAGGTCCTCATCTCAGTTATATCGTATCCCTCAACAACTTAGAATTAGTTCAATAATGTCAACACTCGATGAGCAAGATTAAGCAGGATGACTACTCATACCAATAATTGTCAAACTTAAATGAGAGTACTAAATTGTACACTCAACATTTATATCACAATAATAGAGCAATGTTCAACATATCCTTTCTAGGTAAAATCAACATTTATACATTTTATTCAAAGGGAAATATTTTTGGTATTTTTAGATTTTGCAATTTTTTTATTTTTTTTTGATTTTTTAATTTTAAATATTTTTTAAGGCGTACTATTAACTAAGAATAGAGCTAAAGTTATTCACATGCGGGGCAAGACAATATGAGATTTTTAGCAAGGCAGATCAGGCAAGAACAACTGGGAACTCATCTAGCAGGGTACGAGCAAGGTACGGCAAGACATTAGCGGGGCGGCCACAAAGAAAGGTGGCGGAGGCGAGACACACCTATTGAGCCGGAGGGTCAAAACCAATATGCTGGAACCATGCCGCAAGGGCATCGTTCGTGGCTTGTGTTGCGGTGGTGGTATTGGCTCTAAGGTCAAGGGTGATATCCTCGTGGTACCTAGTGTGCTGAGCCAACGTTTGGTGTACGTGGCCCATGTCATCAACTAAGGTATCCATTCTCTGTCCTAAGGCATGGATGTCCTATGCGAAGGACTCGAAGTAGGAAGGGTAGCAGGTCGACGATGGTCCTCCCCGTCCTATCTCGGGTCCTTGTTCTCGAGGTGAGTGGGTCCATCCGGCATCATATTGCCATGAGCTTTCTACCTCATAGTTGTGCGTGCCCCAACCTCCGTACTCGTGTGGAGCATAGGCGGACGGGTTCCATTGATCCCATCCCACACTATAGTCGGAGTGATGAGCGGCCGCAGCTACCCCCGTCCACTGATCGTGGTGGGCTTACTGGGCTCAGGCTACTCTTGCTGCTGGCGTGCGCGGCTACGTGTCACAGGGCCAGACGCTATGCCTATGGGTTCCAAGGCTCTAAAATCAATGGTCAGCGTCCGGGCTCTGTAGATTCCGAGCCTTGGATTAGGCAAACGGATCTCAGTGGTGGTGCCCGGAAATCTCATGATATGAGCGTTCGACTCATCAACTCGAAGGATGTGGCCTTGGATGAAATGGTCCTTTTCTATTGTTTGGAATTGTGTGTCTAGAAAGGCCAATTCACAATGTTCTAATAGTCCCATACCCTCCGCAATGCGGGTGATTAGGGACGTGCAATCAATATCCCCCTTTTGGTTTGTCATCTCCATCCAGTGAACTACCATATTTGCGGTCGGGTTGACAGGCGTTTTGTTGACCATTGCAAATAGGTACTGCAGCTCATCAAGGCGCACAGTGCGCATATCTAGCCTAGAATTAATTACCATTGCTAGCCACCTATGCATGAACCTAAGTGTGGGTTGTGAATATCGTTCATGCGAGGTTTGCTAGTGCTGTTATACCCTTTGCCAGAAATGGATTCCCAGAATTCATCGCGATCAAAACCTGCTAACCTATCAGGAGTAACTCTACACAAGATGGAAAAACCTAGATATCTAGTTAGGTTCTTTAATGAGCATTCAAATTCTTCATTAAAGAATCTAAAATAATATCTATTCCCACCATAAAAAATGCGTAAAGTACTAAGAAATTCAAGGGTTAGAAGGCGCGAACCTTTTTCGACGATGGGAGCGAAATTTTCCCATCCGATGGCTCGGAAGGCTTCATTGAATTGGTCCAGATGGCCAATCTTGATCAGCAGTGTCGGGTCGTAAGTCTGTGTGTGCTGAAAAGACCGGCGCCTCAGCGCTTTGAAGACTTGTCGCTCTCGGTCGGTATGGAGCACAATTTGCTCCTCCGACACCAAAATCCTCATCCCCGGGGCTGGGCCAGCCTCGGAGGTTGTTGGGGCTTCAGAATATTCGTCGTGGTATCCCGAAAATTGGGAATCCACGGACATCGTATCCCCAGATTGGCTTTTCACGACCTCAGTCGGAGTATGAGTCCGATCCGAGCTGGACGAGCTGAATCGTTTGTGGACGCCCTTCGCTCACTTAGCGATGATGCGACCAAACTTACCATACCATGACGATATTTTTACCCGAAGGATGAACAAATACCCGAAGGATATATGAAAGTGTTTACGGGTTAGTCGTCCAAAATTAGTCATCAAAATTAGTAGTCCTTTGCCTCCACAAAATTATTTTTGCTCAATTTTTAGTTGACAGTATGCGTGTAGATGAAAGCAAATATGCAGTGCAGAGGAGAGCTGTAGGCATGATCATGCAATCACCGTAGGGTTGTGATCTCAACCTGCAGGTCACTCCCGTATTTATAGATTTTCTTAATGCATGATTAGTGACAAATGTGGGCCAAAATGCATGATTAATGAAGACAAATTATCCTACGTAGTGCCTATATGGATAGAGTGGTGGGTGTAGTGGAAAATAAGTGGTAGAGAGTAGTGAAAAGACCCACCCACTTGGGGAGGTAGTTGGCTGAAAGAAGTGGGTCGGCCGGCCTAGGTGGGGCCGACCGGCCTCACTTTTTCACCAAATTATTTTTTGATATTTTTGTAGTTTATAGGTAGGATAAATGCATGGTAAAAATTAAATATGCTGCATGAAAAATAAATATGAATGCAAGATAAACTTCCAGCTTACCTTTCGGTGGAAGCTCGAATTTTTGTTTTCGAGGTCGACGAGTTGGACCGCCTTCAACCTTCAATTGTCTTGAATTAGTTCCGCAGCCGGAGTAGCTGCGGCCGGTTGAATTTTTCTTACGCCACACTTGTTTGATCTGAGATTTTTTAGTGGCGTTGATCTTCCCTTGCGGCTCCGATTTCTCGACCGCATGTTTCTTCTGACGGGGCTTAGATTTCCCCTTGTTCTCCTTCCCCTTCCAGTATGGACGATGCAACGGCTCGTCCAACAATTGGAGAGTTCTCCTCATAGTAGCAATAAGGCTATCCACCTGAGGTCTTGGTATAGCCCTTGTTTCATCCTGTACAGGTTTTGGATTTTTACCATGAAATGTGCGTACCTGTGAGCATTGGTCAGCTCTTGGCCTGAAGTTGATTGTTTCATCTCGGCCGTTAATGTTGAGCTGAATTTCTCCTGCACCAACATCGATCATCGCATTCGCCGTGCTCAAGAATGGCCTCTCAAGAATGAGGGGCGTCTTGGTGTCTACTTCCATGTCCAGCACCACGAAATCCACGGGTACCAGAAAATTTTGAATTTTCATTGGTATGTCCTCCGCGACTCCAATTGGGTGGCGAATCGATTGATCCGCTAGCTGCAGGGTCATGCCAGTAGACGACAAGTTAGAATGATTCAATTTTTCATAAATTACCTTGGGCATGATGCTGACGCTTGCTCCGAGGTCGCACAGAGCACGCTCAAAGTATTGTGCACCAATGGAGCATGAGATGGTCGGGTAGCCAGGATTCTTCTTCTTCTCAGGGAGAGTGTTCAAGATCGCCGCACTGCACTCCTCAGTCAACTTAATGACTTTGGACGTCGGCAACGGGTGCTTGTTGTTGAGGATGTCTTTCAGGTACTTGGCATATGTCGGTACCTGCATTGCATCTAGCAATGGTATGTTGACATATAATTTCTTGATTACTTCAACGAACTTTCCAAACTGCGCATCCGCAGTTGACTTGCATTGGCGACGTGGGAAGGGTAGCAGTTGCGTGTCGGTGAATTCAGCGGGACTCGGCTTGGTCCGTGCTTCACTTCTCGTCGTCTTCGGTAGCTCCTCTCTTGGTTCTTCATCGTGCTCACCTTTCTCCTCTTCTTCGTCGGAGGTATCATTTTCTTTCACTACAGTGTTAGTTTACGGCGGGTCTCGAGTAGTTTTACCCGATCGAGTTGCGACCGCATTAACATTTTCTTTCGGGGGAGCCTCTGGCTGTCCCGGGAGCTTTTACGATGCAATTGTAGGGATTGTAGCAGCCAATTGAGCAATTTGAGTTTCTAACATTTTGTTAAAGCTCATCTGACTTTGTATGGCAGTTGTAAATTCTTCTAGTTGTGAATTAATGCTCTCAAGAATTTTATCATTAGCAAGAATTTTTCTATTAATGCTATCATTCACTTTTTGTTGAGCATTGCATCATCTAGAGGAGATTTATTGCGATTAAAATTGCCATTTTTACCTCCTTGAAGACGGTTGTCGGTGGAGAAGTTCGGCCTCGAATTCCAACCCAATGTGTAGTTGGATTGAGGTCGGAACCCATTGTTGATGAAGTTTGCGTCCTCCGATCGGGTCTCAGTGCAGTTGTCTCCAGAATGTCCAAGGCTCCCGCAAACCTCGCAAGTCATGCGAGATTCGAGTGCCTGGACGGTTTGATTCGGCGCTTCCAGCCTCTTTATTAATAAGTCCATCTTGGCCGAGTGCATATCCATGTTGTCGATTTGGTGGACTCCTCGGGTGCGCGGCTGCGAACGCTCATTGTTCCAGCCCTGGCTCGAGACCATCTTCTCAATGAGAGTGCGGGCAACACTCACATTGAGCGAGAAGAAGGCTCCTCTAGAAGCAGCGTCGAGGTGCTCTCGGGCAGTACGGTTCAGCCCATGATAGAAGCTCTGAATGATAAACCAATCTTGCATCCCATGGTGGGGGCAAGCCAATATATATTCTTGAAGTCGCTCCCAGGCATCCGAAATGGATTCATCAGTGTTTTGCTGGAATGCGGAAATCTTGTTCCACGGGGCATTGGTTTTGCCAGAAGGAAAGTACTTGGTGAGGAAGGCATTGGAGCACTTCTCCCAAGTTGAGACTGCATCTTTGTTGGCATAGAACCATTGTTTTGCCTTCCCGATCAATGAGAACGGAAATAGGTGTAGCCGAACAGCATCAGGAGTTGCACCCTTGATGGTGAAGGTACTGCAGATTTCAAGGAAGTGCTGCAGATGTGCGTTGGCATCCTCCGTTTGCTTGCCACATAAGGGGCTCGCCTGAACCATGTTGATAAGAGCTGGTTTCAGCTCGAAACCACCGTCACCCACATTGGTGGCAGGTCCAGTGGGGACATTGATGCTTGACGGGGCTGAGAATTCAAGAATGGTCTTCTTGGCATCCATTGATGATGAAGGTGTCTAAGTGACGAGGAAAGGGTTGCTCGTGAGGTTTGATAACTCAGAGACACAGATTTGTGGAGGTAGGACTCGAGGTCTTGTCCTTCGAACCAATGACTCCGGATTCTATTGGAAGTTTTCCGGGAGATCAAAATCGGTCATCCATCGCTCTGCTAGTTCCACAGAACAAAGACGGAGCAGGGTAATACCCGTTAAACTCGGCTGGTAGATTAAATAATTTAGATGTAGGTTTTGGGAAATTTCTTTTATCTCTTTTTTTGAAAAACCGTTGTGTTCCTCGGCAATGGCGCTAGAAAACTTGTTGGCGATACTTACGCTCAAATAAATTAATCTGCAAGCGGACGGATATCGCTTGTAGTTTTCACCAGGAGTATTCCTAGAGTTATCGAATTCACTGGGAACGAGGTTTTAAAGAGATAATCCTCTATATCTTAATTATTTAAAATATCAGCCAGTCTAGGTAACGGGGGTTAGGATAAATGAAAAGACCGGGACACACACACACGATAAATATTCACACAGATAAAGAGAAAGCTACTCTAGCTAGATAGACAGTTGGGAGGACAACGAGACAAGTTTAATAAGTTCTCAATATCGTGTGATTCAGTTTATTGAGTGAGCTTGGGTAATCAAACAGTGGTTCACTTGGTATTAAATGCGTCGAGCTCGGATATTCACTACCACCCGCTATCCTGAATTGGAATCCCGAATGGTTATGATCATTACGATAGGGCTCTCTTGGTCCAATGCCGAATGCGTGGGTTCTTGCGAGATACTTAGTATCTACGGATGAATAGGGCTGTCACCACCTACCACCTACCACATATACGTGGGCCCGGCCGCCCGGGTGTAAACCGAGTTAGTCCTAGTCTTAGATACCACGTCTGCTACTATTTCTAATCAATCTTCCTCAGTACCAACAAGAAGTTGATCTAGGTTCAATGCCTGGCTCTTCCAGTATATGAGTGAGAAGCTAAACTGATTCCGGACAAAAACAAGCTACCGGTAATGCAAATCTACACAACTCATTTATGTAGATATACTCAGCTCAAATAAAGTTCAACACATAAGTAATGAATGAAGTGATCTCACTAATTGAAACAATTTGGAAAGGGTACAAAAGCTATTACCCGAATTCTCGAAGACACTTCTAGAACTCCGAGCTTCAGCCCGACTTGACTCTAACTCCCAACTACTACTAACTAAGACCTACTCTAATAAGTGGAATGAAAGTGAGGGATGTGTTGTGTTCTTCTCCAAAAGTGAGGTTTAGGGGTCCTTTTATAGTGTCCCGGAGCCAATGAGGGAGTGCCACGGCTTGGGACACGTGTCATCTTGCCACCCTCCAAAGGAGAATCCGAGGAGCTTCAATAGGGGGTCGGTCGGCCGGCCTAGGGTGGGTCGGCCGACCCACCTTCACCTCTCGGCCGTGGATTTCTTCTAAGATGCTTGCTTGATGGTGTAGATTAACTCCTTAAGCCGGTGGATCAAGTTGACATGCGCAAGAAAGGAATCCAAGGGAATCCTATACTCATTTGTGAAGCAACCGTGGCCATTCGATCAAACCGACTGTCGTGGATGATGTAGATGCCTTCTATTGTGCTTTTATGCCACTTGAGAGAAGCCGGAGCCGGATTGGTGATGTGGCCAGGTCGGCCGGCCTAGGGTTGGTCGGCCGGCCTGGCTTTTTGCCCGGTTCAGCTCCGGTTCTTCCCATTTTGTACCTGTGGACCCACAACTCACCAAAACTTGTGGAACTTTATTAGACTAAATAATATGTTAGTATAAACCTTGATTTTGCCTCTGAAATGCCGGAATTCCGGAATATGTTGACGTATAAAATTGGCGTTTATTTAACGTCAACACGCTCCAAGTGTGCTTTCGCCCAGGAAAGGGTGGGCTCTTGGGGCTTGTTATTTCACATAATGGAGTATCAGCTGACCCCGAGAAGCTCTAGGCACTGAGTGCTTGGCTGTGTCCAAAATCTGTGGCAGCCCTCCATGGATTTCTGGGGTTGGCTAGGTATTATAGGCGCTTCGTCCAAAACTATGCCCGTGTAGCTGAGCCCCTAACAGTGCCGCTCCGGCATAACAACTTCACTTGGGGATCGACAGCCGAGGTGGCTTTCCATCAACTCAAACAAGCATTGATGTCAGCTCCCATCTTGCAGATGCCAGATTTCTCCCTTCCCTTTGTGGTAGAGTGTGATGCTTCAGGGACAGGTGTTGGGGCAGTCCTCCAACAAAATGGTCATCCCATTGCATATTTTTGTCATAAGTTGGCTGATCGGCATAGGAAACTGGCAGCATATGAGCGCAAACTCATCAGGTTATCCTAGGCAATGAGACATTGGAGACCTTACCTATGGGTTCATCCTTTTGTCGTACGAACGGACCATGGAAGTCTCAAATTCCTCCTTGAACAGGCTCTCATCACTCCTCCCCAACAGCATTGGCAAAGTAAGTTAATGGGTTTTGATTTTCGGGTGGAATATAAACCAGGGCGGAACAATGGGGCAGCAGACGCATTATCTCGCGTCCACATCGAAGAACAACCGCAGCAGCACTGCAGGGCGGTTTCAGGTCCAAAGGAGGTCACCAGAGCACAATGGTAGGAGGTGTTATGCCTTGATCCTGAGATTCAGCGTCTTGTTGATCAATGGGGGAGAGGCGCTGCACCGAGGGAGCCATATTTGAGCTCACAAGTGGGGCACAACCAGTGCAGGTCAACGCCGGGGGTACTCAATGAACAGTTCAAGAGGGTCTTGTCTTCAGGAATGGGAGCTTGGTGATACCAGCCACTTCACCTCTAGTGGCGCAAATCATCACATCGGTCCATGATCTCACTCATGAAGGGGTACAAAAAACTCTGCACCGGCTGCAAGCTCAGTACTTTTAGGAAAAACAAAGGGAGTCGGTTGAACGGTATGTAGGGAATTGTGTGATCTGCTCGCAAAACAAGACCAGCACTAGATCCCCCGCAGGGCTGCTACAGCCGTTGGCCATTCCACACCAGGTTTGGGCTGATGTCTCAATGGATTTCATCACCGAGTTACCAAAATCCCAGGGAAAGACCGCCTTGGTAGTGGTGGACCATTTGTCCAAGTATGCTCATTTTATTCCCTTGGCTCGACCTGCAACAGCGCCAACAGTGGCCAAACTCTTTTTCGATATGGTGGTCCGCTTACATGGTCTTCCGGAATCCATTGTTTCTGATCGTGACCCAGTTTTCATTAACGCTTTTTGGCAAGATCTATTCAAGCGCAGTGGGACGACACTCTTGATGTCCACAGCTTATCACCCCCAGATAGATGGCCAAACAGAAGTTGTAAATCACACCATTGAGATGTATCTTCGGTGTTTGGCAGGCGCTAATCCAACGACTTGGACTCAGTGGGTGCCATGGGCAGAGTTTTGCTACAATACTTCCTTCCATACTGCTCAGGTTTATTGGAGGGCTCCATCACCTCTGACACCTTATCAACAAGGGACTACTGTAATCGATGCAGTGGACTGCTTGTTGGTGGATCGTGATGCTCTCCTTAAGCATGCCAAAGACCATCTCCTTCAGGCGCAGAACCGGATGATGCAGCGATATGACAAACAGCACAGAGAGGTGGAGTTTCCTGTTGGTTCATGGGTCTGGCTTCGACTCCAGCAGCATCGGCAACACAAGGTTCGTCTGACTCGTCAGTCGAAACTGTCCCCGCGGATCTATGGACCTTTCCAAGTGTTGGCTCGTATTGGTCCGGTTGCTTATCGCTTGGAGTTGCAGGACACCGCCCGTATTCATAATGTGTTCCATGTTTCACTTCTCAAGGAATTTAGAGGAACACCTACTGAACAGACCATGGACCTTCCTATGAAGATCACTACTCCTGTCGCTGGGTACGTCCAGCGAGAGCCACTCTACATATTGGCACAACGTTTTGACTGAAAGTGATATGCCCTAGATGAATCATAGTGATGATTGTACCATGTCTTTGTTCAAGTAAATATGATAACGTTGTTTATAGGTTCACTGAATAAATGTCATGACTTTGTCCATTGGGTATGACTTGATTGTGAAACACATCGTTATATGACTTTATTCTAAAGGGTCCCTGATCCATATCATTAAGAGGAGCGGTTATGATTTGATCAGCATACGTATTGGTTGATGGTAATGTTTTACATACCATAGATATAGAGATATCAAACCAATCGGATGGACGCATGTTAGAGAACTTGGGCAGTTGGACAGACTTACTCTGAGACGCTGTGAGTTGTTATCTCTTATAGCGCCATCAGTGTATAGTCTCGAGTGGTATACCTATATGGTCCTTAGACTTGAGATTGTTATGGATGCCCAGCATGTTGACTCGTATACTTTGGTATCATCAAACGCTACACCGTAACAGGGTAGTTATGAAGGTGCCTACTGGGTATGCCACGATACATAGCCAGGGGTGTGACAATCAAGATGGAATTTGCCCCTCCTCAATAACAGGAGAGATACCTCCGGTCCCCTCGTGTGGATGGATATGGAAAGCGCACGGCCGGGCTAATATGACTAAGGAGTTAGTCATGATATGTATCCATCCACTACCGAGTGAATTGGTCGAGCTATCAACAAGGGTGGCGCGCATCTCGCCTTGAGCTTGACTAGTATCGGATGGCAAAGGGATCGGTATGTGAGTGTATCAAGGTTCAGTCGAATAATGATTTAGTGCATTCGAGGGTTAATACGTACTGCTAGGTGCCGCTGTTGATTGGTGGATTGGAAACGGGTTTACAGATCCACGGCTGACTTGCACTGAACCTAACGGGTCACACACTTAACGGGTTGGAACTGTTCAATGGGTTTGTGCGTGGATATGATCTATGTAGGAGATAGAACCCTAGTGGACCGAAGTCCGCTAGCGTGACTATATAAGGAGAGGCATAGGGGCGGCGTAAAGAGATGAGTTGAGCCTTTACCACGCCTTGCCGTCGCGCGCCCCTCCTGCTCTCCAAAAACCCTAGCCGCACGGCAAGGAGCTAGCACACCCCATGAGGCGTTCCTGCTCAGTTCGTGTGGATATCGCTAGAGGCGCTGCCGTTCGCGGACGCGCTGTTCGATTGGATTGTCGGCAACCACTCGACGACCACTCGGCGAACATCGGCGACCACTCGGCGAACACCGGTGAGTACTCGGCAACCACTCGGCGAGTACAGGCAAGCACTTGATAGTGATCTAGGCGAGTACGTCTACTTCCTCTACGCGCGAGAAACTGCTTCCGCTGCATCTGCGTGTCAAGGGTAACGATCCGTGATCCTCTACTTGCATGTGCTCCTGGGTGATTTGTGGTAGAAAAATTTGTTTTTGTGCTCGCATAGCCTATCCGTTTCCCAGCAGTGGTATCACAGCCGATCAAGTGTAGTATTGGATCTGGATCAGGCGCATATAGTGATATGTTGTTGTGATTGTTCATGGGTTGATTGGATCAATCGGTAGTCTGGGTAGAGGTATGAGTTGATAGCGTGATGCGATCAAAAAGATTAGTTTGTCCTCTTTCAAATTCGTGCTGCACAATTCCCCTACCAACTGGTAACACCATCAGGGATGCACGCGTGCTGAATAGATTGGGGCAACAGATCGAGGCCGCATGCATTGCTGTTTTCTCAAGGGGACCTCACGCGATTGGATCGATATGATCGGTCTAATGAAAATCGGGTTATGTTGATGATCTTGCAGTCGGCTTGATGTGATCAATCCGATTGGAATTTTCATTGTGTTTTCATAGATATGATCTATGTTCCCCACACAGTGCGTCGCGAACGCTGCCCGCACCCTAGCTGCTTTGAATCCTCATGTAATTTTGTCACTAGCTGCTAGATGTAGTAGTATAGTGCAATGTCATGGTGGACTCAACCCTAGATGGCCTAAAGGGCAAGGATGGTCGTGGAGATGGAGATCATTGCGTCCTGCGCCATACTAGTTCACAGTTTAATATGATTATCTATGTAGATCATGTCATTTCTGGTGAATATGTTAACCTGACTGAATAGTTTCCCTAAGAAAAATTAAGAGTAGATGCCTTTTTACCAATAGCTGCACCTATTGTCTTGTAGGTTGGCGGGTAAGGTCTTGACAATTCAAGAACGCCGTCTTCTTCCTTATACAATGGGGTGGGTGTAGCCTTACCCGTGCATCCACATGCATAGTATTGGTTTACTTAACAGAGATCCAAATAGGATTTGGGACTTCGGGGCGTCAGGGTTGGGAGCCGGGGCATATGATGCCATCCCAACAAGCAAGAGTCACATACGATGTGATTGGCAATGCGTTGCCTACCTATGTCACGAGTTCGAGTGGTATTGACAAATCATTACCCGAATCGCGGTAACCATGGATCTTGTCTCACGGAGATCGCCAGAGGGAAAGTGATCTTAGTGGGAGTATCTTTTGTTAAATTTTGTTTAATAGAATATTAACATGAACATAGTATTAAGACTTTGCTGTTGTAGATGCCGCCTGTTGTTGCAAACAATGGTTTTAATTTGCGATCAATTCTGGAGAGAGAAAAACTCTCCGGAACGAACTTTATTGATTGGTATTGAAACTTGAGAATTGTTTTCAAGCAAGAGAAAAAGGAGTATGTTCTAAAGGATCCCTATCCTAAAGAACCCGACGATAATGCTACTGCCGCTGATCGCAGGGCTTATGATAAGCACTGCAATGATTCTCTTGATGTTAGCTGTCTCATGCTTGCTACTATGAACTCTGAGCTTCAGAAGCAATATAAGGAAGCGGATGCTTACGAGATGATCGTGAGTCTTCGTAGCATGTTTGAGAACCAAGCAAGAGCTGAGAGATACTCGATCTCAAAAACTTTGTTTGCGTGCAAGCTGGCTGAAGGTAATCCTGTGAGCCCTCATGTGATTAAGATGATTGGTTACATTGAGAACTTAGAGAAACTGGGTTTTCCTCTAAGCGGAGAGCTCGCAACTGATGTAATTCTCCAATCGCCTCCTGTAAGCTTTGAGCCGTTCATCATAAACTTTGATATGAATGGTATGGAGAAAAGTATGGCTGAATTGCATGGGATGCTGAAGACAGTCGAGGAGAGCATTAAGAAAAGCAATAAACATGTTATGGTGGTTCAAAAGGAAGGGGGTAAAAAGAGGAAGCATGGGGGCAAGGGTAAGGGTGAGGATACGATCCAAGACCCCAAACCTAAATCTGATGGTAAGACCAAAAGAAATGGCCCTGCTTCTTCTGACAAATGCCATTACTGCAAAGCAAATAGGTATTGGAAGAGGAACTGTTCAAAGTTCCTAGAAGATAAGAAGCATGGAAAGGTTCCACCTTCTAATTCAGGTATTAATGTTTTAGAACTTAATCTTGCAACTTGCCCTATTGAATCTTGGGTATTTGATACCGGTGCAATGATTCATTCTTGCAAATCGTTGCAGGGGCTAAGAAGGACTGGAGATTGCAAGAGAGGCGACGTGGAGATTCGCGTCAGCAATGGAGCAAAGGTTGCTGCGAAGACCGTCGGCGTCTATCCCTTGTCATTACTTTCTGGTTTAGTCATGGAATTAAATAATTGTTATTCTGTTTCTGCATTGAGTAAGAACATTATCTCTTCTTCATGTCTGGATGAAGATGGTTAAGACTTTGTAATAAAGAACAAGCGTTGTTCAATTTATTTCAATGGTTTGGTCTATGGTAACTGTCCATTAGTGAATGGAATGTATGTGTTAGATCTTGGTAATGCTTCTATTAGTAATGTTAATACAAAAAGACTCAAAATAAATGATTTAGATTCGACTTACTTATGGCATTGTCGCTTAGGTCATAAAGCAAAAGACGCATGGAGAAGCTCCATAAAGATGGTCTTCTCGATTCATTTGATTCTGAATATTTTGAAACATGCGAACCTTGTTTATATGGCAAGATGACAAAGGCACCTTTCACTGGTTCGAATGAGAGGATGTGTGAGTTGTTGGCACTCGTGCATACTGATGTATGTGGACCAATGAGCTCCACGGCCAGAGGTGATTATCAATACTTCATTACTTTCACCGATGACTTTAATAGATATGGCTATATCTATCTGATGAGGCACAAGTCTGAATCTTTTGAAATGTTCAAGGAGTTTCAGAAAATCATTTGGGCTAGAAAATTAAATTTCTGCGGTCTGCCTGTGGAGGTGAGTATTTGAGCCAAGAGTTTAGTGATCATCTAAAGAGTTGTGGAATTGTTCCGCAATTGACTCCGCCTGGTACGTCTCTGCAGAATGGGGTATCCGAACGGAGGAACTGGATTTGTTAGACATGGTACGGTCTATGATGAGTCAAGCAGATCTTCCATTGTCATTTTGGGGGCACGCTCTAGAAACAGCTGCGTTCACGTTGAGCAGAGTTTCATCTAAATCCGTTGATAAGACACCATATGAGATATGGAAAGGGAAACGTCCCAATTTGTCTTGTCTTAAAATTTGGGGCTGTGAGGCTTATGTAAAATGTTTGACGTCTGATAAGCACCACGCCAAATCGGATAAGTGTTTCTTTGTGGTACCCAAGGGAAACCGAAGGGTATTATTTTTATAACCGGAAAGAAGGTGTCGGGGATAAAATCACGGCTCATTGCCATGGCCCACTCCCTGATGGCCCGGTCGAACAGCCTGCCAGGGCCCAGCTCTCAATATGGCCGAGCTAGTAGATCAAGCTTGTCGAACTCCATCAGCGACCACGGATCTCTTCCTGAGGACTACGACTCAGAAAGACAGGATGTCTCATCCCCTGTCAGATCGGATCGATCTGTTCGATCTCGATCGCTTTCCATGTCTGGGACAGAAATCTCTGGATACGTTCCGGAGACTGTCTTAGATCAGGCTCCCGTCATCGACGATGATTATGGAACCGATGATCTATATGAAGGTTTGGATCTCTCGGATTCCAAGGCTATGTCGGTTGATTCTTCCTGTGGCGACACAGTGATGACACCGTCTAGCATGCCAACACACGGCCACCGCAGCATCAACATGGCCGGTGAGATCGGGCAGTCCAATTCTGCTCGGCACCAAGATGAAGCCGTGCTAGCTGCTCGCGAGCAAGATGTTGTTCGCTGCTGTCTTGACGAGTCCATCAATCAGACCTTGGCGCAGATCCGCGACCAGCGCAAGCGACAACGTCGCGACCCGCCTCGCGCGCCTACGCCAAGACCCCCGGCAGAAGTTCAGCCTGCTCGGGTCGAATCCCCGCGTGACCAGACTCCGGTCGGGCAAAACGCGGATGCCTCAGGGATCCCTGGACCCCTAGATCAGAGTTGGGAACGACTCCAGGCCATGGCAACGGTGCTTAGATCCACCAACCAGGCTGACCTCGCCCGCATGGGCGAGGCTGTTGCCTCCCACCTTGAGCGACTGGCCGAAGGCCTTAAGTCCCTATGTGAGGCCAACACCTCCTCCGGGCAGCACAGTCAGCGTGTCCGGGTGGATTTGGACAGCGAGCGCTCCGATCGATCGCATGACCGCCGTCACCGTCGAAGGATCACTGTCCACGAGCAAGTTACCCGTGGTCGCCATCGCTCGCCAAGCCCCCGTAGTCATCGCGACCACAGGGGAAAGCGTGCACGCGATGATCACGGACGATCCCCTCGTGAGGAGCGTGTTGTTGCGACCACGAGGAAGGAGCGTGGAGGCTTATCAAGGAGAGAGTTCCTCCAGGCAGAAACCTCCCGCTCAGCTAGAGTCCCCCCGACCAACAGGACCAATATCTTTTCAAGGCTAGGTTCTGCTGGGGAAGGTGGCCGGTCTTATGCCTTGGGCTGTAGGGCTTTTTTTGATGAGCTTCGTGCCGTCCGGTGGCCCTCGAAGTTCAAGCCCGGTCACATGGAGAGGTACAATGGGACTCAAAACCCAGAGGAATTCCTTTCCATCTACGCTACGGCCATCATGGCGGCCGGGGGTGACGAGCTCGTCATGATTAATTACCTCCCGACTGTCCTTAAGGGTGCTGCTTGGACGTGGCTGTTCAATCAGCAAGAGGGTTTCATCAGCACTTGGAACCAGCTTTGTGACGCTCTGATTGCCAACTTCCAGAGCTGTTACGTGCATTTGGGCAAGGAGGATGATCTGCACCAGATGATCCAGATGAACGGGGAGAACCTCCGCAACTTCGTGAAGCGTTTCATCAAGATTCGCAACACGATCCCGAACATCTCGGACGAATCTGTTGTCCGCACCTTCAAAAACGGAGTCCGCGACGAGCGGCTCACCCAGGATCTCGAGATCAATGAGACCTGGACCGCCAACGATCTGTTCAAGGCGGCTGATCGCTATGCCAATGCGGCGGAACGCGTTCAGTATAAGAAGGCGTTCGACAAGGGCGAGCTGCCCGCCCAGCTTGGTATGGAGGAAAAGAACAAGAGCAGCAACAATCCTGGTGACAAGAAGTCCCAGAAGAAAAGGAATGGTGATGCAAACAACACCGTTGCCGGTATAGATCGCACACCTCCTCCCAAAGATGTGCAGAAAAAGCCCAACAATAATTATAAGGGTAAGAAGCCCGCCCAGGGAGGCAACCAAGTCAAGAAAGGTCCAAGTGACCGATATTACAAGTTCCACCAGAATTCCGGGCATGCCACGTGCCATTGCAGGACCTGGGCTGCAAAGCTCGAGGATTTCTACAACGGCAAGGGCCCAATGCCCACCCTGCCCGAAAAAGGTGATGCCGGCAAGGCCAAGCGCCAAACCGACGATGGTGATCGGGAAGACGATGATGAATATCAATAGCCTATGAACCATATCGCCGTCATCTTCGGCGGCTCCTTGGCTTACCCCTCTCGGCGCAGCCTCAAAGAAGCTGCTCGGGAGGTCCACAACGTTGAAAAGGGCAAGCCTCAGCTCGAATCGATGAAATGGACCGAGGTCCCCATCTCCTTCTGAAGACCCGAGCTAGGCGGCTAGAGGGGGGTGAATAGACGCCACAACATTTTTCGACGTTTCCACCAAAAACCTGAACAACTTGACAACTATGTGTACCCTTCACTTGGGTGTATGAGAGCCATGAAATATTTGAGATTTTGAAAACACAATCCTGGTTGCCAAGTGTTCAAAAGAGAGGAATCAATTCAAATCTTGCTTTAGGAAAGGAGATCAAGCCAAATGACCAAAGTGGCTTTCAGAAAAGCAAAAGCAGATTCTTTCAGAACTTGTCCTCTAATGGAGCAGGAGATTGGTGGCTTTATGGTGCTCTAAAAATCGTGGGAATTTTTCTCCCTATGTGTAAATGCGTCGTGAAGCACTCCACCAAAAATCTCCTCAAAACTCCTTACAGAAAAATCATGAAAAATGAAACAACACAAGCAGCTTTTTGGAAAGCAAAAGCAGATTCTTCAGAGTTTGTTTCTAATTGAAGCAGAGAGATGATGGCTTTATGTTACTCAAAAAATTGTGGGAAGTTTTCTCCCTATGAAACCATGAGTCGTGAATCACTCCACCAAAAATCATCTCAAGAATCCATCCACAGAAAATATGAAAAATCAAACACCAAGAGCAGTTATGAACTTCGAGCAGAAAGTTTAGGGCTCGGTTTTCACTTCATAGCTCCCACATGGGGAAACCAGTGGACTTCAAATTTTTACCACAGATGGGTATATGAGTCAGGCATATTTTCCAACTTGAATCATCCCAAAATAATTTTTCTAGATGTTTCTAAAAATATTTTACTGACTGTTGCGCGGATAAAAGTTTCTGGACAGATTTGCAACAAGTCAATAACTTGATCTCTTGCCTCTCATATGGTTGCAAAGAGTGTGGAAAATCATATTAGCAACCTCAAGTCATCATAGATCATGATGAACCAGTAAGAAATCACCAAGACTCTTCTCCAAATAAGAGCTCCAAAAAGGAAAATCAAAAGAAAGAAAAACTTGGAGCAAAACAACACAAGATGATCATGAAGATGAGAGATTTCATTGCATAGGAGTTGGGGATTACAAACCACACTCCATGTGGTCACAAGCACTCTAAGTGCCACCCTTACACACCCAACTCACCCTCTCTATTTCTGAAATTTCAGCTCTAAGGGGATGAGGAGGAGGTGCTCCCCTCCACCTCTATTTATAGCCCATGGGTGAGATGCCCTAACACCTAGAGCCCATCTCCACCCTTCATTTGAGGATGAGTGGTGTACTACACACACACACACTACAAGACACATTCCCGAGAGAGAATATTCTCCACATATCCCTCTGGGAAATATCTTCGCAGCATCTTCGGTCGCCAGCCCACGCCTGGGCCCACCGGTCAGAACCAGCTTCGCCACCAGGTTACCGACGCCGCAGCCTCCAGCTGCCTCGGATTCCTCGCCGTGGCTAAGCTTCTCGAGTGCACCACCTCATGTGACCACCAGGTCATCGAACCCGTCACCAGACCTCCCGGACGCACTGACCTCCAAATGTCCCATGAAGGCCACCACGCACTACCGATACCTGCATCACTGAGGTGAACACATACGAAACTAACACACCTTACCTTACCTGCAAGGTTAGTCCATCACAAAATTACCAACACAATAATCCCTTCATGACATCACAATTAGGAAGTCCTAACACACCACGTGTAAGCTTAAATTCCACCGGACCACATCCGATCAAAACTATTCCTAGCCCAAGCTCAGCACAATTGTCCGGTTCCAATTCCACGGCAATTTTCACAAATGCACCATTTAAGATTCTTCAAAACACTTCAAATTCCATCTTGTCACATATATTCATCATCAAACCGGGGTACCCTCCACATGGGTCTCAACACCTTCTCTCAGGAGGATTGCCCCACTGGGATGACCAAGCCTCAGCGGCTCCCACTGGTGGTCGCTCCGACCATCAGCAACGCCAGAGTTGGCCGTGTCTTGATCGACGGCGGGAGCGTTTTGGACTTGCTTTCTGCTAAGGTCTTGGACGAGATGCAGATTCCTCGCTCCAAGCTTAAAGAGGTCACTATGCCTTTCTACGTCATTGTCTCGGGAGAAGCTGTTCGGCCGTTGGGGCAGATTGTTCTACCTGTTACCTTCGGCAGCCCAACCAACTTCCGGACAGAGTTGATCACGTTTGACGTGGTTGACTTTCCATCTGCGTACAACGCAATCTTGGGCCGTCCATCACTTGGTAAGTTCATGGCCGTGTTCCACCACGCTCACCATTGCGTGAAGATACCGGGTCCTAATGGTGTGATTACGGTCAAGGGCAACTACAAAGCTGCTCTGGATTGCGACGAGCAGTCCCTTGCCCTAGTCGACCAGCTTCCGCCGCGTGGTCCCGAAGTTCCACAGACCAAGTCTGCACGCCCTAGGGCTTCCCTTCAGCCAGGGGGGAGACCAAGGAAGTTCCGCTGTCCCTGGATGACTCTTCCAAGACAGTTCATTTGGGGGCCAATCTGTAGGAAAGCGAGCTCATTGCCTTCCTCCGAGCTAATGCAGACGTGTTTGCCTGGGAGCCGTCTGACATGCCCGGAGTCCCAAGGGAGGTTATCGAGTATAAACTGGCAGTCCGACCGGACAAGAAGCCTGTTCGCCAGAAGCTTCGACGCTTTTCGGACATCAAGCAGGGGATCATCAAGGATCAGCTTGGCAAGCTGCTCGCTACTGGTTTCATCCGCGAGGTTGATCACACCGAGTGGCTGGCCAACCCTGTCATTGTAAAAAAGAAAGGCGGCAAGTGGAGGATATGTGTCGATCACACAGATCTGAACGCTGCTTGTCCTAAGGACAATTTCCCGCTGCCTCGCATAGACCAGCTGGTCGTCGCGACTGCGGATGCCTAGCTTTTGATTTTTTTGGATGCTTACTCCGGTTATCACCAAATAAGCATCTCCCCCGAGGATGAAGAGAAGACTGCCTTCATCACCTCCTTCGGCACTTTCTGCTATACGACCATGTCTTTCGGTCTGTGCAATGATAGTGCCACGTTCCAGCGCTTAATGGAGAAGACTTTCCCAAAACAGCGCGGAAGAAACCTGGAGGTCTATGTCGACGACATAGTTGTAAAGAGCAAGTATGCTCCAGATCATGTAAAAGACCTGGCCGAGACTTTTCAAAATCTCAATAGGCATCGAATAAAGTTAAATCCAGAGAAGTGTACCTTTGGTGTTCGATCTGGAATGTTGTTCGGTTATGTAATTGGTTCACAAGGAATTTCTGCTAACCCCAAAAAAATCGCGGCCATTGCAAACATGCAGGCTCCGACTACCGTCAAGGAAGTTCAGAGCCTCACCGGACAGATGGCTGCTTTGAACAGATTTATTTTCCGTCAGGGCGAACACGGGCTGCCCTTCTTTAAGGCCCTGCGCAAGCACAATGGCTTCGAGTGGACAGAGGAGACTGATCGATCTTTCCAAGATCTAAAGCAATACCTGTCCAACCCACATATCTTGACTACCCCGCACCATGGCGGCGACTTTTGTCAGACCTTGGTCTGACGCCGCAGCGGTTAGCGGTCTTGACGGTGGAAAGGGAAGGCATACAGCGGCCAATCTATTACGTGAGCGAGGTGCTTCATGGATCAAAGGAGCGTTACCCTGAGGTCTAGAAGTTGCTCTGCGCCTTGCTTATGTCCTCCAGGAAGCTTCGGCATTACTTCCAGGCGCATCAAATACTGGTCCCAACCAAGTTCCCTCTTGGAGATATCTTAAGGAACAAGGAGGCCGGCGGACGTATAGCTAAATGGGCAATGGAACCGCGAATTTCGCATTACATTTCTCGTCCGAATCGCAATTAAATCACGTGTCCCGTGACTTTGTCGCTGAATGGACCTGTCTGCCCAAATCCCAGGAAGCTCCCGAGCAACCTGATGAACCCCCTTGGACCATGTTTTTTGATGGTTCGCGCACTGGAAACTCGGGGGCTGGTTTTGTTCTCATTTCTCCTCAAGGAGAGCAACTCCAGTATTCTATCCAACTACACTATGTGGCGACTAACAACGCCGCGGAGTACGAGGCCCTCCTCGCGGGACTAAGAGCGTGCAAGTCGCTCGGCGTCCAACGGCTGACTGTGAAGGGAGATTCACAGCTGGTCATCAATCAGGTAAACAAGGGTATCAGTGCTGCGATGACTCAATGGCGCGATACCTGGTTGAAGTGAGGAAGTTGGAGCGGCACTTTCGATTTTTCGAGGTGCTCTTCGTGCCCAGGAAGGACAACTTCTTGGCCGACCAACTGTCCAAGTATGGATCCTCACGCGAACCTGCCACAGCAGGAGTGCTCGTCGAGCACCTTTATAAGCCCTCTATCACGTCTCCGGACGAGGCAACAGAGACAGGTGGTGTGTCTCCGTCATTGAGCGGTCATGGATCGACAACACTATTTGTCCGTACCTTGCGATGGGACCTCGCTCAAGACGGCCGAGCGCCTCGGCTTATAAGGCGTGCTAGTCCATACAAGCTTGTGGACGACATCCTTTACCGTCAAGGTGCTCTGGGAGTCCTCTCCAAGTGCATCTCTCAATAGGAGGGTGTGTTTCTTCCTAAGGACATACATGAGGGTGCCTGTGGCAACCACGCCTCCTTCAGGACTCTGGTCGGCAAAGCGTTTCGTATGGGCTATTATTGGCCTACAGCATTACAAGATGTCCGGGATATAGTGACTAAGTGCAAAGCTTACCAATTTCACGCCCGGAAGACACATAAACCCGCCCAAGAGCTCCAAACGATCCCCCGTCTTGGCCTTTTTCCACATGGGGTCTGGATCTCCTCGGCCCATTCCCTAAGGGGTATAAGGGCTACACACACTTGCTCGTCGCCATCGACACTTTTACAAAGTGAATTGAGGTAGAGCCTGTGTCATCGCTTCAAGCCAAAACGGCTGTGCGCTTCTTCAAGAGCAACGTGGTCACGCGCTTCGGGATTCCCCACAAGCTGATCACTGATAACGGTACCCAGTTCAGAAACGAGATATTCCAGGAATACTGCGAACAGCTGGGCACCAAGATCTGTTTCGCCTCTGTGGCACATCCACAGAGCAATGGAGCAGTCGAGCGAGCTAACCGACAGATCGTCCAGGGTATCAAATGGCGCGTGTTCGCGGCACTCCGCGAGCACAATAAGGCCTAGGTTGACGAAGTTCCTTCCGTCCTCTGGGCAGTTCGCACTATGGCTAGCCGGGCAATCGGGGAAACTCCTTTCCAATTGGTCTACGGTGCAGAAGCCATCCTACCCGCCGAAATAGTACTCGGCTCGCCTCGCACGAGCTCGGTCAACTTGGTTGACGACGAGCAAGAGCGCTTACTCGATCTCGATCTCCTCGAAGGCACACACGAACGGGCACAAGTTAGAATGGCGCGCTACCAGCAAGCTCTTCGCCGGCACGCTGCCAAGTCAGTTCGACCAAGGGCTTTGAAGGCGGGCTACCTCGTTCTGCGCCGTGTCCAGAACCTGTCCAATGCCAACAAGTTAACTCCCCGATGGGAGGGCCCGTTCACGGTCGTTTCTTCTGCTCGCCCGAGGGCTGTTCGCCTGGCAATGGAGGACGGGAGAGAGCTGACCAGCACTTGGAATATCGACCAGCTTCGTAAGTTCTTTGTGTAGGTCTTTTGTGTGTTTGCTTAGCTCCAGGCTTTTGTAAACTTCGCGTCTTAGTTCGTCCAAGTCTCTCGGGCTGCCATGTAAAGTTCGATCCAATTAACAGTGAAATTTTCGCGGCCCCCTGTGACCCCTTTTCACTACTTGTCTTCTCAGACTATCTCTTTCGCTGGTAACATTTGATGGCTGCCCGGTCTTGCGAACTCTTGGCTCCGCGATCTTCAGGGTTTCCCTGCCCGTGTCTAGTTTTAACAAGTTTCTAAACTCAAAGTTGCGTAAAACGGCTTTTCGCCTCGCGGCTAAGTCTGCTCTCGTAAGCCCTCTGCGGCAGAGGCACTTACCGTTCACGGCACAACCACTTGGCAAAGCCTGCTCTTGTAAGCCCCCCGCGGCAGAGGCATTTTCCTTGTTCGGTTCATCTATGAATCGCCTAACTTACGTCGACGAGCAGTTCTTAGAATAAGTCGATCAGGATACGGGTGTCGCTCTATCTCTCTACGCACGTGCTTGATTTCGCAAACTTAGGACTTCAAGCATCATCCGTACCGGGGGCTAGGGTGTCGCTCTTTCTCTTGTGCACCTGCTCCAGTTTGCAAACTCAGGTTTTCCAGCAGCTACACAACGGGGGCTGGGACTTAGGCTAAGCGTTCTACCGGTTTTCCTCAAAACTTTCTAGCGCTATCGTGCCTTTGCTCTTAGTTTCCTGTTCGTTCTTGTCTTTTTGCTGCTCTTTTTTGCAGGAAAAACGTAAGTCTTTATTGCATTGCCAAAATTTTACAGGTACAAGGAGTACGACCTACTTCTACTTCGAAACAAGCTGCTCCTTCAGTCCCTCGTTTTCTATCTTGAGGCGCAGGACTTCCCCTTGTGCCTTGAAGCCCTCTCTAGCCTCAGCTCGGAGACGATCAGTTTCCTCCTTGCTGAGCCGGGCCTGCTCCGCTACTTCTGCACGGAGAGCCTCGACCTCTTCGGTTTTGGCGCGCAGCTGCTCGGTCAGAGCCTCGCTCTGACTAGCTCGCTGCTCGGCGGTCTTGAGTTGCTCGTCCAGCTCCTTGACCTTGTCCTCCGCGGTGTTCGCCCTCGCTGCCAGCCCGCGCATCTCCTCGGCCTCCTCCTGTGATGCCCACAGGCTGGACTTCTCCTGGAGAGCCGCGGAAGCCTGCCTCTCCTCGGTCAGCTGGGCCTTCAGCTTTTTCACCTTTGCCTTCAACCTGCTCCGGCTCTTGGCTGGTGCAGAGGGCTCCTCCTCGTGCCCCCTCGTTCGGAGATGCTCCTGGAAGGCCGCCATAACGGCGCTGCGCTCGACGGTGACGCCTTCCACGAGGTCCTCCATGGTGCCCTCCATGAACTGAAAGAGAGAAGACCAAATCAAGATTCGGGCAGTTCTAGCTCGAGTAGACATAGTTTTGGTATTGAGGTTTACCTCTCCGAGCCGCCGCTCCAGACTCCGGCGCAGGCGGTCTTCAAGGTCGTGGGTCACGAAGCCTCGTCTGTTCGGGACGAGACCCGCGCGCCTTTCCCTCCGCTTCGTCTTTCCTGTGCGGGCGCGTGTCCGCCTTGGGGCAGTTGCGACGGGCGAAGTGTCGCCCTCGTGCTCCTGCCCCTCTTCTCGTTCCCCTGCCCGTTCGCCTTCGGGCAGGACCGGCTCCTCTCCGATTGGAGACGCCGGTGGAGTGACGAACAGGGTGACTTGGGACCCCTGCCCGCGATCTTCCTCTTCTTATTCCCCGGTGGCAGGGATGCCGGGCAGGACCGCTTGTTCGGTCCCGCCTTGGGCAGCCGGCAGAGCCAAGATCTTGGCTCCGCTTCTCGTGGCGCCGTGCTCCACTTCTTGGGCTTCCAGCCTGCCCTTCAAGGCGACGATTCGGTCGCTGGGCTAAGATGGGACCGCAGCCCACGCTGCCAGTTTGTCCTTCAGGGCGAGCAGCCTCGTTGCTCACGAGGCACCGTGTAGGTGCTCGGGCAGCAAAGACCGCTCAACCGCCGCGAACACGTAGTTCGCGTCGACCTCCTCCTGGGCAGCTGATGAAAAAAAAAGAGTTAGTTCGTGCGCAGTTTGGTATAATGTAAAGGGAACAGCTTTCTGGCTACGTACCTGCCACAGGGAACGTGACCTTCTTCTTTGCTCCTCGATGGAGCTTACGCTTCTTGCTCGGGGGCTCCTCGGCTTCTTCGCCTTTGCCTCCAGGAGCTTGCGGCGACAAGCTCAGCTCCCTGCTGAGCTAGGCGCTCTTCTGGCGCAAATCAAGAAGCTTCTCCTTACGTGCTACCTCCTACTCAAGCCTCCTCTGCTCGGCGATCTGTTGCAGCCATTCCACAAGGCCCGGATGAGCTAGCGCGAACCGCGTCAGCCAGAGGGTCAAGTTCCGTACCTCTTCATCGCTTTGCTCGGCGAGGAGGGATGGGCTTGGGTGATCTCCCCGCGGCTGGCCGCACTCTCGCTTGAGCTGCTCGGGGCGCTTCTTCCCCACAGGGGGCTTCTGGGATGGTTGACGGCCGCTGCGGCGCGGCGAGCTCCGCGTCGGCGCTGCGGCCACCTTGGGCTTCTCGGCCACTTTGGCCTTGCCTTTCCTCGCTCCCTCAGAGTCGGAGAGCTCCTCCACGATCCCTCCAAGGATCAGTTGGTCCTCCTGCTTGTTCGGGAAGCGAATGTTAGCATCTTCAACAGTGTAAGTCAAGCAACACAAGCGGGGTTTAAGTGACTTACCTCGTCTGTGCGGACGAGCACGTTGCGTGGACAAGTGTAGGCCACCTCACCGGTGACTTCGCCGTCCTTCTTGGCAGCCTTCAGCATGGAGTCGACCTGCTCGGTCACCCATGCGTCGGTTGGCATCACTGCTCGAGCAGAAGAGGCTGTTAGTTCCTGTTCAGATGAATCATCAAAGAACGGCTAAGTGTTTGATTAACTTACCTGTGCTCTCCCTGGTGATGTTTTCCCACCCTTCTATCTTGTAGAAGGGGTAGGGTCTTCTCCGCAGCGGACAGATCCTGTTCGCCGTGAAGTCGCAGATGATCTCCCTGCCCGTGAGCCCGAGGCCCACGAGGGAGACTATCTTTCGTGTCAAGTACCAGTCCTCGTCGGATAGCTCCGGCCGAGGCATTGGTGTTTCCTTTGCCGGTGCCTTCCCGGTGAAGAAGAGCTTGCTGTCGCCGCTCCTCTTGGTGTAGAACCACCTCATCCACCACGCGCCCATCGAGTTGAGCAGTGGTGGACGAGGGTACGGTGCGTCGTCGGCAGTGGCCCGGAGCTTGAGGTAGTAGCACCCAAGCGCCGAAGCGACGGAGCTACTCCTCGTCACCGTGTAATAGTGGAGGAACAGTCCCACCGGTGGATCGATTCCCAGATAGTCTTCGCATAGGTGTGCGAAGACGGCCATCTGGAGGATGGAGTTCGGATTGAGGTTCGCTACCTCCAATCCGCTAATGTTGAAGAAGGCCTCCACGAAGTCGCTCTTGGGAGAACTCAACCCGAACAGTGCGAACTATTCGAAGTTGACGAACTATTCCTCGAGCGGCTCCGAAGTTTCCTCCTCCCCGGGCAGCCTCCAGCTGTCGGCGTCGATGTGCCCTTCTTCCTCCCAAACCTTCAAGTCCTCCTCGGTCATGCTAGTACCTGAGAATTTGGCCATGGCAATCCCTAGGTTTGGACGAGCAGGGTTTGGTGTGGAGATCGATTGCTTGATGCTGAGCACGGTTGGAATTAGGGCTTCGGAAGGAAAGGTGTGAGAGCAAAAGTGGCAAGCCACGGGTGGCTTGGGAGCTTTTTATAGCCCTAACCGAACAGCTCTGTAACGGTTCTTTGCCACTAAATGGCTAGTTTTTACCGCAACGGTTAAGTAAGAACGGTCGTCTGTTTTCACTACGCAGCGCAAGTTACCGTTGAGATTTGCCAACGGCTACTTTTTTCCAGCGTCCGCGCTGAGGGCTGGGTGCTCTACTCGGATGGATGTGTTTTCCTGTTCGACGCAACAGAGTTGCTCGGCACTGATCGAGTTTGTTCGATCCCGGACAAGTGCTGTTCGGTAGAACCATAACTTGTTCGGTCATTTGTTGCATGTCCTTTTATCAGCATAATTTTTCTCTTCGAGACTTAGAATCTGAAGAGGAAGACCCCACTCTAGTGAGTCCATCCACTTGAGTCTCGGGGGCTAGCTGTCGGGGATAAAATCACGGCCCATTGTCATGGCCCACTCCCTGACGGCCCGGTCGAACAGCCTGCCAGGGCCCAGCTCTCTGGAAGGTTCTATCAGGCCCATATGCATCTGCCAATGCCTTCTGGTCAAGACGCGGTGCGTAACGGCCTAGGATTCTTGTTTGAGTCCGACTTGAACAGAGTTCTGCACGGCTACGTGAAGACCTGGACGTTGGTTTCCCGGATTGGAATAGAAGTCGTGATCCCCAAGAATTGGAGTATGCCTTATCTATCTTGGGATGTATTTGGCACGTCGAGTTCGTTACGATCTCGTAGTTAGCCCGGCCCGATTATCCCTTGATAGGTCGGTTTGCTCAGCACTATATAAACAAGGCCCCTACGGCGTGTTGAGGGGTCAAGCCATCATCTGATAGCGCACCTGATCTTTACATTGTTGCATATTGCTTCCCGTACACACATAATCTCGTCGAGACTTGTTCGTCTCGCCGAACCACCTCTTGTAATCATCTTTGATATATAAGAAAGGCTGGAAGTAGGGCTATTATCTCTCCCGAGAGGCCTGAACCAGGATAAAAACCCTTGTCTCCCTGTTGCTCGTTGGTTGCTGTTCGTTCTGTTCGGCGTGTCTCCTATCTCCCTTTTTCAAGAACCTTAGTTGACTTGGGTCAATATCCCAACCATCGACAGAAGGCAAAGTGTTTGTCGCCTGAATTGGCGTCTTTTTGGAGAAACAGTTTTCAAAAGGATTAGTGGGAGCAAGGTGCAACTCGAAGAGATTCGGGAAACATCTAAAAATGTTTCAGCTGCATCTAGTTCTCAGCAGGATGAGCAAGGTGTTGCTGAATCTGTTGATGAGGTGCCAGCCCCACGGAGGTCCATGTGGGCAAGCCGCGCTCCCGAGAGGTTTATGTTCCTTATGACGGAGCAACGCGATGTGTTATTACTGGATAATGTCGAGCCCAAGAACTATGAAGAAGCGATGGTAGGCCCGGACTCTGAGAAATGGCTAGAAGCCATGAGATTCGAGATAAAGTCCATGTATGATAATCAAGTTTGGAACTTGGTTGATCATCCTGATGGTGTAAAAACCATAGAGTGCAGATAGGTTTTTAAGAAAAAGATAGACGCCGATGGAAATGTTCACATTTTTAAGGCATGATGGGTGGCGAAAGGGTACAAGCAGATTCATGGTGTCGACTATGATGAAACTTATTCGCCTGTCGCCATGGTCAAGTCTATCCAGATCATGCTAGCAATTGCTGCGTATCATAACTATAAGATTCGGCAAATGGATGTCAAAACGGTTTTCCTGAACGGAAACCTAAGTAAGGACGTGTACATGGTGCAGCCCGAAGGTTTTGTCGATCCGACTAATGCTGGCAAAGTATGCAAGCTTAGGAAGTTCATTTATGGACTGAAACAAGCATCTCGGAGTTGGAACCTTTATTTTGATGAAGTGGTCAATGAGTTTGGCTTCATCAAGAATGAGGAAGAGCCTATAAGAAGGCTAGTGGAAGAGCACTAGTATTTCTGGTCTTATATGTAGATGACATACTGTTGATCGGAAATGATATTCCAATGTTGGATGTTGTACAAGCTTATCTGAGAAAGAGTTTCTCGATGAAAGACTTGGGAGATGCAGCTTATATCTTGGGCGTAAAAATCTATAGAAATAGATCAAAAAGGTTAATTGGATTAAGCCAGAGTACGTACATTGACAAGGTGCTGAAACGGTTCAGCATGCAAGATTCCAAGAGGGTTTCTTGCCACTATCACATGGTGTAAGTCTCAGCAAGACTCAGTGTGCTTCGACACCTGATGAGCAAGAGAGAATGAGTCAGATTCTATATGCTTCGGCTATTGGATCCATCATGTACGCTATGTTATGTACGCGCCCAGATGTGTCATATGCTCTGAGTGTCACGAGCAAATATCACTGGGTGGCTGTAAAGAACATTCTTAAATACTTACGAAGGACTAAGGAGGTCTTCTTGCTCTTTGGAGGAGAGGAGGAGCTCGTCGTGAGGGAAACACGCCGACGCCTTGACTTCAAACCGGCGAGAGCGATTCAAGATCGCAGTCCGGGTTTGTATTCTGTCTCAATGGAGGGGCAGTGAGCTGGAAGAGTTCCAAGCAAGAAACAGTAGCAGATTCCACAGCGGAGGCCAAGTACATTGCAGCTTCTGAAGCAGCAAAGGAGGAAGTTTGAATCAGAAAATTTGTTTCTGTGTTGGGCATAGTCGCTAGTTCATCCTGTCCAGTGGACCTCTATCGTGACAATAGTGGTGCCAATGCACAAGCAAAGGAGCCTAGATCTTACTAAAAATCCAAGCATATACTCAGGCGATACCACCTGATCCGAGAGATCATTGAGAGAGGTGATGTGAAAGTTTGCAAAGTGCACACGGATCTAAATGTGGCTGATCTGTTGACCAAGCCCCTTCCACAACCAAAGCATGAGGCGCATACAAGAGCAATGGGTATTCGATACTTATATGATTGACTCTAGTGCAAGTGGGAGATTGAAAGGGATATGCCCTAGATCAATCATAGTGATGATTGTACCACATCTTTATTCATGTACACATGATAACGTCATTTATCGGTTGAATAAATGTTATGATTTTGTCCATTGGGTACGACTTGATTGTGAAACACATTGTTATATGACTTTATTCTAAACGGGTCCCTGATCCATATCATTACGAGGAGTGGTTATGATTTGATCATCATACGTATTGGTTTATGGTAATGTTTCACATACCATAGATATAGAGCTATCAAACCAATCAGATGGATGCATGTTAGAGAACATGGACAGTTGGATAGACCTACTCCGAGACGTTGTGAGTTCTTCTCTCTTATAGCGCCATCAGCTTATAGTCTCGAGTGGTATACCTATATGGTCCTTAGACTTGAGATTGTCATGGATGCCCAACATGTTACCTCATATACTTTGGTATCATTAAACGCTACACCGTAACAGGGTCTTTATAAAGGTGCCTACTAGGTATGCCACGATACATAGCCAGGGGTGTGACAATCAAGATGGAATTTGCCCCTCCTCGATAACAGGAGAGATACCTCTGGGCCCCTCGTGTGGATGGATAAGAAAAGCGCACGGCCGTGCTAATATTACTAAGGAGTTAGTCATGATATGTATCCATCCACTGCCGAGTGAATTGGTCGAGTTATCAACAAGGGTGGCGCGCACCTCGTCTTGAGCTTGACTGGTATCGGGTGGCAAAGGGATCGGTATGTGAGTGTATCAAGGTTCAGTCCAATAATGATTCTGTGCATTCGGGGCCGGGGTCAATACATACTGCTAGGTGCCGCTGTTGAACGGTGGATTGGAGATGGGTTTTCAGATCCACGGCCGACTTGCACTGAATCTAACGGGTCACACACTTAACGGGTTGGAACTGTTTAATGGGTTTGTGCGTGGATATGATCTACGTAGGAGATAGAACCCTAGGGGGCCAAAGCCCGCTAGCTTGACTATATAAGGAGAGGCATAGGGGCGGCGTGAAGAGATGAGTTGAGCCTTCACCACGCCTAGCCGCCGCGCGCCTGTCCTGCTCTCCAGAAACCCTAGCCACACGGTGAGGTTCTAGCACGCCCCATGAGGCGTTCCTGCTTGGTACGTATGGATACCACTAGAGGCGCTGCCGTTCGCGGACACGCTGTTCGATTGAATCGTCGGCAACCACTCGACGAACACCGGCGAGCTCTCGGCAACCACTCGGTAGTGATCTGGGCGAGTACGTCTACTTCCTCTACGCGCGAGAAACTGCTTCCGCTGCATCTGCTCGCCAAGAGTAACGATCTGTGATCCCCTACTTTCATGTGCTCCTGGGTAATTCGTGGTAGAAAAATTTTTATTTTGTGCTCACGTAGCCTACCTGTTTCCCAGCACATTGGGATGTGCTTTGATAGCAATTGCTCGCTTTAATCCTGTGGATGCATTCAAAAGGTTGCATGTGGTGTTCTATTGAAGCCGTTTTCATGCCTTGTCATGTCGTGATATTTGATTGTGGTTTTCTAAGTCAGCTTCCAATATAAAAAATCAATTTACTAGCATCTTTTGAACTAGTGAGCACCGAACTAATTTGTATTGCTTTGAGCATCCTTGCCATGTGAAGGGTGGAGATGGGCTCTAGGGTTTAGAGCATCTCATCCTTGGGCTATAAATAGAGGGGGAGGGGAGCACCTCCCCCTCATCCTCTTAGAGCTAAAAATTTCAGAAATAGAGAGGGTGAGTTGGGTGTGTTTTGGATGGCACTTAGAGTGCTTGTGGCCATAAGGAGTGTGGCTTGTAATCCCTCAACTTCTATGCAATGAAATCTTTTTCTTCATGAACATCTTGTGTTGATTACTCCTACTTCTTCTTACTTTTGTTTTCCTTTTTGTAGCAATTGTTTGGAGATGAATCTTAGTGATTTCTTGCATGTTCTTTGTGGTACATGATGTCTTGGGGTTGCTAATATGATTTACCACACTCCTTGCAACCATAAGAGAGGTTAGAGATCAAATTCTTGTTTTGTTGCAAATCTGTACAAAAACTTCCCCTGTGCAGCAATCAGTAAAATATTTTAAGAAAAATCTAGAAAAATCATTTTGTGATGCTTCAAGTTGGAAAAGATACGTCACTCACATAGCCATCTGTGGTAAACATTTGAAGACCACTGGTTTCCCCGTTTGGAAGCTATGAGGTGAATACCGAGCCTCAAACTTGCTGTCTCGAGTTTCTGATAGTTCTTGGTGCACTATTTTTCTTATTTTCTGTATATGGAGTTTGATGCTAAAATTTGGAGGAGAATATCACGATTCACCCATATGGGTGTAGAAACAGTTTAAAAATTTCTAGTGTCTTCCAACAGCAGCAACCACTCTTTTTTTTACAAGATAATTTTCTAGGAATCTGATTTTTTACTTTTGGGAAAGTAACTTTGGTGTTTTGGCTTGATCTCTTTATCAAAAGCAAGGTTTGAATATATTCTTCTTTGTTTAGACACTAGACAACTAGGATTATGATTCAAAAATCTCAAATATTTCATGGCTCGATTCAAAAATCCCAAATATTTCATGGCTCTCATGCAGGTACATATATTTGTCAAGTTGTTCGGGTTTTGCTGAAATCGATAGCATCAAAAATTTGTGGCGTCTATTCATCCCCGCTCTAGCCGCCTAGCTAGGGTCTTCACAACCATTGTCTAGTAGGGGCCTGCTAGCGTTTAAAGCTGGTGCCGTCAAATGTCTCGAGCTTAACTTCGTCACTGCTACTCCCCGAGGCCATAGATAAAATCTGATTTTTAGATTGTTTTACTAATAGAGAACGTGTCTTCTATCATCGCACATCAGTCCCGGTTAACTAAAAACTGGGACTAACATTAACATCAGTCCGGGTTCAACGGCAGCGAGGACGCGGGGCACCTTTCAGGCCTAGTTGGTACCACCAACTGGGACCGATAGATCGCCTCGTGCGACAGATGGCAAAAGGGGAGGATCAGTCCCGGTTGGTGGAACCAACCGAGACTGATATTGGATTGGCGCGCATTTCTTCAGTCACAAAAGGCTCGGTTGGTGTTATTAGCCGAGACTGATATTGGGCTCTGTGTCCACTCGTGCGTCTTCTCGTCGCCGCGCTAAGAGAGGGACGTCGCCATGCGCGCTAAGGAAGGAGCGGAGACCGGAGCCACATTCGTGGCCGCACTAAGTAAGGAGCTACTGAGGAGTAGGGAGCAGAGCCAAGTCTCTCCTTGTCGCACTGAGGGAGGCTGAAAGGGGATCGGAGGCCCTCTCAATAGTGTCGCCGCGTCGGCCGCGCCGCTGATCAGGAGAGGGGAGATCGGAGCCACGCCTCTTCGTCGCGCTGAGGGGAGGTGCTGAGGGAGGAGACGGTAGCCGCTCTCGTCGTCGCCGTTCGGGGGCCGCTTCGTCAGCGCCTCCCCGGGCATGCCGCTGCTGAGGTGTATTTATCCACCGGCATCGCATCGTCCTTCTGGTCCTACCCCCACCACCGTCGCAACGACCGCCGCACCGCTACCAGCACAACCACGAATGCTGACAGCTGTTTGTATTTTTAGTTGTAAATTTATGTCTGGGAGATTTAGATATTGAATCATGTTTGTATGTGTACTATTAGATCATGCTTGTTTGTATGGTATCAATATGTATATTTGATGCACAAGCTACTTTCACACTCAGTGCTATCAATATGTATAATGCAGATGGATCGACAATGGATGTACATGGTCCGACGTTCCTTATAGTTTGTGGAGGGTTTGAAAATTTTATTTGTCATGTTGATGCCAATATTACCTTAGGCTATATATGCAGCCTATGTATTGATTGCAAGAATCAAAAGGAGTGGGCAAACTCTGAGTAAATTCATTTTCATTTGATGTCAAGACGTTTTATGGAAAATTATACCGTTGGACCAAACACGGTGAAGTAGAGATTACACGGGCTAAAAAAGAACAGATGGACCACAATATCTCGAATGCTGGCCAACACAGTTCTTTCGAACATATACAGGGGAGTTTGGCGACGATGATCTTGACCAGATGTTGCTTAATGGAGAGAGAATACGTCAATGAAAGGGATTAATTACGAGAAGTTTCAGCGCCTGTGGAAGGACTATGAAATATTGTTGCATCCAAACTGCGGACAGGGGCACAAAAAGTTATGTACCACACTAGAACTAATGCAATGGAAGACGGCAAATGGATTGTCTGATAAGGAATTCAACGAATTGTGAGGCCTCATGAAGAAGTTGCTTTCAGAGAGTAACACGTTGCCTGAAATTACGTACAAAGCCAAGCAAGCTCTTTGTCCTTTGGGCTTGGAGGTACAGAAGACACATGCATACCGTAACGATTGCATCCTCTATTGCAATGAGTGTAAAAATTTGAAAGTCTGTCCAGTGTGCAAAACATCGCGGTATAAGACTAAGCGTGATTACTGATGAGGACATCACTCATACCGATGCATCCATTCTTCCACCACCCGTTGTGCAAGGATCAAAAACAAGGGCACGTGTGCAACAACTAAACCACCAGGTGAGCTCGTTCATTAAGCCCTCGACGAGACCTATCCAATGGATCCTGTCACAAGTCCAAATGCTTTCTGAGTTGATCACAATCGTCGAAACAAGAGGCGACAAGATACTGTTGTGCCGCCCGGTGCTGCGTCACCTTGTCTTTTGGGCTTCGGCTTGTGTATCCCGCGCAAGAGGGGGTGGCGCCCCAAAACCCTAGCCACCACCCTTTGCCTATTAAAACCTCGTAGCCGTCAATGTTAGACTTGGGTTTTGCTTAGATATTGGCTCGCAGTGGCGAAAACTTCATAGAAAATACCCAGTGTTTTGAAGCGATGTGAGGAACATACGGTTCGCGTTGAGTACAGAAAGGATGAACTCGTATGGCGAGTTGAACAGCAATCACAGTACCTGGCCAGTGACTCTATGTATCTACAACCTTCCTCCTTGGCTGTGTCAGAAGCGGAAGTATATTATGATGACATTTCTTATCCAAGGCTCCAAGCAACCCAGGAACAACATCGAAGTATATGTGTAGTTATGTACATTATATGATACTTATGTATTGCTAGCTAGCTAATACATATTTGTTGTAATTTAAAATTCATTGAATGTTCTTTTGATTTTAGTTATCAACTAGCTTTGCATGATTAATTGTTTTATATGTGGTTTTGTTAATTGTTACTCACAGACAGGGGTCAAAATATTAATAAAATTGCATTGCCAACAAAAAATACACTGTATAATATCAGCTCCGGTTGGAGCAACCTACTAGGATCGATAGACTCCCCAGCGGCCGCCCCATATATTGCCACATGTATTAGACGCGCACACCTCAGTCCTGGTTTGTAGATATAACCGAGACTGATAGAAACTACCCACTTGCGATGCCACGTGTATTATACACTCAGTCCCGTTTGGAGCAACCAACTGGAACCAATAGACTCCCCGCGGTCGTCCTATATATAGCCACGTGTATTTGGCGCGCACACCTCAATCCCGATTTGTCGATACAACCGGGACTAATATAAGCTGCCCAGCTGCAGCGCCACGTGAATTCGCGGCTGACCTACTGAGAACAGATTTAGTCCCAGTTTCCGTAACAGGAATCAGTCTCCAAGAGCTGTCCCGGATGTTAATTATATATGAAAAATCATATATGTTGATAGTTATGTTTCCTGTAATCCTATTTAAGCATTCGGTTGCAACATACAAACACCAACTAGTTGTAAAGAAAATGATAGCGTGCTAGTCTCATAACAAAGGTGAGCCGTGCAGATTTGAGCCATACATACACAGTAGCACCGTAACAAAGGTACACAAAAGGAAGGCGACAGGCGACAGCACACGTGCATAAACATCTCATCCTAAAGATCCATTCAGCCGCCTATGCGAAAACAAATCCTTTTGTCAGTAATTTACGCCTGAATAAACTATTATCCCTGCAGAAGATGACCGTTGTTCCCGTTTTTTTTCCCTCTCTTTAAATATTAGAAGTTAGCAAAAAGCACACTCATATAAAAGCCTTTTTTCAGTAGGGGGAAAAAAGGTCTGCCTCGATAGAGCAAAAGTATGTCATCTGTCTCCAGTTCAGTTCAGCCTGAATCCTGATCTACTTCAAACAGACGGCCCACACATGCTCACATAGTCACAATTAATCTGGTGAACAAACTCAAATCATTGCAGGAAGACAACGGTCTATCTTGTTCTCAGATGAAGTAGTCGTACTTCCACCAAGCCATAAGAGTTGTCCTGGCAATGGACTAGGTATTGGTAAAAACAGAACAATCATTTTCTATGCAGCCAGTCACTACTACTCAAGTTAGTGGTTGAAATATTGCCATAAGATGCCAGAATGCCACTAGTATTGATCGGGATGTGATCGGATCGGATAAGATCGGATACCGTTCTATCCATATCCGTATCCATATTTTTTACCGGATACGGATTCGAATACAAATGTGTTAAATATGGATACAAATTCAAATAATACTGGATAACAACGGTTACGAATACAGAGCGAATATAGATCGGATAAGAAAATGATACGGATATTGTTAGTTGAATAGTTAAAATGATACGGATATTGTTAGTTGAAAAGTGCCGAGAGGGGGGGGTGAATCGGCACTTTTCAAATTTTACTTCTCTCGATTCGTTTGATTTACTCAGTCAAATTAAGAGCCCAAGCTATCGATTGACCTAGAGTCTAGTTTCGGAAGTGATCACAATAATGCACAAGCGACTACTAGGAGACTCGATGGCACTCACATGCAAGCGATCAAGACAATATGCGTAATTAAACAAGTGAGATGAGGAGACGCAAACCAAGGTGTTTACCGAAGTTCGGTGCTCAACACATGAGCACCTACGTCTCCGTTGAGGAAACTTCTCACACAGAGAAGTCGGGACTCTCTCGTCCCTAGCCCTCAATCCACTCATGTAGCTCTTCACCAACACATGGTAGGCGAGCTCAAGCCTTCATCTGAGTCGAGTTCTCTCTGGCGAGAGCACTCACATGCACCGGCACCGACACACGGCACCGACCACCGACACACGGTGGGTTTCGTCTCAACACATGAGACACCCCCAACACATGGAGGATTTGGCTCCGACACACGGAAACCGTGGCACCCCCGACACACGGAGATGGCCGCCGACACACGGCGGACTTGTGCCTTCAACGGATGGAGCGGATGTAGTCGTACGGTTGATGAAGCTCGTGGCGTGACGACGATCTCTCCGGCGGCGAAGTCCCAAGAGCACAAGATCAAGATCGTCTCTCACCACTACCCCTTCTCTCTCCCCATGAAAACTAGGGCAAAAACACCATGGGAGATGGGGGAAACCTTGGAGATGATGGGAGGAGGTAGGGATCACCTTCTTCTTCTCCTTCCTCTCTTCTTCTCCCTCTCAATCTCTCAAGCACATGGAACCCTAGGTGGAGGTGGGTGCTATGGGAGGAGCTCTCATAGGTAGCTAAGGCAAGGGGTGGCTGCTAATGATGGCTCTCTCAATTTTACCCCGTACACCAAGCCCCTATTTATAGGCCCAAGGCGGAACCCTAGAAATGGACGGCTCAGATTAAATCGCGAGTTTCGGATCACTCTATCGGACGCCGTCCGGTTCCCGTCGGACGCCGTCCGACAGTGGGTTTTGCCAAAATTTGAACTTGACCGGACGCCGTCCGGTTGGTTCATCGGACGCGTCCGTCAGTGAGCTAGCGTGCGCGTGAACAGTGCCCACCAGGTGTTTGGTCGCGGGATTAGCCGTCGTCGGACGCTGTCCGGTCAGAATCGGACGCCGTCCGACAGTGACTACTGTCGCACCCCCATTGACCAGACGCCGTCCGGTGCCCGTCGGACGCTCCTGGGAGATCTACAGTGAACTTAATCGGACGCCGTCCGGTCGCTGTCGGACGCCGTCCGACAGTGACTGTGAACCTGGGACTTAGCCAATTTTTGAGTTGGGTCATTGGAATTCATCATTGTCGGACGCTGTCAAAGACCGCTTGACGCCGTCCGGCAAAGGTGTGATTTTGGGACTTAGCGAATTTGGCTTGTGCTTTCACGGACGCCGTCTCGACGGCTATCGGACGCAGATCCGGAGGGGCTGAAATTTTTCCACTCGAGTTTTGACTATACCGACTTCGTCCGACGTCACACCTAGGGTTGTTGGCCTATCTTGTCGACTTGTGGAATCGAAAAATATCGGCTTTGAACTTGGCGGCTCTGAAAACCACAGACACCAGTACTCCCGAACTCTCTCGAACCACGGACACTGCATCTCTAGAACCCGCTCAAACTCACTCGGATGGATCGAACTTGTGCTCGATGGGACCTACAACCAGAGAGATGATCTTGCAGACATCAATGGGCGGATGGGCGAAGCGAATCGCACACAAGGAAAATAGAAGAACTAGAAAATAACATCCTTAGCCTTGATGCGATCCGTCGAGGCCCAGTTGGCATCAATTACCAAAACATTAAGCCCAAGGGAGGCTTGATCTTACAGCGAGAGAGACCCAAAGAACTGGCTGCAGGTCTATGCCTTAGCAGTCAGCGCGGCAGGAGGTGATCAAAACGTGATGGCAAATTACCTGCCAGTCGCTCTGACCCCAACCGTCCAGACCTGGCTCACGGGACTCCCGGAGAATTCTATTGAGTCTTGGGACGACCTCCAGGAGATAGGAGATTGGACAAATATATGACGGAAGAGCGAGACTCTCCGGGAATTCATCAAGCGCTGCACCAAGAAGAAGAACAAGATCCGAGACGTTTCGGAACAAACCGTCATCGATGCCTTCTTCGCCGGGTGCAAATCCGAGGAGTTGATCAGGCAGATGACTCGAACACCCCCCCGCGCGTGAACTCTCAAAGCCATGTTCACGATGGCAGATCAAGAAGCCAACGCCGAGGAGGCCATCATGAATCATTGTGGTGGCCATGACGGGGGCTCTAAGAAGAAGCCTAACGACGAACAGGGCAAACCAAAAGAGAAGAAGCGCAAGGGAGATGAGATGGTCGCTAACGTGGAGCGTAATCGGCTTATGCCCCCCAACGACAACGACTACAACAAGGTCATGGAAGCGGTATGTCCCTTTCACCCACGCAGAAAGCATTCTGCCAAAGACTGCCTCATTCTGCAGAAGTTCGCCGACAACTCCAAGCAGTCGGCAGCCAAAGGTGGCCACGGCAAAAAAACTAGATGGGGACTACCAAGCTACGGAGCGTGAGAGCTACATATTCGGGGGCTCTGACGCGTATGAGTCCAAGCAGAAGCAGAAGCTTAACACTCGAGAAGTCAATGTGATCATGCCAGTCGTCCCCAAATAATTACGCTGGTTGGAGGTACCCATCACCTTCAATCGAATGGACCACCCACATCGGATTACCTTCCCTGGGAGGTACCCACTGGTGCTGGATCCGATCGTTCGAGGGAACAAATTGAAGAGGGTCCTGGTTGATGGCGGACGAGATGAAGATTCCATGTTCCGAAATACGATAGGGATCGTCTCCTTTTCACGGGGTAATCCCCGGGACGTCCGCAGTACCACTCGGGCAGATCTCATTACTTGTCACGTTCGGGACCAAGGACAATTACCGGACCGAGAGTCTAGTTTTGAAGCGGCCAATTTTGAGACAGCATACCATGCCATCTTGGGAAGGTCGGGGATCACCAAATTCATGGCCATCCCTAATTACACTTACCTCGTCAGATAAGGCCACTAAATCACTGCAATGGCCACCGGACTCAATCCGGTGAACTAGAAAATGGGAAAAAAGAATGGCTATCCCTTACGTCCCGCACCCTAGCTCTAACCTATCCTACACCTAACCTAGGGCTAAGAGGACAAGATAAGAGACTTGGTGTGCGAGTGTGACACAAAAGCTCAAGATAAAGCAAAACCATCTACACTTGAACCTCCTCTCGATAATACAACGCAAGAAAACCAAAACCCTAAAGCTACTAATAAACCCTTCTCCACTCTCGGGTCACTCCTTTTTCTTCTAGTGTTCGTCTTTTCTTGATGATTCATTAATCGTTGCGGTTCTGAGAAAACCAAGAACATCCTTGTGATATCTTGATCACTTTTCAAACATCATCAATGCCAAAACCAAACCAATATCGAATTGGGGACCCGATATGCTAACGCCAGGTGATAGCATCAGCATTCTGATGTGATGTGTGAAAATTCTGCCACCAAATAGTACCATAATTTTGGAGCACATAACCTGAAAAGCTAACACATTCTTGACTTGTGCATTGAGCTATGTCAAACTTCTTTTTCACTTCTCGATCTTATCGCTGGCATGAATGGGTTCCTCAGATCTAGTGAATCCGCTCAGTCTGATCCACATGAAGTCACTAAACCTGGATTGTGGTCGATGTTATTGTGGTTCAGCTTGAACAGGAGCAGCCAGATTGTTGAGATTGTTGGCAATGGCTTGGAAAGCTTGCAAATGCATGGCCAATACTTGATGAAGCTGACATAGGTGACGAGGTCTGGGTGGCAAATTATCACTAGCTTGATTATCAGCAGCCGGTTGATTCTGATGGTGACTAGTAGGTGGGCGTTGACCTTGAGGTTTTGTTGAGACCCATTGGGAGGGTACACCGGTTTGATGATGAATATATGTGACAAGATGGAATTTGAAATGTTTTGAATAATTTTTAATGGTGCATTTGTGGAAATTGCCGTGGAATTGGAACCGCATCATTATGCTGAGCTTGGGCTAGGTAATAGTTTTCAATGGACTTTTTCTAGGGAAAACTATAGGCTAAAACCCTTATGGTGTAAAGAATATATTAATATACGCTATGTACAATGTCTTTACAAGTACATTTTAAGCCATGATTCTACAGATGATCGTTTCGACTCAGTCATTCTACCACAATGTAGAATGATATTATTTCTAACATTAGATTTCCAACTACTGAACAACGGAGAAATAGTTCTGAACAAGAAATTATTCTTGATCTTCCAGAGTTCCCGACAAGAAATGATGATGATTAGTATCTTAAAATCATTAGCCACGAAGATATGTAAGATTTGATCTATATAAGGTGTGTTATCCCAATTGATACAAATATCATTCCAACACCTCTCACCGAAAGAGCAATTGAAGAAAAGATGATCTCTGTCTCCTACACATCCAGTTGTGCAAAGCTGACAATGATTGTCATTCAGGTGAATGAAATTTTTCCATTGTAGTAAATCTTTAGTGTTCAGTCTATCTATGACTAGGAGCAAGAAAAAATTTTAATCTTGAGCTGATTATTAGTTTTCTATATTAACTTGCATATCGGGATATCTTGAAGTGGTTTGCAAGGTTTTGAATGGACGTGGTCCGGTGGAATTTGTTAAGCTAACACATGGTGTGTTAGAGCTTGCTAATTGTGGTGTCATGAATGGATTATGATGTTGGTAATTTTATGATAGACTAACCTTGTAGGAGAGGTAAGGTGTGTTGGTTTTGTGTATATTCACCACAGTGATGCAGGTACGTGGCTGACGCTTCGTGGGGAGAGTTGAAGGCTGGTGCATCTGGAGGCGTGCAGGCGACCGGGTTCGATGACTTGGCAGTCACATGAGGTGGTGTACTCGAGAAGCTTAGCCATGGCAAGGAATTTGAGGCAACTGGAGGGTGTAACATCGGTAACCTGGTGGCGAAGCTGGTTGAACCAGTGGGCCTAGGCATGGGCTGGCGATCGAGGAAGCTGCAAAGATATTTCCTGAGAAAATATATGAAGAATATTACCTCTCGGGAGTGTCTTGTAGTGTGTGAGTTGCACACCACTCAACATCAAATGAAGGGTGGAGATGGGATCTATGGTTTAGGGCATCTCACCCTTGGGCTATTGTTGACACGAAAAGTGATATTTTCACGAACACACGTGCGGAAGCGTCAAGACTGAGCTTGCGTCGCAACCAAGACCCAAGCGTGCCAGTCAATTTGACCTGTAATTTGACAAGGAATAAATTGTCAGCGATTTGGCCCTAATCGGCTTTCAAAAGTAGCCAGATCGGGTTATTTCGAATCGGCTTTAAATAATTCGATTGTAAATCTATCGGCTTAATGCCTGATAGATCAATTAAACATAAATAAGCATTTAATATCTCTTTTTGGTGTTTTTATAAGTGAAATTAGCAATAAATCTTCAAATCAATTTATTAGCTTAAATCAAGAAAAAGATTAAATAGATTGGTCAGGCTAAGGCAGTATTGAAATCTAAATCTGAATATAAACTGATAAACTGATTTAAAGGTTTAGAACTAATATAGGTAAATACAATGTTGATCGGTAGTTAGCCACACATGCATAATCTTAAAACGGATATAAGTAAGATCGATTGAACGAGGCAATCGCATATATCGGCATCAGGAAAAACATGTAAGGTACTTGATAATCCCCAAATTCTCATAACTCTCCTTTGGCTTTTATTCTTATTGGCATTTTGATTTCAGGACACTTCCCCTATCCAGAAGAGGAAGGACGCCACACCTGCTCCTCCGCCAGCATCGCAGACACCTCCGGCCTTCAACCCCCAAGACGTAATCGGAATATCTTATCTTATCTCACAAAATTCTCAAATTCCGACCCCTCGTAACTTTTAATAATTTCTTTTTCCAGTATATGTTTCAACCTCGAAGCACAGTTCGGGTAACCGTAGTATCTACGCAGGTGATAACATATGATGGGGGAAAAACTGATGAGCTCAACTTCGATCCATCAAGCATGGATTGGCTTGACGACGAGCTGGATTTTCTCTCTTCTTCGATCAAGACTCCATCCCCTCCAGCTGTCGTCACCGAGCCGCCTGCCGTAGAACCAGCCAAGAGCAATCGGTTTTCGCCGGACACTCTTGCAAAACAAAAGCAAATTTGGGAACTGACTGGTAACGAATCGGCTTTCCTGGCTAACCCTTCGGCCATACGGGATATTGCCGATTCAATTAGAGAAGTTCTCCTAGAGCAGGTGGCCTCAGCCATCCAGAAGTTGCTGCCTCTCGGGGAAAAGAAAGCCGACTTCGATGCTGCATTGGATCGGCTCCATCAGAGAGAGACGCTTAAAGATGCCGAGGCGGAGTTTAAGGCCCTTACACAAGATGCCAACGCTCAGAACGACAAATTCCTCAAGCTGAAGCAAGAGGTCGAATCGGCAAAGGCTGCTGCCTCCAAAGCAGTATCAAGGGTCAAATCCCTGGAACAAGAATTGGAGAAGGCACGGAAAGCCGAAGCGACCGCTCATTCAAGCTTCGAGGAGTCCAAATCAGCAGCCAAAGAGCAGTATGGCATAGTGAAGGCTTGCGGCTTGGCAGTGCTAGATGCCAAGAAGAAGATACCGATTGTGCCCAGATCGGCCGAAGAAGATACCGATACTGTAAACCAGATCCGTGGCTCAATCGTTGATGCCGCCGCAGCCATTTTTCAATTTTGTGAATGATTGCCCTGCGAGCCAAATTTAGAAAACATTCCGCCATGGATAGATCGGCAATGTTTGCCGATAAAACATTAAAGGCCATCGCGCCTCTGTAATAACTTTATCTCCTTTATGCATATTCCTTTCGCTTTCATCAGCGTTTAATCTATAGGCAATTCATCAGAATCGGCTTTTACTCAACAGCAACGCGTTGAGTATAATTCCATCATCAATTCGATCAAGTATCTATCGACTTTTACACTATAGGCGATTTATTATAAAATCGGCTTTTATAAACTTCTTTACTCATGAACCAACCCAAACACTTGGTTAATATCTCTTCAGATACTTGGCATTAATCGCTTTACCGAAAACTTGCCCCTCAAGCGTCTCCAAAATATATGCGTTTCCAGGAATAATCCGATTGATTTTAAACGGTCCTTCCCAATTTGGAGACCATTTTCCGTACTTAGGATCACTGGAAGCAATCGGTAAAAACGTTTGCCATACAAGATCTCCCACTTCAAAAGTTTTCGGCACAACCTTCTTGTTATAATGCCTAGCAACTCTTTGCTTATCACGCTCAATGTGCTTTAAAGCTTTTAACCGAACGGCCACCATATCATCCAGCTTATCCACCATCAGATTTTTATAATCATCGGCTTTCACATTATTTTGTTCCTCAACCCTTGTAGATCCGATGATAGCTTCAATGGGTAAAACAGCTTTTTGACCGTATACCAACTCAAATGGTGACACTTTTGTAGCCCCGTGCTTAGCAATCCGATATGCCCATAGCGCATCCGCCAAAGTATTATGCCAACCCCGCAGCCTTTCATCGATTTTTCGCTTAATCAGCTTTATAGCGCTCTTATTTGAAGATTCTGCTTGGCCGTTGGCTTGAGCATAATACGGCGAGGAGTTGACCGTCGTGATTCCCATGCTTCGAGCATAATCTTGAAATGCTTCTAACATAAATACTGTTCCCTGATCCGTAGTGATCGTCTGAGGAATCCCAAATCGGTAAATTATGTGCTCTCTGATAAAATCAATCGCTTCAGTAGCTGTTACTTTCTTCAACGGCACAGCTTCAACCCATTTAGTAAAATAATCTGTTGCTACCAAAATATACCGATGCCCCTTGGATGAGGAAGGAAATATTTCTCCTATCATATCAATTCCCCATCCTCTATAGGGCCACGACTTCACGATCGGATGTAAAATAGATGCAGACGCATGATGAATGTTTCCGAACTTCTGACAATCTTTGCAACCTTTATAATATTTAAAACAATCTTCCACCATTGTTGGCTAGAAATATCATACGCGCTTCAACATCCATCTCATCTTATATGCTGATTGATGTGTTCCACAAAGTCCTTCATGAACTTCTCCGATCGCAACTTTAGCGTCTTCTTCATTCAGGCACTTAAGCAATAACCCATCAAAACTCTGATAGTATAGCTTGTCACCGATTAATACATACCTCTGAGCTCTTCTTTTAAGCTTCCTATCGGCTGTTCCTTGAGGATTTTTAAGATAACCGATAATTTCTACCTGCCATCCTATCGAAACTGGATTTTCAATCGGAATAATTTCCAATTCCATGATCGGTAATTTATAACCTGACGCTTCTTGAGCTAAGTCATTGGCCTCACAATTCTGTTCTCTCGGAATATGATGAATTGTGAATATACTGAAATACTTAGCCAAATCAAAAGCCCTTTCTAGATATTCTCGAAGTAGTTCACTATGGCATTCATATTTACCAACCATATGGAAAACCACCAACTGTGAATCTCCATAAATCTCCACGTCAATAGCCCCAGCTTGGATTAACTACTCCAATCCTTGAATCAAAGCTTCGTACTCCACTTGATTGTTGGTCAACCCAAAATCTACCGTAACACTGAATCGGTAAGAAACACCACTAGGAGAAACTATAAAAATACCGATTCCACATCCCTTTTCACAAACCGATCCATCGCAGAACATCACCCATGGTAAGAGGATCGAAAGATTAATGTCTTGATGGTGCGTGGTGAAATCGGCTAATACCTGCCCCTTGACAGTTTTTGGAGATTCATACTGCTTGTGTATGCGCTAATCACGCCTCAAGAGCAAAGTGGTCCATGGACCGCAGAGCGAGTTTGTAGTTGGGTGAGGCCCAACGACGACCCTTCTCGGCAACCCGGTGGTGGCTAAGCTCATGAGGGCTAGGGCATGCGCCTTCCGGACAAGGGCTGGTGTGACTTGATGATCCGGTGCAGGTCCTCAAGATGCAAGGTAAGAAAGAAAGAGAGGAAATACGAACCACGAAGACGAGGTCGATTTACCCTGGTTCGAGCCCCCACTGCCGAGTAATAGCTCTACTCCAGCTTAGTTGATTATATGGTGGAAACAGTACAAGGGTGCCGAGACCAGGCTTGAAGGCACCGATCCCGAGCTTACAATGAAGGTGGCTAAGAACTAAAACTACTCGCTAAGGAAGCTTCGGATGCGGGTGTTGCTTGGGCTTGAGTCAGATGGAATCGGATCGGGGAAGCCAAGGAGAGAGCCCCCCCGATTGTCCAGAATCCTCCTTTTATAGGCGCGGCGGGTGCGGGAGTCGATACCGTGGGCCCCACGCCGGTCTTTGCTTTAGTGGCGAAGTTCTTGTCTCGTTCGGGGTTACATCGGTCCAGAGCTGCGCAGGAGAAACAAGTCGAGTTAATCTTGGACACGTGTTTGTCTCGAGGCGCCTATTCAGGGAGGAAGCCTCTTTAAAGAGAAAGCACTTTCCCTTTATCCTCGAAATAGCCTTGACCAGGCCGATCCAGTCTCGCGCCACCCGTTGGGGGCGTCGCGTAGCGTAACAACCATCCGCTGCCTGCCAAAGAAGGCAAACGGCCGGATGAGTCGTCCACGTGTACTCCCTTGGGTTCCGGTCAAGGCCGGAGAAAGTATGGTGGGCCATGACAGTTGTCGCCACCTGCCCACGGGTGAGCGGATCACCCGAGGGACCTTCTCCCGGGCTAAGGGATAGCCCGGGAGGGACATGGTGCCGCACGGTTTGACCTAGTCAAGCCCGGGGCAGCCACGAGCGAGTTAGGCGGCTTCTTTAGTACGGCCAGGAATAGCCTGTTTGGTCTTCTGTTCGTGTGGTGGGCCGGTACAGAATCGGCCCAAGGCCTGCTTCAAGATAGGTCGTTTACTAATCACCAACAGCCAGCCCCCGAGCCTCTAGCGGGTTGCACAGTGAGCCGGTCTGAGGTTTTAGAGGAGATCCTTATCACGCGCCGAGCGGGAAGATTTGGCTCAGGGGCCAAAGTCTGAGCATTAAACTCGATTTGATGTAAAGGTGGGGCGGTTGCGCCTCCTTGGGCACGATTCCCACGATCTCCGTTTCGACTGTTGTTTTCTTTAAAGGGCAGCGCCGCGCGGGGGGAACTCGCACTGCGACACCATCCCCCTTGCCTCTGTCTTCATCCTCTCCCTTCGCTCCTTGTTCCCTGCCGCCATGGTTGTCATCGGAGAGAGCGCGCTGACGCAGGAGAGAATGGCGGAGCTAGAGAGGGATGGCTTTGTCAGGCCGGGCACGTGGAGACTTCCCGGCGCGGATCCGGAGCCAAGGCCCAATCCCGACGAGTTAGTCTGCTTCGAGGGTTCGGCTATCTGCGGATTTCGCATGCCGGAATCGCAGTTCATCACTGACTTCTTCGCCTTCACCGAGCTGAGGCCGGAGAACCTGTCTCCGCAATCTTACGTCCATCTGTCGATCTTTGCGTTTCTGTGCGAGGCGCACTGCGGGGTGCGGCCGACGGTGAGCCTTCTTCAGCACTTCTTCGAGTTGAAACCCGTCGGCCACCGAGTGGGCAACGGCGGGGTTTTCTACCTGACCGCGCGCCGAGGCCGGGGCAGCCAATCGTACCCCGAGTATGAGGTGAGGACGAAGGTTGATGGTTGGGCCCGGCGGTGGTTCTACCTGAACCGCGGGGGCTCGACCCTGGAATACTCCGCGGCCGCGCCGGAGAGAAGAGAGAAAGAAAAGCGAGAGAGAGAGGCAACAAAAGGGAGCGAAAATGTCCTCATCGAGCTGGTCATCGGACGCGAGCTCGGATTACCTCCACGCCTGGTCGGTGGCAGCGACGGAGGATCTGCCGCCGGTGCCTGTCCTGCCGCCGATCCATCCCGGGGAGGCGGAGGCGCCCTGGCCGGGCCCCATCGTTGCGGCGCAGGCGGTCGAGCTGGCAGCGTACGCCCAGCTCTAGGCTGACGCGGAGGCGGCGGCTGCTCTAGCGGTTGCTAAGGCGGCGGAGGAAGAAGAGGCGAACGCGGTGGCGGCGCAGATTGCCGCCGACGCCGCATACGCTGCCGCACGGTTTGACCTACTCAAGCCCGGGGCAGCCACGAGCGAGTTTGGCGGCTTCTTTAGTACGGCCAGGAATAGCCTGCTTGGTCTTCTGTTCGTGTGGTGGGCCGGTACAGAATCGGCCCAAGGCCTGCTTCAAGATAGGCCGTTTACTAATCACCAACACATACGTTAAATCAAACTTGATGAGAGTATATGCCCATTTTCCACGACGTCCTTTGATAATTGGAGCATTAAGCATGTATTTGACCACATCAGTTTGGCAAACCACTTTGCATTCAGCACCCAGCAAATAATGCATCAACTTAGTACAAGCAAAGTATATACAAAGGCAATATCTCTCTTGTCTAGCCTGAACCGGCCTATAGATTGCTGAACTTGAGCGCCATGGTTTCGGAGCTGGGCTAGGTTCTGATCCTCCTGCTCCTTGCGTTGCTTCTCATCACGTTCTTGGGCTTGACGTTGTCGCTCCTGCTCATCACGAAGTTGTTGAAGCGCTGCTGCTTGGGCAGCTGGATCTTGAGCAGGTGGTACGCCAGGGTTGTTGATAGGTTGGTTGCGGGTATCGTCACCATTGGAGGCCATAAGAACCTCTCGGTAGCTTGAGACTTCATTGTCTCCCTCAGATTCAGAATCCGAGTGAGAGAGACTGATTTGCTCAGAACAGCCGAGTGGTAGGCTACTGAAGATCAAATCAACCATGATAGAAGATGACTTCTGTTCCCCAGATTGGATCTGATCCGAGTCTGAGTGAACGAAGTCGCTGGAAGGCCTTTCCAGTCCACTGCCAAGTTCCAAACCGACTGGTGAGTGGTGACCCTTGGCTCATCGCCTGAGCAAAAGTAGCCGCGGAGTTCATCATTCCGAAAGGAGTCGAGGGAGTAAGAGTCTTGGGTATCTCTTCAAATTGATCGAGATTTGAATCCGAAAGATGTAAAGCTTCGACTCTGTCTACTACAAAGTTAAGAGATCCAAAACAAAAAGTCTGACCTGGCGAGTAGACGTTGTCAGGCGTAGAGGAAGAAGCCATCGAAAAACTTGAAGATGATCCTGATGCAGCCCCTACCTGGCACGCCAACTGTCGACGGTTGTAACCTTGGGGGTACTTGCCGGCTAGTGAATTTAGTATTCAGGGTACATGGGTGCATAGGATGACTATTCGATGGTGCACAGGACAATAGGGACTGATATATCCAGGTTCAGGCCCTCTGCTAGAGGTAACACCCTACTTCCTGCTATTGTGGAATTATATGAGGAGAATCTCGATTACAATGGCAAAGTCGCCGAGATTGTATATCGGATGTGTATCTGGGGAATATATATTACTACGTCGCCTGACCCCTCCTTATATAGTGGAGAGGGGTGGGCTTTCATGGTAGGATTTCCTATTCGGGTAGGAGTCCTATCCTGGCAAAACTCATGTTCAATCATGGTTGGTTCGTAAGCTTGCGGATATCTTCCTTGTTTTGGGGGAGTCCTGGTCCAGCCGAATGGCTGCCTTGCTGCCCAAGTCTTGCACCGAAGCCTCCTGATGCACGTGTCTGCTCTCCTAGCTTTGGGCCCACCCTATCAGGTACTCTTTCAGTCCTTGGTGAGGATACCTGGGGTTTATAGTCACCACAACACCTAGAGGTGTAGAAGGGTGGAAAACAACCAAAAAAACGTCTGGAGGCGCAAAATGACCCTCGAAAACGCCTGGAGGCATATAACGACCCTCAATAAACGCCTGGAGGCGTAAAATTACCCTCGAAAATGCCTGGAGGCGTACAGCGACCCTCAATAAACGCCCGGAGGTGTAGGGTGACACCCGAAAGCGCCTAGAGGCGTAAAGGCATAAAAATGCTCGAAGGCGTAAAATAAACCACTACAGCACCTCGAAGCGCAATAACCTCGAAAAGCGCATAAACCATCAAGGGCATAACGTAGATCTTGTGAGAAGCGAAAAAGGGGTTAGACCCTCATAACAAGAAATCTCAATGCGCCTAAAAACATGGAAAAATTTATACAACCGAAGCACGAAAACTTTACATAAGAGCCTCGAATAAATAATGCGAGCTACAATGCAAGATCACTCGTGGGGGAGTCCACATATCTCCTTCAGCTTCAAAATAGCTAGTTCGACATGGCCTCGGGAGAAGTTGATGTGAATAACTTCGGTAATAAGTGCGACTCGGCGTTCATTGAAAATAGCTTGGCGATCCTCTAACAAAGCGTTTGGAGGAATCTCATGAACATATGGCCCCGAGACGCCGGGGTCTATCCTTACGTTTCGGAGCGCTTCCAAAAATTGAGGATCAATAAAAACCTCCGTCTCATCGTCGGAGGAAATTAGGGTAATTAAAGGTGCATGTGTCGAAGCACCTTCGACACTCGAATCAAAATGAGCCCCACCGCTTGGAACCGAAGGAACAACACGCTATAGTCGGAGGGTCGGCGCTAGAACTTATAACATCGGGGGAATCAGGAATTATAATCACATGAATAAAAGTTAAAACCTCGATAAGGACACGAGGCAATGTGTTACAAAAACACTTAAGTAAAACGTTTTTTTAGTTCCGGACCTCCTCGATCTTGACATGATCGCCACCAGAAGCATCTGGTGGGGCGTCAACATTGTCAGCGGGGCCGGATGATAGAACGTCAGTCTCGGGGGCAGGCACCTAAGACGCTGCAGACTCGGCATCGGAAGCTTCGATGGCTGTGGCTTCGGCAGTAGGGGGAGCATCATCCTTCTTGATAAACGAAGGTCTACGGGCAGAGGCAATGATAGTCGCATGCCCATGAACGTTCTAGAATCGATCCAGGAAATGCCAGACGAGGGTCCTCAGCTCAGGAGGGGCTTCGATCAGAAACTCGGAGCTGGGAATAGATGCGTCCTTCGACTTGAGGAGGCCAACGTGGCTGCAGCCGGCATCTCTCAAAAAGCGAGAGAGCGCGAGACCAGCGACACTGGCACAATGGTTCCCAAAAGTAAATGCAGCTTCGGCAGCGCCACTCGCGGTCTCGTGCGGCCACTTCAACAAAGCGGACCCATCGTCGTCAAGTCGAAGGTTGCACTGAGCTCCGATCGAGGTGAAATACTCGAACAACGCATGTGCAACCCCCCGGATCCCTTCGATCAAAACTTCACGCTCCTTCCAGAGTTCATCATTTTCACCCTCAAGAACTTTGATGCGGAACTCCAGAGCCTCGAGCTCCTCTATCCGTTTCTTCAAGGCGTCGTTCTCGCCTGAAACCTTCAAATTATCCTCGCGGAGGCTCTTGTCCTCAATAATAGAAGCCTCGAATTGTTTCTCTGAAGCTCAAGCAACGATCATGCTCTGCAGAAATGGAGAAGTTATATAAAAAGTAAACCAAAAAGACAACTTAGCAAAAAAAAGAGAAGCTAACACGAGCGAAAGAAACTCCGAGAAACGTGGAAAGGTTGAAGCCATCAATGCCCTCCACGAGCTTCGGAATGCATTCATCGTCCAAGGTATTGAGGAAATGTTGGTGGAAATGGTGGAAGGTCGTAAGGACCTTGAAATGTTTCTCGGGGTCGAAGTTGCTCACAAAGGAGGGTGCGTCCTCAGAACTCGCACCCCCTAGCTAGAAGAGCATTTCCCTTGTCAAAATTCCCCCCATGTGTGGAGACCGAAGCGCATCGATCTTACCTGTACCCTCGGGAATGCCACCCGCCTCGACCTCATTGTCTGAGTCAGAGTGATGAGAGGCAGATCGCACCGGGAGAAGCCGAGAGCTTAGACGGGCCACATCGACAGGGTCAACCTCTTTGGAATCCTCCTCCTCCTCGTCAACAGCGAAGGGGTCATGGAACATAACCCTCTTCCCCGGTTGCTGACCAAAAGGGGACGCAGTAGTGGGGAGCGAAGCACTAGACACAGCAGCCTCGGGCCATTTAACCTCTTTGTGGGCAGTTGAGGATCCCTCGACCTTGTCATCACCAGGCTCCTCGGCCCTCGAACGCTTGGGCGACGCATGGCCAGTGGAGCCGCCACCAGAGCCTTTCCACTTGGGGGGCCCACTCCGACGTTGTAGGAAGAACCATCGCCGTGGGGTCCTGGACGAAACGATGAACCCTCCCCGAGCGGTAGGTCGAGGAGAGCTCGCCGAACTCCCGCGCGGTCAAGGGCAAGAGAACCTGATTCGCGCGGACCTCGGCATCAACCAGAGGGAGAGCTGAATGCAAATTTTTCAAAAGTTAAGTAGGAGAAGTGGAGTCTCCAAAAAAGATGCAAAAAATTAATAACATACCTTGACGGCAGGGGGTGTAGCTAAAGCTCCCATCATTCTTTCAAACCACTTTCATCCCCATGTTAGGAGAGAGGGGCGAAAGAGAGAACATGGTGACCTCTTCGAAGAGATCACGCACACCCTGCCTTGAGGCAACAACCTTCGACGCCTCGAGTTGCTGATGGTCGGCCTCGGTCAGCCGAATATTCTGCTTAGCCTCGAACTCACCGTCAGTCCGAACAGAACAGAGCCTGTTCCCCTCGCCGACGGTCACGTAAAACCAACAAGCCTTCCACTTACCCCAGTGGGAGCGGGGGGCGTTGACCAGAGCGTATGACTTGTACGAAGCCCTGGCTTGAAAGTTGATGAGGCCGAAGCAACTGATATCTTCACCTTTAGGAACCTTCACGGGCTAGAAGTTAGCCTCGTACACAGTTCTGAAGGCAGCGACCAAGGGTTCGCTGAATCCCATGGACCGAACTGCCCAAGCAAAGACAACCATGCGGACCAAGGCGTTTGACACGAGCTGCGTGAGCTCGCAACCGAGGAGGTTGAGAACGTCGATGATGAACGACGAACACGGGATCTGAAGCCCACACCCCGCGAACGCTGCGAAGACGAGCGCCTCATCGGGTTTAGGGGAAGGGACCTCAGCATCCCCAAGAATCCGGTACTGAGTGCTAGGGATACCGAGGTCGAGGGCCGCGAAAGCAGCAGCATCCTTCGAAAGCTTGCTTCGACCCAGAAAAGGGCTCTTTGAAATGTCCTTGGGCTTCGGAGGAGCGGCGGTCACAGCCTTGCGAGGACCCATTAGAAAAAAGAGCGAGAACCACGACGAGAAAGTGGAAGCGCAAGAAGCGAGAGCGCAACAGCAAAGGGGCGCAGGAGTGAGAAGTGAAAGGGTGAAAGCGCCTTTCACCCGCACCCTTTATTTAGGCGGTGAAAATGACGATTCACGATAAAAACACGCCCGCTCGATAAAAATATCACAATATATCGCTCCAAAAGACGCCTTGGAAGGCGAAGAGATGCCTCAGAATATGAAGAGGATTGGATCAAAAAAATATATATATATAATAATAATAACATAAAATTAATTAAGAATAACCTGCCCCTCGAGGTGGAGGAGGCGGGTGTTAACCACCCACATGCCGAAGTATGCCCGAAAGAACTTGACGGACAGGTTCTTCAACCATGGGGGGCTTTTGTTGTTGCTAACACCACACCTCTCCGCAACGAGGGCCATGTTGTTGCTTATTTTCAGTGCTATTTAACGAGTGGTAACACCTTCAGGACTAGTAGGGCCTTCGGACCGATCAAAGGGTCTTCAGACGAGTCGAAGGGCCTTCGGGCGGACTGGGGGACCTTTGACCACCCAAACGACCTTCGGCGTAGGAAGACCACCGGCCCGCGGAAGGAGACGCAGGCCCCCGGAAGACCTTCCAGTCGGAGCCAGGATGGAGGATCCTTCCATCCCTCGAGCGCTCAAGGCTCCCCAGCCTACTGTAACATCCTCATTTTCAAAATCCAAAATTCATATGCACTGTAATAAAACTATGTGGCTCACTAATTTTATAATTAGAAAAATAAATTAAAAAATAGTATAAAATTTGCAATTTGCTCCCGTTTCACTCCCTCATGGTCGCTCGATCGTTCATCTTCCCTCTCTTCTCCCTTCCAATCTCTCACTCAAACCCCCTCCCTCATGCACATGGAAACCCTTGGTCAAAGAATCCATGGGATAGTCACACACCTTGGGGATGGATGGAAGAGAGGTAGGGGATCACCTTATTTTTCTTCTCTTCCTCTTCTCCTTCTCTCTCTCCCTTCTAATCTCAATCTCTTATGGTGGATTTTGATTTGGGCGATGAAGAACACCATGGGAGAGGCTCTCTCTCTCTCTCTCTCTCTCTCTCTCAAGATAGGGGATGGGTGGGTGAAATGAGCTCTCTCAACCCTATCCACATCCAAGGTTTGGGTCTAAATACCCCCACGAGTGAGCAGCGCACGAAACCCCTTCACTCCCTTGGTCGGACAAAGAGCGCGTAGTGTAACCAGTGTAACGCGGACCGTTGGGGCGGACAATCCGGCCCGGGCCGATGGCTCGACTGGACGGTTCCCTTGGCCAAACAGAGAGCGCGTAGTGTAGCACGGACCGTCCGGTTTTGGAGCAGTGTAACGCATACCATTAGTGCGGACGGTCTGCCTTACACTACGTCAGGATAAGAACAAGTTTTTTCATGTTTTTGAGGCCTTTCTCAAGATCGGATTATAAAAGTCAAAACACGAAAGTTTTAGAGAATTTTGAGATACATCATTTTCATGTTGACAAGTTTTTCATTTGAGCTACAGAAAAATGTATTAAAAAATTGGGAAGTTTGTTGCCATCAATTGAGTGTACCAACACTAGGTTTTTCTACTCTAGACTTAGCGGGAGTTTCATATGGACTTGGTGGGAGGTTTCACCCCCTTAGGATTGGAAAGACTTAGCGGCGACGAAATCCCCGAACAAATGGAAAATAGCCTCGGATGCTTTCGGGCCCTTTGGATGTCTTCTACCCGAAGCAATCTACTTTGTGGACACCAAACAGGGCTGTTATAGGGCCAAGGCCGACGTTGCTGCTCTTTGGATTGCTACTCGACTAGAACTACGCCCTAGGGTTCCGCCGCACTCCTCTCCTCTCCTCTCCCCGATGAAAGAAGACGCCCGAGCCCCCCTCCGATGGGGCGGGCGGAGGCGGTTTTCCGCGTGCGCGTGCACGTGCACGGAGGACGTGTCCAGTGCCTTCGCAAAGGTGTAAAGCCATCTCTCTGGCGAGCATACTCGATTGGGGGCTGGAACCTGCGGCGTCGAGCTGGATCCAGTTGCGTGGAGTTCCTCCCCTTAACCCACGCGACGAACCCCCTCCTCGCCCACGCGAGGAACGTCAACCAAACAAGGTGATCCCAATCTCCAACTAATAATAGTGCAGATAATACAATGGGGTCACATTAATTTCTCAGCAAACGGAACTACTATGATAGGAGCTTTTGCCTTTAAACATGCAAACGTTGTCTGAATATTTTTAAATGCACTAACTTTTCATTATAATTCTGCGTTGCGCAGCCAGGAAATAATGCTTCTCCGAAAGTGGCCACAATTATGATCAGGGACTTGCCCCGCAATGTGGGGTGTGATCAGCTGTAATTTTGTCTCTGAATGAAGGGAAATTTAGCTGTACGACACCCAATTCGATGTACTTGGTAAAAATGACACCCAATTCGCTTCACTTTCGCCAGATGACACTCGAGCAACGAATTGTTTCGCCTGATGACACTTTCATGTTTTTTCATGTATTTTCCTTTATTCCTCCCATTTACCCATAGTAGAGTACCCATATTGCCCTCTTTCTTCTCCATGGCCGGCAAGGCAAGCAAGGGGCGGCGGAGCTCTGCGAGGCTGTGAGCTCCTCTCGGCGGCGGCGGAGGCAGAGCTCGCGGCGACGGCGAAGCTCCTGAGGCGGCGAGCTTCAGGGCGACAGCGAAGCTCCTGAGGCGGCGAAGCTCAGCAGCGACGAAACAGCAGCGGCGACGGCGGCAGCGATGAAGCAGCAGCGGCAGCAAGCTTCGAAGCCTGGCGGCGGCGGCGCAGCGCAGGGCGAGGTCGACGGTGGCGGGCGAAGCTCATGGCGGTTGTCAGAGCAAGCTCGACGGCGGCGGTGGCGCAGCAGCGAGCGAAGCAGCGAGCGGCAGCGAGCTTCGGGCAGCGGTGGAGCCGCATAGATCTCGACAGTGGCGGGCGAAGCTCCAGGCGGCGGTCGCGAGACGAAGCTTCGAAAAGCGGCGCGCAGCGCAGCAGCAGCGGCGACGGCGGCAGCGAAGCTTCGGGCAGCGGTGGAGCCGCATAGATCTCGACGCAGCGGCGGCGAAAGCAGCAGCGAGTGGCGGTGGCGGCGCAGACGAGCTCTGGCGGCGGGCGAAGCTCCGCGGCGGCGCCAGCAAGCAGCGGCGAGTGAGCGATGGCGGCGCAGACGAAGCTTCGATGGTGGCGGCGTCGACGGCGTGCACGACGGTTGCAGCAGCGCCGCGGTGGGCTGGCAGCGAGCTCGAAGGCGGCGGTGGTGCAAAGAAGAACAAAGAAGAAAGAGAAGAGGGTGAGAAGGAGGAAGAAGAAGAGAGGATGACATGCGGAGCCCGTTTGTCAGAAATGTATTTTGACCGTATTTTACTGTGGGTAAATGGGAGGAATAAAGGAAAAAACATGAGAGTGTTGTCAGGCGAAACAATTCGTTGCTCGAGTGTCATCTGGCGAAAGTGAAACGAATTGGGTGTCATTTTTACCAAGTACATCGAATTGGGTGTCGTACAGCTAAATTTCCCCTGAATGAATGATTTGAAGAAATGTTTATCCCTTTTGCTCTTTATTGACTTTCTCGTTTTGTTGGATTAATCTGTAGGAGGGGTCTCTTTGAGGGGATTCATGGAATTGTTGCTGTTTTCTACAGTAGTTTGAGACATACTTTGCTGGTTGATTTCCTCTCTCTCAAAGATGCCCAGATGGTAAGTACACGCAGGTTAAGAGTTGCACATCAAGACTATTCACAACCTTTTTTTATGTAAAGGGGTATCTCTACCTCTACTTACATATACAGTATAATGAAACGAAAGCAAACAAGGTCGGCATAAGCGGTAACATCAGCTCTTACAAAAAGATCACTATCACAGTGCAGACTATCCGAGAACATAGGAATGTTGGGCATCCCTTCTTGTCCCACCCTCTTCCTGTTCCCCCTTCTGCGTAGTCTACATCTCCTGGGGTTGAAGGTCTTGCGTGTGATGGATCACTTTGACGATTTTGTCAGTACCAATCTTCACCAGATCCTTGTCATTCGTCTTGAGAAGACCTCTCCCGTAAGATAGGAAATAACCATGTAAATGACCCCAATCAGTGATCTCAGCTGACCTTCTCTAAAAGCTACCATGAAGCAGGCCGGAGGGATGTGGATGGGTTTGACCGGTGATGGAGAGATGAATGGCCAAGATCAAAGCAGTGGCATGGTGGGTAATGATGAGCTGACGACCACCGGTGACCAACCACCAATCCATACTTTTAGGAATAGAGATTTTGTCTTTCTAAATCCCTTTATAGCTTCCACCATCTGCTCATTGCAAGCCTGATACATGCATTTTACATTAAACTAGTAAATATGTCCGTGCGTTGCAACGGAGTGTCAAAATTCCAATAAACATGCTTTAATATCCATGTTTGAATATAGCCGTTGCATCCCATAGGTAGCCATAATTGAAAGGTTTATGCAAAGTTGAACAAAACGTACGGTTTAGCAAAGACATTCATATCGGTTATTCAGCAAAAAAAAGCATCATAGAACATCAGTTATCAACATTTTTTTAGACTTTAATTACCCACAAATTCTAAAAGGCGATTTTATAGATGGCAAATCACCATGAAGAAATACAAAGGAATATCTAGGTGTGGATGTGCTACAAATGATCATTCATTTTAGAAACAAAGAACTAATGGCAACCACATTTGACACTGGAATCAGCTTAGAAATTGAAAGACTCAATATTACAACAGTGCATGATATGCTACACATTTTAAACATACTAGTACCGTGCCCGTGCGTTGCAACGGGATTGAAAAAAATTCACGATGTAAAAAAATCTGTAAATTTACCACACAAAATTACGACCCAAAAGCCAAATCCACATCGAGCACAAGCCATCAGCGCAAGAAGAACCTCGAAGCAAGGAAACCAAGAACAATGCTGCCCAAAATTCATCATCGCCAAGAATTTTCAGAACCGAGGATAGCCAAAGTTGAGCCACCGAGCCTTGCTCTTCCACATCATGTGCTTTCTAGTGCATACGGCCCTAGGCTAGTCAGGCGGCCATGGCTTCATTCTGCGCATATATCATGACCTAAGTGGAATGGATTCTTTGTTTTCTTTATTATTTTATTCACCAAAAAATCGAGAGAATGTTAAAATGGTAAAGCACCTTCTTCTCTTTTCCATCTATATGTTGTGATAATTTGCTTCATTGTTCCTATCATCTTCATCTCTGCCTGTAATTTTCGTAATCATAGTCGCACAAGAAAAACAAATACAAATTCTCGGTGAAAACACCTAAATTTGTAACAAACTTTACCTAGTCTAAAGCTCCAAGCCATAGTACTTTATTATTGTCCCACCTTACGTAACCTTGCAAGAGAAGCATTACTCAAGAAATTACAAAGGTTATTGTGAAACTTCAAACAAAAATTCCAATTCAATTGAAGCATGTAGTTTACAATTTTAAAAGAAAGCCATATCCCAAAGGTCGATTAGTATGTAGTATGCCAACAAACATTATGATCTCTAAATGAACATAAAAGATAAACAACTAAATGTCTAGCTAACAAACATTATGAACAAGCTTGACAGGATTACATATGCTCACAAAAAGCTTAATGTATATAACCAGAAAGCCCCACTTGTTATTAAATAATCTCGACAATAAATCGAGGGGCAATAAGGTCAGATAGTATTACATTAGTTCCTTGAGTGTCATTCCCCAAAAGTTGGGGTGCTCTCTAACATTTGCAACTCTTTTTTAGTGCAATACATTTCATGCCCCTACCTTCATTGGATAGTCAATAAAATACCGCTTTTCCAAAATTTTGAATAAGTTTGAGCAAACCGGGACATCAAATGTCCTTTTACCCTCCCTACTACATCTTAAATCTCTAGCCTCAGGTTCATGAGATTGCTCCACACGCCATCTTGGCCGCACATCCTAGTTTCGCTCATTGTTGTCGTGGAGCCACCCACCAGTGCTACATATAGCTTGCTCACCACCACCATCACCATGCCTAAGCCTCGCCATCACCTCACGCCGCCCAAGAATGGCCACGCCACACTGTGTGGCACCCTAGGACCGACATACATTGCCTATCTAGCGCGCCACTTTGTGCCAACGCACTGGCGCCATGTGCCCGCCACTGCCTTTGCGCAAGCTATTATCGCCGTTGAGTTCTTTGAAGCGGTGTGCCCTCTTTACTTGGCTAAATCTCGGCGTCACCTGGGCCAACCGTGACACTGAACGTCGTCTAGGCTAGGTGACCATCTTTGCCACCAGTGCTTCCCCATCATGTGCCACTTGCCATTGTTGCACGTAGCTCATCCCGGCGCCAACGCACACCGCCTCAAGCACCTCATCACATCGCCGCGCCCAACCACATGCCTAGCCACTATTGTGTGCGTCAACGTCCTTGCCCTTGGTCATCATCGCTTGCATCAAGAATGCCATAGATGTCGACCTCCCTTCTCTCTCACTATCTCTATCTTGTTGGCCGAATAGGAAATGTGAAAAGATGGGGAATGTTTGGGGTTTTAGAGGTAGAATGGACATTTCATATTCCGATTTGCACAAATTCACTCTAAATTTAAAAACGTGGCATTTTATGGACTATCCATGAAGAAGAGTAGCATATTATTTATTACATTGTAAATGGTGGGAAATGTTAGAACACAATCCAACTTTAGGGCACTTAATTGATTATCCCAGCCTTTTTTTAAGGTATAACAATCAACTTTTCTATCAGGGCCTGAATACCAAGGGACCACTATTAGAAGAGAGCATAATAAGTAAATGCCGATGCCATCTTTTACTTTTAGGATGGTCGGCGGCGCCAAAAACTCGATAACCAGCATCGCGAAGTCAATAAGTTTAGAAAAAACAAATCTCTCAAAATTTCCGGCACAAGCAATTAGGGCCCTCTTTGATTCGCCTTTTTTTTGTTTTAGTTGTAGTTGAAAAAGTTAAGAACCTTTAAAAAGAGGTATGGAAAGGCTAAAAAATTTTAAAAAAATTGAGATCATTGAGAAAAACCCAACCAAGCCTTGAAAAAATTATATCAAAATGTTACATTGACTGATCTGTACAAAATAACAAAACTTTCCAACCAAACAAAAGTCGTGAATCAAAGAGGGCCTAGATATCGATATAGAATCTTTAAAAATGTTTGCCCAAAATGATAAAAGAAAAACAGGTCTCATAAGTTTTTATGCTCCTAGAGTGTGAATGTAGTTGTGCTACCCAGATACTTGAGGAAAGAATTTCTATACAAATAACATCATTGGATGTAAATCCTTGCTTGACGTTTTGCAATTCAAGGGAAAGGGCATTCATAGCCTCTGTTCTATAACAAATAACTTTTATAGGATAAGTTATAATCGTGAGAAACCAACATACCATGTGATACTCATATATGCAATAGCTTCCCAAGTCTGCGCGGAAGGTAAATCAAGGGTATCGGTTTGGATAAATATCTCGAATCTGAGAAGCACATCCTTTTAGGAAAGAGAAGGATTGAGGGTAATGGTAGAGTAAGGGTGGAAAAGGACCTCGGATTCTTCTCCATTTCTTTTGTGAAAGCTCAATTGTCCTGGATGTAGTCGACATCATCATCCGTAAACAAAACATATTTATCAGTCCATGTGCATCTTTTCAACACCGATCTGTTTCAACGCAAGAGCAAAATCCATCACCCTCTCACCTCGTTAGTGGATTATGAAACATGAGCTGAATCGAAAATTCAATTATGCCAAATGTGCAATGGCAATAGAATACATATAAAAGGTAGGAATGGAGTCCTTTACGCATTAACCGATTATGGATTTTCGGCTACATGTCGTTGAGAACCCAGCTACAATCACCTTTGCCTCCAATTTGTCCTGAAAAAATGCCATTGAGATATGAGGGATTGATGACTGAAGCTTCAGCCGATTTTGTAATCTCATGAAGCCTCTATCGCAGCTTGAACAAATTACTGCAGAGGAAAAGTAATTTTTTAGTGAACATTGTCCATAATTACAGGAATTATATCCTAATTGGGCAGCCATCCTTACTATAAATTTCAAAATCTGAGTACTCTAAATATATGATGGAAAAATATGTATGTTTAGTTTTCTCACACAACCTAACGGTGAACCTTGAACCAAAGCTTTATTTAGATGCTGGGAGAGAGATGTGAGAGATGGTGGGTGAGGGACTGAGTGAGAGAGAGAGGGGGAGAGCGAGAGGGAGAGAGAGAGGAGGAGGCAAGACGGCGGCTAGGGCCTCCGCCGTCGAGCCGACTTCGAGAGACCGAGAGAGAGAGAGAGAGAGAGAGAGAGAGAGAGAGAGGGAGGCTTACCGTGAGAAGGTGGCGACCGGTGACCGTGGCGGCAGACGGCGTCCACGGACGAGGACGGCGGTGCGCCACGAGGATTTGAGACGGAGACGGCAGGGGCGGCGCGCATGACGGAGACAGTGCGGAACGGGCGGAGGACAGCGGCCGCGAGATGGCCGCACCACTCAAGCGGCGGCGGCGACAGTGGAAGAGTAGAGGTAGGGAAGGGAAGAGGCAGCAGGGACAGCAGTTGGGTGTGTGGCGGTGGGGTTGGATGGCGGAGGGCGGCAGTGGAGGAGCAGAGGTCGCGGGGGAAGGGGAGAGGGCATCGGGGGCGGCTGCTTGGTGTGTGGCGAAGCAGGTAGGGGAGGAGGACGCGAGGCAAGCAGGCAGCTGGTGAGGTTATGTTGATGGGAGACGTTGATCCTTGATCAAACGACCGAGAATGCTAGATGGTGAAATCACCACCACCACCACCACAAGCTGCTTTATAATAGTAGAGAGTAGAGATGAAATATAAGTACATGCTGTGATGTTTTAAAAGATATATTTGTGGAGTGTTGCAAGGAATTTCTATTCAGAGACACATCAGTGACAATCCTAAATGGAGATAAAATATGATCGCATATCTTGCCTAGAAGTCGACAAGCACGCCAATATATGAACTCCTTTCTTGATAACCAAATAATTGATTGCGTAAAATAGGTACAAGCAAGATAAAATAGTGTCAAATCTCACAAGTATAACATCAGATTTAAAAAATGTGTTACGGCTTGGCGGCGGCAAAGGTAAATAGCAATGAAGTCTTACCCTTTGCTTCATGGTAGTGATCGTCGGCTTGAGGCCTCCGATCAATGGTGACGACAAGGGAAGACTAGAGAAGAAGGGTAGGGAATAGTAGATTGATATATTGCTTAACCAAATCTGAAAGTGCCTTCTATGGCTTACATAGGCCCTTGGCCAACTAACTACTGAATAAAAGCTAACTAATCTTAGAGATGAGGCTAATCCTCCTCTAATCCTTATCTATAATCGGCTCAGAATCGGCTTAGGCACGCCTAGTGTAGGTCGCCCCACATAACATCTCTCCCCGACAAGCGGTGTCGTCCTCGAGCTGCCACGAAGGGTAACGGCGCTGAAAGTCGTCAACATCCTCCCAAGTTGCTGCAGAAGCTGGTTGATCCGCCCAATGAACAAGCACTTGACGTCGGCCTCTGGCCAACCTCATTTTAGACGTGCGTGCGGGAGCTGGTTGAGCCGCACCAAAATGGAGGGGTGGCAGCGCCGGAGGTGATGCTGGAGGGGTACCGACGAACTTCTTGAGGAGGCCGACATGGAAGACGTTGTGTATCCGTGCACGGGGAGGTAGTTCCAGCTTGTAGGCGACCTTGTTGATCACCGCCAAGACCTTGTAAGGCCCATAGAACCGTGGCCGGAGCTTGCCTCGGGATGGTGTGTGAAGCAAAGCTGGCGCGCGGTGGCGGATCCGCAGCCAAACCCAGTCGCCGGGCGCGAAGGAAAGCTCGCGGTGACCTTTGTCATATGCCCGCTTGGCCACCTCCTGTGCCTGGAGCAGGCGAGCACGGACATCCGCCAAGAACTCATCGCGCTCCTCCATGGATGTAGCCACTGCTGCCACGCGGCAATCCCCAACATCATAGGATCGGATGGCAGGTGGGTCACGGCCATAGACAACTTTGAATGGTGAGTCCTTGAGCGCCGAATGAAATGCCGTGTTGTAGATAAATTCAGCCCATGGCAACCACCGGAGCCATTGACGCGGCCGGTCGCCTGTCATGCAGCGAAGATACATCCCAATTGTCTTGTTCACCGCCTCTGTTTGGCCATCGGACTGGGGGTGAAATGCCGAGCTCATGTGGAGGCTGGTCCCCAAGAGCTTAAAGAGTGCTTGCCAAAATGTAGAGGTAAACACTGGATCGCGGTCGGAGACGATGGAAGCTGGGACACCGTGGAGACGGACAATCTCGTTGAAGAATGCCATAGCGACTGTCTCGGCAGAGTATGGATGTGCCAACGCAATGAAATGCGCGTATTTGGAGAAACGGTCGACAACAGTCAAAATTACTGACTTGCCTCCCACCTTGGGCAGTCCTTCGATGAAGTCCATGGAGATATCTGACCAAACTGAAGATGGCACCGGCAGCAGCAGCAGAAGACCGGCAGGATGAAGATGGTCCGTCTTATTACGCGGACAGGTGACGCAATGACGGACGAATTCCTGTACCATGGCACGCTCGCGTGGTGTGTGGAAATCGCGACGGAATCGACGCAGCGTCTTTTCAATGCCTTCATGGGCCGCGTTGTGAACGCCGGCGAGCACCGTCTGGAGGAGGTCAGACCCTGGTGGAATATAGAGCTTGCCACCATGGAGCAACACCCCGTCCACCAGAGTCCACGGGGCCCCCAAAGTGCCTGACGCGACTTGCTCGGCTAAAGTGATCAATGCCGGTTCTGTGGTAGCCGCTTGGCGCAGGTCGCGGATGATGTCGAAGCTAGGACCGGAGATCCCCATGAGTGAGCCTGCCTCGGAATCCCGCCGTGAAAGGGCGTCGGCGACGACATTGGTGCGCCCCGGCTTGTACTCGACCGTGAAATCAAAGCCAAGGAGTTTGCTGACCCATTGGTGTTGTGGGATTGTCGCAAGGCGTTGGTCCAGTAAAAACTTGAGGCTGTAGTGGTCGGTTTTGACGAGAAATGGCCGGCCCCAAAGATATGGCCGCCAATGCCGCACGGCCTGTACTAGGCCAATGAGCTCACGCTCGTACGCCGCGAGGCCTTGATGCCGTGGCGCCATGGGACGGCTGAAGAAGGCCACTGGTCCAGCGCCTTGATGCAACACGGCGCCACACCCTGAACCGGACGCGCGACTCCACCAATTTAACGGCATCAAGTCGAGAAAAGCGGGACCGCGCCGACGTGAGGGCTGCCTTGAGGAGGGTGAATGCATCTTCGGCCGATGGAGACCAAGCAAAGCTGTCCTTGCGGAGGAGGTTGGTGAGTGGTGCCGCGATCGCGCCATAATCCTTGACATATTTATGGTAGTAGCCCGCAAGACCAAGGAAGCCACGCAAGGCACGAACCGAGCGCGGCACCGGCCAGTCCACGACGGCCTGCACCTTGGCTGCATCCATGGCCACGCCGTGGCGAGAGATGACATGTCCGAGATAGGACACTGATGGCTTGCCGAAGAAGCATTTGGATTTCTTGAGGACGAGGAAGTTGGATTGCAAGGTGGTGAAGACGGTGCGCATGTGCTGCAGGTGTTCGGACCAAGACTTGCTGAAGATGAGGATGTCGTCGAAGAACACCGGAATGACGGCCTTGAAGCGACGCAAGACTCGTTCATCGAGCTTGGACGTCATCGGCGCGCATTGGTCAAGCCGAATGGCATGACCAAGAATTCGTAGAGGCCGTCATGTGTGCGGAAGGCCGTCTTGGCAACATTAGCGGGGAACATGCGCACTTGGTGGTAGCCGGAGCGAAGATCCAACTTGGTGAAGAATTGTGCACCGTGGAGCTCATCAAGCAGCTCGTCGACCACCGGAATGGGATAGGTGTCGCGGACTGTCCGTTCGTTGAGGGCTCTGTAGTCGACGCAGAATCGCCAAGACCCGTCGCCCTTCTTGACAAGCAGGACCGGGGAGGAAAAGGCCGACGTGCTGCGCCGGATGATGCCGCGATCGAGCATGTCGCGGCACTGTTGTTCCAGTTCGTCCTTATGCATCGCTGGATAACGATAGGGCCGAACCGCCACTGGGTCTGCATCACGGCAGCAGATGGATCACGATGGTTAGCGGGCGGCGGTGGCAACCCGCGAGGTTCGGAGAAGAGATCGGCGAACTCGGCGAGGAGAGCATCCATGAGGTTGTCGCCGGTGGCCGCGAGCAGCTTGATGTTGGAGGGGCCGTCCAAGCCGCGCCACTGCACCTTGTGGTCGCGAAGCCAAAATTGCATCGTCAGGCAACCAAAATCCCAAAGGATTGGGCCAAGGGTGGCGAGCCACTGCGTGCCGAGGACGACGTCGTACCCGGCGAGCGGGAGGACGAAGATGTCCGCCGTGAAGCACTCGTCGTGGATGGAAAAAGGCGCGTCGGTATAGGCGCCCAGGCAGGGAACGCGCTCGCCATTGGCCACCGTAGCATGGAGACCCGTGCGCTGCGGAAAGGCGGCGCCGGTGCGTTCCGCTGCTTCGGCCGACACAAAATTATGGGACGAACCCGAGTCGAGGAGGGCGTGGAGGAGGGTGTCGCCCCATCGCACCGGAAGTTGCATCGTCTTGCTGGTGCGAACTCCCGAGATGGCGTGGAGGGAGATGACCGGATCAGTCGGGATGTCAGTCACGGCGGTCGTGTCGACGTCATCGTCATCACTGGGATAAGCCAGCTCCATGACGAACAGCTGCTTGCAAATCTTGTTGTGACCACGAACGTAGCGCTCGTCGGTGCGCGCGGCCGGGGCCTGGATGTTGACGTTGTCGGGTTTGAGCACGAGGGTACCGAGGCGCGAAGCGGTTAGTGGTGTGGGGCGAGGCCCGGCCAGGGCGGAGTATTCGTCACTTGTTCCCGCCGCTCGTATGCGGAGCGAGACCGATGATGATCTCAAGCTCGGCGGGTTACGAAGGCGGGCGTCGATCTTGAGGGGCTCCTAAGAGGCCGAGTGAATAATGGACTGTGATGTTCGATCGGGGTCCCGCACACCAAGAGTTCCATGAACAGCTCGCTGAATCGGTGATTTGCCAGTGCGGTCTGGCAGTCGCAGCTCTCCAAGCGGATTAGCGCAGATGGGCGGTCCAAAGCGTGTGTTGAGGAGTTCGGCGAACTTGCGCCATGACAATGCCCTCTTCTCACGCCGGCCGCGATGTACCATCTTCTTTGCTGGGCGCTTATCGAGATTGAAGGACGCCATCCAGACCTTCTCTTCCTCGAGGATGCGCTATTGATGAAAGAACGAGTCACACTTGTTGATGAAAAGCAGGGGATCTGTCTTGCCGTCGAACTTCGGGAAGTCCATCTTGTGGAAGCGGGCGTGCGTCGTCATAGTGACCACAGGCAAAGGCCACGCCCGCCATCGGGACCAAAATTTGCACCGCCTCGCGATTCTGCCGCTCGAGCGCTCGATGGCGTCTGGAGTTCTTCTTCTTCTTGGAGTTCCGGTGGGCGATGGAGCCGTCGATGGTGCCCAACTTGGCGGTGATGGTAGGCAGATGGGATAGTTGTTGGGCGATGGCGGCGAGTTGCCACTGGACATCGTCGGCGGATGGGTTGGTCATCGTCGCGGTGGTGGGGATGGACGGAGGATCGGTGGCGTCGATACCAAGATATTACGGCTTGGCGGCGGTAGCAAAATAACGAAGTCTGGGGCCCTTTGCCAGCGGTAGTGATCGTCGGCAGAGGCCTCCGATCAATGGTGACGACAAGGGAAGACTAGAGAAGAAGGGTAGGGAATAGTAGATTGATCTATTGCTTAACCAAATCTGAAAGTGCCTTATGGCTTACATAGGCCCTTGGCCAACTAACTACCTGAATAAAAGTGGCGTGTTCTCCGCTCAACGGCTCGCGATCACACCCCGGTCGATTTTTACTCGCTAGCCGACTCGATCAAGCTCGATTCGATTTGGCGTCGGGCTCAACAAGGAACGACTCATGATTTACGAGTTCGGACCCCTCGCGGGTAATAGTCCTACTCTGCCGAGCCTTAGCTCTTTTCTCGATTGTGGTTGAAAGGAAAAGTCTTTACAGAGTGCTCTCCTGGAACCGGAGTGTTCGAATCCTACCCAACGTGCCCCTCCCTCTCTCTCTCCTTTTATACAAGCCTCGAACCGGCGGAGAGGCGAGGGAGTAAGCGATCAGTGCCCTCGGTACTCGACAAGACCACGAGCAGAAAGAGGCAGCGTGCAGCCCCTTGCCCAGCTGCGCTTGTGCCCGCCCTCGCGTGCTCATAAGTGGCCTCTACCCGCCGCCAGATCCTGCCGGTGAGTCTGCGGGTGGGGCCTACCTGCTCTCCTCAGCCAGCGGCCTCTTCAACAAACCTCCTCTCTGCTGTCAATTCTTGGTATACGATGTGGCCGCCATTCCGGACACTGCAAGGGACCCTTTAGCTTGATAATCATTTCTTCCATTGTCTACTCGCGCGTGATGTCTCGTTAAATCTTTGCCCGTCGCCAGCGGCGAGGCCCGTCCGAAGACTCCTTCCATAATACTCCCTGCCATGGGCCCGCTGTGCAGCAGGGGCCTCGCAGGAATCTTCGAGAGGGCTGCATCCGCGCGCCCGCTGGCGTGGGGCCCTCGCCTCGCCCGTCGGAGGGCTCGCCCACCGCGCCTTTGGCGTGGGGCCTCGACTTCGCCTCGAGGGCTCGCCAGCGCACCCTTTGGCGTGAGGGCTCGCCCAGCAGCCAGAGGCCTCGCTTCGCCCGCGTAGCGTGGGGCCCTCCTGGCCTCCGAGGGGCTCGCCCAGCGGCTGAGAGCCTCGCTTCGCCCGCTTTGTGGCGTGGGGCCCTCTCGGACCTTCGAATGCTCTTTGTACCCGGTATTTATTACAAGCAGTAGCCGGGTCCGCCATGATCTGTGAGCCGTCGGCAGTACTTCCGTTTCTTCTTGGCGGGGAGGCGAATGTGGGGAGCCCTATGACCGCCGTATGCACGATTCTCCACTTTTACGATCTTCGGGGAACTCGCCGCTTTTGGGAAACCAAAAAACAGCGGGGCAAATGATGGCGCCCGCGCCTTGAAGCGGAATCAAGCCCCATCACGCTCGCGCCGCGCCTCTCATCTTCACTCGGCGCCCGTAATAATCCCCGCCCGCTAAGTCTTAAAGTGGTCCTCGCCTTCTTGGCGCTACCACGGCATCCTCATGTCGCCACCAACCTTTAGCGGCGTCACCGAAATCTTCCATAGCTCCCAAAAGCGCGGCAAAGAGCGCCTGAGGATGCGCACCATCTTCAGGGGCGCCTTTTGCTTCCGCCGTCGATGAGGATCGGTGGCGGCGGCGAATCTTCGTGCCACCGACCACCGCCGGTTCAGCGGCACCATCATCTGCGAGTCCTCGGCGGGGGAGATCGTGACCTTCTCTGGCGTCTTGGCGGGCCTTGTCCTTGTACTCGAATTCTTCACAGGGGTGCTTTCGCCTTCTACGGGATCGGTGGCGCCCTAGTTCCCCACTTCGATCATAGCCTGGTCATCTTAGCCCGCCTCTGCAAGATGTTCGTGGGGCGATGCGAATCTCCGCTTTGGCGTCGACTCTTCGTCTTGCACTGCGGGCTCGCGCTTCGGCGCGGTTGGGGCTGCTACTTCCGCTCCGCGTTACCTCGCCTTATCCGCCAGCGGTCAAGTCAAGCTGGAAGGGCCTGGCAAGCAATGGTTGTGCGTGGAGGACTCAGCGAGCTGCGGACGATCTTGCTCTTCCGGCGATCCTTGAACCCGCACCGGCGGGGAGCCCGGCTAAACAGCAGACGTCTGGCGACACGGAGGTGATGGCGGCGCGCATTATCGAAACTCCGCCGAGGCTCTCGGAACCCGTGGCGGATTTTTTTCTTGGCGCCGACTTTGCCAGCTCGCTTAGGCGCGCCCGCTGGGCGT
>CM070543.1:843922-1002183 GCA_036346415.1 Raddia guianensis
TCTCTTGACGGTTTGGCGACCGCCGTGTCATTGGCCAGCTCCGTCGGCTCGGCCGCCACCTTGAGCTTCGCGACCGCCTTGGTCTTGCCCTTCTTCACCTTCTCCTTCTCGGACCGGAGAGGTCCTCTGATCCTCAAGGATCAATTTGGTCCTCTGCAGCGTTGTCGAGAAGTGAGCTTTAGCATTAAACAACATTGCAAGTCTAGCAACCTGGTGGGTGTAAGTAATTTACCTGCTTTGTCTTGAGACGAAACACGTTCTCGGACAAGTATAGGCCACCTCGCGGTGACCTCGCTGTCCTTCTTCGCCGCCGGCATGGCGTCGACCCTTCGGTCACCCATCGTCGGTTGGCTTCTGCCCGGCGAGATGGAATCGTTAAAATCTGTTGGGAGAAAAGCGATCAATGAAGAGGTTGAGTCTTAAAGGCACTTACCCGTGCTCTCCCTTGTAATGTCTTCCCATCCCTCTATCTTGTAGAAGGGATAGGACCTTCTCCTTGAGGGACGGATTACATTGTTTGTGAAGTCGGATGATCTCCTGCGCGTGAGCAGAGGCTCACGAGGAAGCGATCTTCCTTGTCGAGTACCAATCCTCGGCGGACATCTCGGCGAGGCATTAATTCCGCTTCGCCCGGCGCCTTCCGGTGAAGGCCGAGTTTCTTGTCGCCCGCTCCGCTTGCTGTAGAACCACCTCACCCTGCCTGCGCCCGCCAGTCGGCGGGGTGGCGAGATCTGGCGTCGTCGGCGATGGCGAGCTTGGTAATAGCACCCAGCCTTAAGCGGCGGCGAAGTGCTCCTCGTTCTGGCGTAATAATGGAGAACAGCCCGCGGCGGATCGATGCAGATAGCCCTCGCGCAGTGTGCGAAGCAGCCATCGGAGGATCTTTATTGGATTGAGGTTCGCCACCTCCAATCCGCTAATGTTTAGAAGGCCTCAGCAAATACGCTTTGGGAGATCGCCAACCCGAGCAGTCGAAGCTGTTGAAGTTATGAACTCTCCCTCCAGCTGACTCCGGAGTATCCTCCTCTCCAGGCGACCTCCGACTACGGTGTCAATGTAGCCTCTTCCTCCAGACCTTGGTCCTCCTCGGTCGAGCTAGTCTTGGTGAACTTAGCCATAGCGTTTCCCGGGCGGGCGAGTAAGGTTGGTGGTGGAGCTTGGGTGCTTGATCTGGCGGTTGGAATTAGGGCTTAGAGAGGAAAGGCGTGAAAGCAGTGGCTGACGCGGCGGCAGGTGCTTTATAGTCCGTAAGCGGCTCTGCGGCGGTTTAGTCCCAAAGCGGCTAGTTTTACTACAGCGGCTAGGTAAAGCAGATCGCTTTGTTTTCACCGTGTGGCGACGAGATTATTCTGTTGGAGTGCCTAGCGGCTATTTTTTCAGTGTCCGCGAAGGTGAGTGCTGCTTTCGGGACGGATGTCGTTCCTGTTCGGCGCTTAGCGAGTTGCTCGATCTTGGCGAGGTTTGTTCGGACGAACATGTCTTGTTCGGTTGAAACTTAACTTTGTTCGATCGATCGTTACATGTCTTTGTAGCAGGGGAAAAATACCCTCTTAAATGACTTAGAGTCTCAAGAGGATGACCCGCTCTAGTGAGTCCTTCCACTTGAGTCTCGGGGGCTATTTGTCGAGGATTAGATCCGCGACCCATTACTATGGCCCTCCTGACGGTCAATCGACCTACTGAGGGCCCGGCTCCACAGGAAGGTTCTATCGAGGCCCGTGTGCATCTGCCGAATAGCCTCTTGGCCGACGCAGTGCGTAACGACCTAGGATTAGTGTTTGAGTCTTACTCGAACAAGAAGTTACTGCACTACGTGAAGACCCGGACGTTAGTTTCGGATTGGATTAGGAGTCGTGATCCTCAAGACTAGGAGTATGCCTTATACCTCGGGATATATTTGGCATGTATGAGTTCATTGCGATCTCATAGTTGCTAGGCCGATATTCCTCGGTAGGTTGGTTTGCTCGGCACTATATAAACAAGGCCCTACGGCGTGTGAAGGGCTCTGGCACTGATCTTCGCATTATTGCTTCACATGCACCATAATCTCGCTTGAGACTTGTTAGTCTCGCCGAGCCATCTCTTGTATTCATCTCGATATATAAGAAAATTTGGGCGTGGGGCTATTATCTCTCCAGAGAGCTGAACAGGATAAAAACCCTGTCTCACGTTGCGTTCTTTGTTCGCGTTGTTTGGCGTGTCTCTATCTCAATCTTAAGAACCTTAGCGACTTGAGATCGATATCTCAGCAGTCGACAACTTTCTTGGTAACACTTGATGGTGCCCGGCCTTGCGAACTCTTGGCTCGCGCTTTTGGGATCTTTGCTGCCCGTGTCGAGTTTGACAAATTCCTAAGCTTCGGGGTTGCGTAACACGGCCTTTCCACCTTGCGGCTAAGTCAGCTCTCGTAAGCCCTCATGGCGAGGCACTACTTGCTTGGCATGACCACTCGGTAAAATGCTGCTCGTAAGCCCCTGCGGCGAGCACTTTCCTTGTTGATTACTATCGGAATCGCCTAACTTACGTTAACGAAGCGGAGACTCTGGAACAAATCGAGCAAAATGCAGGTGTCGCTCTGTCTCTCTACACGTGCTCGAATTACATAGCTTAGGTTCTCGAGCATCGTTAAATGCAGGGAGCTAGGGTGTAAGCTCTTTCTCTTGTGCACTGTTAGGGTTCATAAACTTCGAGTTTCAAGCGAGATGCTTGCGAGAACTAGGAGATAAGCGAGAGCTCTACGGTTTTCTTAAACTTCCAGTATTGTTAAGCTTTTCTCTTAGTTTCTGTTCGTTCTTGTCTTTTGCTGCTCTTTTTGCAGGAAAAAAAGGTAAATACTATTACATTTACTCAAAAGTTTGGTACAAAGGCCCTTTAAGATTCTGACGCGGTGCTACTTAGGAGTAAACGCTCCTTCAGCTCCTCAACTTCTAACTTGAGGCGCCTGACTTATCTGAGCCTTGATTCCTTCCGAACTTCGGCTCGGGCGTTCGATCTCCTCCTTTCCGCTTGCTTGCGCGCCAGCTCTGCCCGGATGGCCTCGACCTCGTCGGTCTTGGCCTTGGTGATCGGTCGAGCCTCGCTCTGGCTGACTCGGCCTTTACTCGGCCGTCTTAGCTACTTTCGTCCGGCTCCTTGACCTTCTTCTGCGGTGATCGCTCTGCACGTCATCCAGCGCATCTCCTCTATCTCTTCTGTGAAGCCCTGAGGTCGAGATTTTGCTTGAGACCGCGAATGCCTTTTCCTTGGCAAAATTTGGGCCTTGAGTCTCTTGGCCTCGCCATGGCTGATCCGCCGTTAGGAAGCGTCGTGACGCTGCTCTTGAAACCACCGGCGGCAGGCTTCTCCTCCAGATGCTTCCGCCTAATGGCTTCTGGCAGCTCCTCGGCCTCTCCTAGGAGAGACTTCGCGAGAACGCCTCTCTTGACGGTCGGACTTTGAGCCTCTTCACGCCGCCTTGGCCGGCCGACTTTGGAGCTGGTGCGAGAGGCCCGCTTGGACTCCCTCGTCGGAGGTGCTCCGGGGCGGCGCTTGATCTGGCGCTTCCGCTCGATGGTGGCGCCGTCCTCGAGCTCCTCCATGGTGTCCTTCAAAACACGAGAGAAGGCTAGTTAGCGCTTCGGTGATAAACTACCCAACTAAGTTAAAGTAGTCTTGGTGATTACCTTCCCAAGTCGTTGCTTGATCCGTGGCCTGAGGCGGTCCTCGAGGCCATGTGTCACGAAGCCCGCTGTCTTGGATGAGGCCAGTCGCGTTGTCCCCATCGCCGTCTTGTCAGCTCCTTCTTCTCGGTGGGCGCATCTTCTCGGGAAGCGGGCGGCGAGGCGAAGATTTTCGTCTCCGCTCCCTCTCTCTTCCTCTTGGCTTGAATGTTTTCGGCGACAGCTGAGCCACTCTGCTGGGTGGCGCCGTTGTTCCACAGACGGGGCGACTTGCGCGACACCTCGGGGGCTTCTTCTTGCTCCTTAGCGGCGGGGCTTCACCACTTTCATGGGAGAATCTGTCGCCTCGGGGTGAGCTGCCCTGCTGACAAGTACCTAGTGGAACCGGCTGCTCGGTCCAGCCCGGCGGCTCCGGGCCGTCGTCCAGCCCCCGTATGTCCGTGGCGCCACCTTGCTTTCCTCCCGTCTCCAGCCGCTCCACGGCGCTTTTAAGCGCGTCGAGCTTCTCGCCGAACGGCGAGCGAGGCTCCACGCCGCCCGGCTGTCCTTGAAAGCACGCCCGACCTCAATGCCGCGATCTGCCCGTCACGGTCTTTCGAGCGGCGGTGACGCTTCAGCGCCTCCTCGGCGTCGTGCGTGGCGATCTCTCCTTGGTAGGCGATGAAAAAGATCATCATTAAGTCTAATGCGGTTGGTGGGTGGGAGATTTGAAGTTCGGTTTCTACATACCTCCTCTTGTGAGAGGCTTGATTACGATCTTCTTGGCTGGAACTTTCCGCCTCTTCCTCGGGGGCTCCTTGGCGGCTTCTCGCCTTGGCCCTTGGGTGTTCGTGGCGGCGAGCTCGGCTCCACAGTGGTGAGCACTCTCTCGCGCAGCACAAGAAGTTTTTCCTTGCGTGCGACTTCTTCTTGAGCCTCCTGCCTTTCGGCGACTGTTGCGGCCGATCCATGCGGCCGGGATGAGTTCGTGTACGCGCTAAGCGAGAGGACCATGGTCTTTACCTCTTCGTCGCTTTGCTCGGCGAGGAGGGAGGAGCTTAGTCTCTTCCTCTTTGGGGTGACCATGCGCCTTGCTTTGTCTGCCTCGGTACACTCTCGTCGCCAGGTGTGGTCTCTTCGACAGTGGCGGCCGCCCGTGTCATGATGAGCTCGCGTCGGCTCAGCCGCCACCTTGGGCTTAGTGGCGCCTTGGCCTTGCCCTTCTTCGCCTTCTCCTTCTCGGACGGGAGGAACTCCTCTCTGATCCCCCAAGGATGGTTTGGTCCTCTGCGCGTTTTGGAAGTGAGCATTAGAGCTAAACAACATTGCAAGTCTAGCAACCAGATTGAGAGTAAGTGATTTACCTCGCTCATGCGGGACGAGCACGTTCTTGTGAAGACAGTGTCGCCACCTGCGGTGACCTCCCGTCCTTCTTCGCCGCCTTGACATGGCGTCGACCCTTCGGTCACCCGTCGTCGGTTGGCTTCTCGGCGGCGAAGGGATTGTTAGTTCTGTTGGGAGGAAAGAATCTATGAAGAGGTTGAGTCTTAAAGGCACTTACCCGTGCTCTCCCTTGTGATGTCCTCCATCCCTCTATCTTGTAGAAGGGATAGGACCTCCTCCGCAATGACGATCCTGTTATTTGTGAAGTCCCGAATGATCTCTCTGCCGTGAGCCCGAGGCTCACGAGAGAGGCGATCTTCCTTGTCAGGTACCAATCCTCGGCGGACATCTCCGGCCGAGGCATTGGGGTTCCTTTGCGGCGCCTTCCCAGTGAAGCGAGTTTCTTTGTCGCCGCTCGCTGGCTGAGAACCACCTCGCCCCACGCGCCCGCCGAGTCGAGCGCGGTGGGCGAGGGTACTGGCCGCGTCGTCGCCCGGTGGCCTTGAGCTTGAGGTAGTAGCACCCAAAGATCGAAAAGGGCTGCTCCTCGTCCTTTGTAATAGTGGAGGAACAAACCCCCACCGGTGGATCGATGCCAGACGGCCCTCGCGGTGTGCGAAGCGGCCATCTGGAGGATGGAGTTCGGATTGAGGTTCGCCACCTCCAATCGGCGATGTTCAAGAAGGCCTCGGCGAAGTGGCTCTCGGGAGACCTCAACCCAACAAAGTCGCGATCGCTGTTGGCGATAAACTCTCCCTCGGCGGCTCGGGTATCCTCCTCTCCGCGCCTCCACCTACGGTGTCGATGTGGCCCTCCTCCTCCCGAGATCCTAAGGTCCTCTCGGTCAAGCTAGTGCACGTGAATTTGGCCATAGCGATTCCCGTATGGACGAAAGCGTGGTTGGTGATGGAGTTTGGGTGCTTGATCTTGGCGTGGTTAGAGCTAGGGCTTAGAGAGGAAAGGCGTGAGAGCGAAGTGGTTGGCGCGGGCGGCTTGGGTACTTTTATAGTCCCGCAGAGTGGCTCTCAAGAACGGTTTTGTCACAAACAGCTAGTTTTACCACAACCTTTTGGGTAAAGCGGTCGTTCTGCTTTACTTAGCAATGATAGGAAGTTACCATTGGAGTATGCCAACGGCTAGTTTTTCCGATGTATACACCGCTTTGAAGAAAGTGCTCTGCTTTCGGATAGATGTTATTCCTGCTCGACGCAACGAGTCGCTTTCGCTTCGAACAGTTTGTCCGGACGAGCACGTCTTGTTCGGTTGAAACTTAACCTGTTCGGTTGATCGTTACATGCCTTTGTAGCAGCTAAATTTCCCTCTTCGTGGCTTGGAGTCTCAAGAGGAAGACCCCACTCTAGTGAGTCCTTCCACCTGAGTCTCGGGGGCTAGCTGTCGGGGATTAAATTACGGCCCATTGCGATGGCCCACTCCCTAACGGCCCGATCAAACAGCCTACCAGGGGCTAGCTCCCTGGAAGGTTCTATCTGCCCATATGCATCTGCCGAGCGGCTTCTGGCGGCGCACGTGCGTAATGGTCTAGGATTCTGTTTGAGTCCGACTAACAGTAGTTCTCTGACGGCTACGAAGACCTTGACGTGGTTTCCGGATTGGATTAGAGTCGTGATCCCCAAGATTAGGAGCTTGCCTTATCTACTAGTAGGTTATATTTGGCATGTCTTGAGTTAGTTCACGATCTCGTAGTTAGCAGGCAAATATTCCTCGGTAGGTCGGTTTGTTACATACTATATAAATAGGGCCCTACGGCATGTAGAGGGCCACGAGACCCTTAGCGATAGATTTTTCAGCATACTACTCGCCGAGACCTCGCGATCTCGCCGAGTTCCACCTTGTAATCCTCTTTGATATAAAGAAAGGCCGGACGTAGGGCTATTATCTCTCCGAGAGGCTGAACCAGATAAAACCCATCTCCTCCCCGCTTTCTGTCGTCGTGGTTGTTCGGCGTGTCTCCTATCTCCTCTTTGAAGAACCTTGGTTGACTTGGGTCGATATATCAACCGTCGACACCACCGGTTCCGGTGACTCCGGACTTCCCGGCGGCACCGTGGCTGGCCAGTTTGGCCCGCTACGTTGATGCCGCCGCGGCAGTGGTGCAAGTTTCGGGTGGTGCGGGAACCGGCGTTTCCGCTTCTTCCCGTTCTTTCTTGTCCTCGCATCCCTCTCGCAGATCTCCTGGCGTGAGGGCGGGAACGAGACAACGAGCGAGCGACTCCTCACGGGTTCGCCAGCAGCGGTGTCTGGTGGGCGGGATCTCCGGTCCCACTTGGAGGCGCCATCTGCGACCGGAGAAGACTCGCGACAAGCTCCGCGGCCTGACGGAGTCTTGTGCGGCCGCCGTAGCACTGCCGTGGGGACGGGAGGTTCAGCGCCGCCTCCGCGGGGAAGGAGGTGCCTCTTGGCGCCGTCCGGACGGCGAACGCGGCTGGACGGAGTCGCGGCGTCGAGGCGGAGGCTCGAGGTGGCCGCCGCGCCTTTTCAAGGAGCTGCCACGTCCAATGGGTCGGAGAGGTTTCGACCGCCCCCCCCATCGAAATCGACGGCTCCACCAACCCTGACGAGTTCTTGCAGATCTACACTACGGTGATGCAGCCGACTGGAGGGTCGGGGAAGGTTCTGGCGAACTACTTCCCCGTAGTCCTCACCGGCGGAGCCCGCTCGTGGCTCATGAACCTACCCCCGGAGTCAGTGGGGTCATGGAAGGAGCTGTCTGAGCTCTTTATCACCAACTTCCAGAGCACCTTCGAGCAGCCCGGAGTTGAAGACGATCTCCACAACGTGGAGCAGAAGAAGGGAGAGTCGCTGCGCGACTACATCCGGCGCTTCAGTCAGGTTCGCAACACCATCCTTGACATCTCCATCGACGCCGTTGTCACGGCCTTCAGGAGAGGCGCCCGAGACTCCAGGGTTAAGGAGAAGATGGCCACCCGCAAGATCAAGACGACGGAAGAGCTCTTCACCACAGCCCTGCGCGCCCTTCAAAGGAGGCTCGCTCGCGCCCGCAGCAGGGAGGGTCATTGGGGCACGCGCGGGGACCTCGAGAAACCCCCGACAAGGACAAGAAGAAGCGTAAAGCGGCCGAGACCGACAGGTCTCGCCGCCGAAAGCGACGATGACGACGACGACGAAGACGGCGGCGCACATGGCAAGCGCGGAAGCGAAGAAAGGAGGAGGCCGTGGCGGTGGCGGCGAGAACGGTCCCAGCGAGGGCGGCCATGGCGATCGCCGTGTACACGGCGTTTCGCAGCTCGCGACGACGGGCGAGATCGCCGCCCAGAGTGGAACGGAGGGACTTCTCGTCCATCCACCGCAACAATTCCCGACTTGGCTGATTGCCATGTCGCCGAGAATCAGTGGACAAAGCGGCCCACGCGGCGGCAGCGTAGCGTCCGGCAATGGCAAGGGTAAGGAAGCGGCAGCAGCTTCCGGCAAGTGGAGCGCGAGTCGCCGTCATCCACGGCGATCGGCCATTTATCCGTCGCCGCGCTAGCTTTAAGCGTGCGATGAGGAGGTCTTGCCGCCGTGCCAGCGTAGGGTCAGCAAAAGGTGGCGTGGTCGAAGCAACCGATCGCGTTTAGTCGGCCCGATCACCCGCCAAAGACCGCGCCGGGGCATCTCCCGATCGTGGTTGCCCCCACGGTCCGGAATGTCAAGCTAGGGCGGTCTTTGGTCGACGGAGGAGTTCTTCAACCTCCTCTCCGCCGAAGTCGCCAAGGCGCTCGAGATCCAGCGAGAGCTTCGGCCGGCGCCCGTTCTTGACGGCATCGCGCGGGCCGAGTCCGTCCCTTCGGCGCGTCGGCCTCCCGGTGACGTTGGGGTTCGACAACTTCCGTGCGGAGATGCTCGAGTTCGAGGTAGCGGACTTGACCTCCGTATAACGCCATACTAGGTCGGCCGGCGTGACCAAGTTCATGGCGGCTCGCCACTATCGTACATGGTGGTGAAGATCGAGGCGGTGGCCCCATCGTCTTAACGATGGACCGCCGGGCGCTCCGCTGCGACAAGGACGCTCGCTTTGGCGGGGGCAATCGGCGCCAGAAGGTCGAGAGCTTTACTCAGGAGCTCCTCCGGTGAACCGTGCCTCCCGGTTCGTCCGCGGAGGTTAAAGCGGTCTCCCGAGTGAGTCGAGACCGGCGAAGACGTTCGGGTGGGCGCCTCTCGGCGCCAAATAGGAAGGCGCTTCGTGTCCTTCCTCGATCTAACGAGCGTGTTTGCGTGACAACCGTCCGACATGGCCGGGGTCCCGAGGAGGTGATTGAGCACAAGTTGGCAGCGTTCCCGGCAGCGACGGTTATCTGAAGGTCCGGGAAGCGATCGGTGGAAGCGCCGGGCGTTATCCGCCAGAGGTGGACAAGCTTTTAAGGGCGGAGTCGTTCGGGCGTCGCCTATCCTGGGTGGCTCGTGAACCCGTCCTCGTCAAAAAATCCAGCGGGCGGTGGAGGATGTGCGTGGACTTCACCGACCTCAACAAGGCATGCTGAAGGATCCGTGCCACGCCCGCGATCGACCTCATCGTCGACTCCGCGGCGAGGTGCGAGTAAGCTGTGCTTTCTGGATGCGTACTCCGGGCACCACCAGATTAGCATGGCCGAAAAAGATGAAGACAAGACCGCCTTCGTGACGCCCATGGGCGTCTACTGCTATACAAGAATGGCGTTCGAATTAAAGAATGCAGCCCAACCTACGAGAGGGCCATGCATATCGCTCACCGCCCTCAAATAGGGCGGAACTTGGAAGGTGTCGTCGGCGACCAGTGGTGAAGTCCAAGAAGCGGAGGAGTTGATCGGCGACCTAGAGGAAGCCTTCGCCCGATTTGAGAAAGTCTTGCATGAAGCTCAACCACGAGAAGTGTGTATTAGCCATTCCGTCAGACAAGTTGCTAGGTTTCCTCGTCTCCCGGAGAGGATTGAGGCGAACCACGACAAGATCGCGGCGATCGAGAACATGAAGCCCCGACGCGACTTGGCGGATCTGCGATGCTTGGTGGTCTGCTGACTTCCTGGGCGCTTTATAGCTCGCAGGGGATAAAAGTCTCCCTCTACTCGAGGCTCTGAAGAAGACCAACCAGTTCGAGTGGGCCGGCGGGCGCAGGAGGCGTTCGGCGGGCGAAAAGTATCTCACTTCCCGCCCGTCTTTGGTCGCCCGGATCCGGCGAGCCGCTGATCCTTTATGTCATGGCGAACCCCTAGGTGGTCAGCCAGTCTTTGGTGGCGGAAAGAGAAGGTGTTCAGCGCCCCATCTACTACGTCAGCAAAGTCCTCCACGACGCCGAGACAAGGTACTCACAACACCAGAAGATGCTCTACGCCGTTCGGCGGCGTCCGAAGCTAACGTCACTACTTCCGGGCGAGATCACCGTCTTGACCAAGTATCCCTTGCGGAGATCCTCTTCAACCGCGAGGCGACGGCACTGTCGCCAGGTGGGCCATGGGTGGCGGCAGATCGACCTCAAGTTAAGCTCCCGAGCGGCCATCAAAGGGCAAGCTCTGGCGGAGTTCGTCAGCGTGAGTGGACTCCGTCGGACGAAGAAGCTGAAGGCACCCCAGCACCCTCGCCGTGGACTCTCTTCTTCGACGGCTCGTTCCGGCTTGAGGGGGCTGAAATTTGGTGTAAATCTGGTATCTCCACCGACGACATTGTCCGCACTGGTGGTCTTTGAGTTCAGCCCTACCAACAACGTCGCTGAGTCTGAAGGCTGCTCGCCGGGCTCGGGGTGGCCGACCCTCGGCATCCGTGCCGCAAGTCAATCGGCGACTCTCTCTGGTCATCAACGAGCGAGGAAGGAATTCACCTGCGCGGATCCTGTCATGGCGGCCTACATGGCGGAGGTGCGCCGGTTGGAGCGGCACTTTGAGGGTTTGGGCTTCGCGCATGTCTCTCGCCGCGACAACTATATGGCGGATGAACTATCCCAGATTGCCTCGTCGAGGGCACCTGTTCCGCCCGGGGTCTTTGAAGAAAGACTCACGCGGCCGTCTGTCATGACCCGATTCAGGTGGGGCGACACCTTTCTGGCGCAGCTCCACATCTGGAGAGACGTCACCAATCTGCCATAGCTCCCGGTTTGGAGGAGGCGGAAGAAGCTGCCGAGGCGGTTGAAGCGGAAATGCCGGCCGAGGCGAAACGTCGGCGACAATGCTAACGTCGTCACGCTCGTCCGGAAAGGTCGATGGATGGATCGATCTAGCCTACTGCGGGGCGGAGTGTTCCCGACGATGTGGCGTCGGTGAAGATAGCACGCAAGGCCAAGCGCTACATACGGTAGGTGGGGTCTGTGACGCCCGAGCGCAAACGGAGTTCTACTGAAGTGCGTCACTCGGGAAGCGGGGAGTGCAATTCTCTCTGAGATCCATGGAGGCATGTGCGGGAGCCATTCAGGGAGCCGGGCGTTGGTTGGAAAGGTCTTTCGCCACGGTTTCTATTGGCCTACTGCCGTCCAGGATGCCTGTGAGCTGGTGAGGAGATGCGAAGCGTGCCAATTTCATGCTAAGCAGATCCGCCGACCGGCCCAGGCGCTGCAAACCATCCCGCTCTCTCGGCGTTCGCGATGCAGAAATTGAACATCTGAGCCCGTTCAGGCGGCCGGAGGTTTCACACATCTGTTCGTCGCCGTCGACAAGTTCACCAAGTGGGTTGAAACCACGCCAGTCCCGGCGATCACGTCCGCTGCTGCTATAAAGTTCATGAAAAGCATCTTCGTCCGATTCGGCGTCGCTAGCAGGATCATCACCGACAACGCCGCTCAGTTCAAGAGTGCCGATTTCCAAGACTGGTGCGAAGAGCTGGGTACCAAGTGTGCCGCCTCGTCGTGCACCGAAAGCAATGGGCAAGTGGAGCGAACAAGCGGAAGTACTCGAGGACTCAAGACAAGGCGTTCGACCGTCGAGAAGCGCGCAAGCGGGGGCGAAGAGATTCCCATCGTGTTGTGGGCGCTGCGACGACTCCCATGAGCCACCGCGAGACCCCTTCTTCTGGTGTATGGCTCCAAAGCGGTGCTCCGTCGAAGCTCACCTTGCTCTCAAGGGTGGCGGCGTTCAGTGGCGAAGACCACGACCGGCGTCGGATGAAGTAAATCTCTGGAGAAGATTAGGGGCGAGCGGCGATCCGAGCCGCCGGATATCAGCGAGCTCTGCGCGTTATCAAGCAAAGCGGGTGTGTGAGAGAACAACGGCAATGGCGACCTCGTTCTGCGCAAAAATCCAGACGCAGCGGGCGCAACAAGTTGTCTCCCACAATGGGAGGGCCCCTTCAAGGTGGTCTCGGCCTCCCTTGAGCTCGGTCGAGGCTCGCATTCGAGGATGGTCGCGAATTGGCGAACACTTGGAGCGTTGAGCGGTGAGGAAGTTTTACCCGTAGGTAGCTGTTCCAGGAGCTTTTTTGGCCTTCCTTTGGAGCCGAGCGGCGAGGCCTTCTTCCTTCCCCGCTCGCCTCGGGGGCTGCATTGTACAAAGCCATCTTCAATATAAAGATAAGTTCTGTCTCTCTGTGGGCATCTGTTCTTTTTCACCTTAAGTCTGTTAGAAAGCATTACATTGAAAGTCGGTAGCGAAAAAAAGTACTTAAGGTGATGGCCCTTAGTTGTTGCAAGCGAGCAACGCTTAACTTGCTTGCCGGGCGAGGCGAGGCGGACGGAAGGGGGGTTCTAGCTTTGGTGTGTCCTTTCGGTCTAGGCAACGCGCTAACGACGACACCAGCGACTAGACCACTTCCGGAAGCTAAGCTCTCGCCACGCAACGTTTAAGGTCGGTTCGCCAAGAGGCCATAAGGGTTGAAGTAACCAGATGCCTAAGGAAAAAGCGCCACTTGCAGCAGAGCGTTCGGTCTAAAACTTTTAGCGATCGGTTGCTTAGCATAAAAAATCTCATTAGGAAGCGATACATTGAAAGTCGGTAGCGAAAAAAGTACTTAAGGTGATGGCTCCTTAGTTGCAAGGGCGTAACGCTTGAACTTGCGGGGCGGGCGAGGCGACGGAAGCGGGTTCTAGCTCGGTGTGTCTGCCTTTCAGTCTAAACAGCAGCCAACGACGGCACCAATGACTAGACCACTTCCGGAAGCTGAGTTCTCGCCACGCAACGTTCAAGGTTGGTTCGCCAAGAGGCCATAAGGGTTGAAGTAACCAGATGCCTAAGGAAAAAGCGCTCACTTTCAATAGAATGTTCTGTCTAAAGCTTTTAGCGTTCGGGTGCCCCAGTTCTTTTCGCAAATAAGAGTTTGCGGAAAAGTTTAATCGAGACTTATAGTAGAAAAGTAAAAAGTTTGCATTCACAGGTTTTATTTACAAGACGAGACAAGCAAGGGAGTTCAGCTACTCCTCGTCATCCTCGTCTTCCGCTGGAGCGGCGCAGCCCATCATGGATACGCGGCCGGCGGCAACCTCGACCCGAGATTGCTCGATCGGGTTCAGCTGGCGCGAAGGTTCCCCGGTGGCGACGTCGAGGTCGAACGCGGCGTTTTGGGCAAGGCAGTTGCCCAAGACGAACCGCACAGCTTCAAGAGCGCCTTGGCGGCCGTCTTCGATCGCCCGCGCCCGCATCACCACCGGCAGGTCGCGCAAGGCCTCGGCGGCGCGCCCCATCACGCCAACAGATCGCGCTTGTCAGTCTCCTCAATGGGCGTCTGAGGTGAAGCCAGTGGGTACAAGACGTCCCGGAAGCTGCGGTAGGCGGTCCACAGCATGTCGGTGAGGACCCGGAGGCGCTCAGAATGTTCCGCGCGGAGGTCTTTGACATCCTTAGTGGCGAGCAGCGGCGGCTTGCGCCGCCGCAGCCTCATGGTCGCCGCCTCCCTCGCGGCGATCGCTGCTCAAGCGCCCGCCGCAGCTTCGCCGGCAACCAGCGACGCTGAAGCGAGCGCCTTCCGTGCCGCCAGTGTGGGAGAACGCAGGCGCCTCGAAGGCGCCCGACGTCGGCGGCGATGGCAGCCACGGCATCGACATCAGCCGCAGCAGCGGCCGGAAGGTCTTCTAGCCTTGGCTCCGGCGCGATCTCCGCGGCGGGAGGTCTCGTCTCCGTCGAGGGAGCCGCGGGCACGCCGGGGTCTGGCGGACCGCGAGGACCAGAGCTCGAAGCTCCAGAGTCCGCCCTGGTTCCATGAAGGAAAAACAAAAAGGGTTCAGGTATGCGAAAAAGCATGCAGCATGCTAACCCTAACGCAAAACATGCATAAGTGCAGAGAAAGACACCTGAGGCGACGTCCCCCGAAGGTAAAGGAGGAAGGGGGCAGCGTCAAGCCGCCCGGTCATGAGGCGGCGACGCGATTCTTGGCGGTCGTCGAAGCAAGCGCCGGCACAATGGGCGCCGGCGCAAGAGGAGCCGACGCGACGGCGGAAGCAGTGTGGCGGCAGCGGCCGCACACGGAGGTGCCGGCGCGAAGAAGCCGGCAGCGGCGCCAGATCGGAAGGATCGCCAGCTTCGCCCGGCGCGAGCGGCGCGTCGGCATGAGGCCCCATTGAGGGGGCCGAGAAGGTCATGTGACCCGGACTCGAGGCGAGCTCTGTTGGGCTCGTCTCTCCTCCTCATCGTCGTCGTCCGGGAGAGGACAAGGCGGCGCTTCCCGAGAGCCTGCGAGTCGACCGCCACAAAGGGAGGAGCACCGCCGCAGAGCTTCGCGGTCGTTGGCGGAGGATCGCGGATCAGCAAGGGTCCCCGGGTCACTTGGACCGCGGGACCAGAGACCTCCATGGGAGGCAGCTCGCGCAAGTATTGGTTGCGCTCCCGTGGGTCCCATCGAGGGGCGGATGCTCATGAGCGGAGAAGTGTCGCTAGGCAGTGCGAGACAAGTCCCACTCCTCTGCCGGAGCACGTCGTCCGGCACGTCCCCTGCGGCTGGGCGAATAAGGAAGGAAGTTGCAAGTTGGCAAAGAGACAAAAGTCAAACAAACGGCGTTCCAAAAAGACAAGAGACCCAAAAGAGAATGAAAGAGCACTTACCTCCGGGGGCGACACGGACTCTGTCGTCGTCGCCATAGTACAGCTAGGCAGGACGTGTCCTCATGCGGAGCGGGCAGAGGCGGCACCGCAAAAAATCCGTCGCAACGTGGGTTCCGGTGAGCCCATTGCAGCGGAGCTCAGCGATGCGCTCCAGCATCACTTCCAGTTCCGCTGAGTCGTCGGGCGTCGATCCCCAGCTGGCAAGGGATTCCGCGGGACCCTCGGGGAGAGCAAGATCATCGCAGCCGCCGGAGTCTTTCACGTACAGCCAGTAGCGGTTCCAGTCCTTCCAGTTGGACTTGACCGCAACCGGGATGAAGGCGGCGGCTTCACGGAGTGTAAAGTAGCAGCTATCACATGACCACACATGAAGCTCTTCGCGTCTGTGAGCCGGCTCAGAGCGGGAGGTTTGGCATCACCCCACAAACATCTCGCAGAGGTGGGCGAAGATGGCGGGCGACAACGGAGTTGGGGAAGGTCGCCGCTTTGGATCTCGTGAAGGCAAGCACCCCAAGAAGAACTTCGGAGTATGGCGGGGCGAGCCCCTTGACACCGCCAGTGAAGGTCACGATCTCTCCGTCGCAAGGGCGTGGCGCAATGGTGCCGCAGCGGAACCGGGCGGAGGTTGGCGGCACGAACACTTGAAGCCGCGTCACCATGTCTTCGTCGGCGGATGACGTCGCAGCCGGAGCAGCGTCGCCGCGGTGACCCTTGCTGCGTTTAGGCGCCATGGAAGGCGGTGGTGGAGTTGGCGAGAAAAGAGAGTGGCAGCAGCGAAGGAAGCGATGGGCAGTTTGAGGACTTAGCGTGCAAAAGAGCTCGTCGCAGAAGAGAAGCTTTATAGGAGGTGGAGGCGGCGCGACGGTTTGATTCCGTCCCACTTCGCTGGCGCCATCATCATTACCCAAGCGCCGGTTTTTTCGCAGCGCGCGCGGTTCCCTAAGGAAGATCGTCTGCGCAGATGGAGAATCGGCGTCTGGCCAAGAAGAGAGGTGGGCCCCACGATTCATCTCCGTCGCATGAGACACGTAAAAATATCGGTCTGACGGTTCGCGTATCATGGTGGACCCGGGCTCTGCTTGTGTAATAAATCTGAGCACGAAGAGTCCCGAGAAGATCAGCGGCCCCACACGTCGGCGACGATCAGGCCCAACCGGGCGAGCCCCTCAGCCTTCAGCGGGCCCCACGCGTCGGTGGCGCGGCGAGCCCAGCTGCGTGGCGAGCCCTCAGCCTTCAAAGGGCCCCACGCGTCGGCGGGGGAGAGCCCAGCCAGCGTGGCGAGCCCTCAACGCTTCAAAGGGCCCCACACGACAAAGCGAGCGATCGACCCGGCAGATGGGCGAGCCCCTCGGCCTTCAAAGGGCCCTACACGACAAAGTGAGCGTCAGACCCAGCGTGTGGGCGAGCCCTCAGCCTTTCAGCGGGCCCCACGCGTCGGCGGGAAGCGAGCCCAGCCAGCGTGGGCAAGCCCTCGGCGCTTGGCGGCCCCCACGTCAAGCGGGGAGCGAGCCCAGCGTGGGCGAGCCTCAGGCCTTCAGACGGCCCCACGCGTCAAAGCGGCGATCGACCCAGCGCGTGGCGAGCCCCTCGAAGACCAGAAGCGAGGCCCCACACGTTAAGCGGGCGACTGTGCCCCAACGTGTGGGCGAGCCCGTCGGACGCCGGGCGAGGGCCCCACGTCGGCGCGGCGGCGTGGCGAAGCCCCTCGGCGCCGCGTAAGGTCCCGCCGTTGCGGGGCCCACGTGGCGAGGCGTCGAAAAAGTCTTCGGGCGAAGGCTTCCCTGCTGCGAAGAGGCGCATTCAATGCGACATTACGCGGCGGATAGACAGATGAAGAAATGATTACCGCCACGGTGACCCTGCAGACGACCAAGCATCCACCGTGGCGCAGCCGAATTGACCGGCGAGAGAGTTTGCCATCATCAAGCTCGCCGCCCACGTCGGAAGGAACAAAATTGGGCCCCACCCGCATCTCGCCGGGCGTTCTGGGTCGAAGCCACTTGCGAAACGGCATGGCGGCGCCGTCTGGCGCATAGCAACCGTTTTCGTCTCTCTGTCAGATCCCTCGTGTCTTATCGATGTCTTGTATTGAAATCTTCAGATTGCCTACCCCGGCTCTCCGCCACCGAGGCTTGTATAAAAGGCGGAGAAAGGAGAGGAAGGGGTTCCAAACATACAGAGCCACATCTCATACAACCACAACACGGAAAAGAGCTAAGACTTCGGCGGAGTAGGACTATTACCCGCGAGAGGTCGAACACATGTAAACCCGTGTGTTGCTCTTTGCTGCGTCCCACGCTCAAATCGAACTGAGCTCGGCCGATAGGCTAGCAGGATAGAAATCTGACTAGGGGTGTGATCCGCAGTGGTTGAGCGGAGAGCACGCCGTCAAAAATATTCTACGTTGAACATCCATGTTTGTCCTAAATTGGATCCTCTCCGGTTCCTTAACCATCATCTTCCAATCATTCTCCTGATATGTGGTTAACAATCTTCAAAATTTTAGTTCCTTGTTTATTTGCACCCTCAGCCATATGTTTTTTTATACATATTTAGTGCTGTGATAGAATCCCTAGTAGATTCACATATAATCTATGTCCCTGTATACTCTTTATGTGGTCTTGGAGACTTGGGTACTACGAACAATTGCGGCATAAAATTTTCTTTCTTTATGTAGTTGATAGATTGCCATGTTTGGTGCGACCAGGCTTGCCCCCTTTTCACCATGCCATGACATTTGATGATGCATCAGATTGCACATCAATCTTGCGAACACTGGCGTTCTCTACAAGAAATCTTAGAGGCATGGGGTTGGATTTCTGGCTATTATTGGGGCGGTGGTGGTCCATGCCCACTCAATCCTGCATTCTTTTGCAATGACAAGTTTGCTTTCAACAGGTGACATCTTTACATCTCGTTGTGCGAGCCTCAATTGTTTTAGAGTTTTATATTTTGGTTTACTTTTGTTTCTTTTATTGGCCTCGTTGTAACTCTTGTAAATATTCTCAGAGATCGCCATCTCCTTTGGAGAAACACGAAGCTTTGACTGCACTGTGTGCGTTGAGGGTTTTGATTCATCTATCCAGGTTGAGGAGGTAAAATCATCTACATAATTTACTACTCCCTCAGTCCACTAATAAAGAGATTGTAGCATTCAAAATTTGTCCTCAATTATAATGTATTTTAGATGTACATGTGACACAATAACACAAGTCATTACTTCTATACCATAATTACCTGCCATGTTACCTTCTAAAAACTCTTTCTACCATAATTACCTGCCTTGTTAGATAATAAACTTTCTAAAAATTTGCTAATCCCATTTACTACTGTTGTTATGGACCCAACATCCCACATTAAAACCAGGGGTACAAAAGTCTTTTTCATGTCTCCTGAAATCTTTAGAATCCCTTATATAGGTGGATTTGAGGGAGTAGTAGGCTTTGATCACCCTAATTTTTCTTTATATTTTCATTTCATAACTGATTGCCCTCTTCAGATGAGAAGCATGCTTGCACGGCACTTTGGCTCTAGCGAAGGAATTTCCATTGTATCAAATTTATATGGCTCAAGCAATGGGTCAGTTAAGATGAATTTCCTAACAAAGATGCAAGGAACAATTTGTTCTTTTTAGCTCTATTGCCCCCCAATTAGCTTCTGTTTTATACATCACATTATGTTTGATGCTCTATATGTGTTTCTTTATGGTATTTCAGGAAAGCTTACATAAAGTGTGGGAGCTGGAGTTATTTTTCAGAAGTACTCAATTTCGATGGATCTGACCTTGCAGGGCATAAGTTGCGTGTCACTTTATGTCATTGGGGCGACAGATTCTGGAGTGGCCATATCAATCCAAATGGCCCTGGTACAGGTAATGTAACGTTGCTAGTGAAGTGAGGAGTAGAGCATGCGCTGTTTTAGTATGATGTATGGACAATTGTTGCACTGTTTGGCTGTTTGGCCCAAAATGGCAGTAGAATTCTGATGACACATATATCTACGGATATTACAAGCTGCTTTGAGTTTGTATTAAGCTTGATGAATGGATACATAAGTTATTCATCTCATTTGACATGCAGAAAAAAGGATATTGTTTAATAATGATAGTGACGATGAATGACAATTTCAAGCCAACATGAGGTTTCTGGTTACTAGAAGCAAATATAGTTTGAAGCCGACATGAAGCCCACTATTACTTGATGCAATGCATGCACCATATTTTTGCTCCCTCTGGCTGTGAACGTCTCAAAAACATGTATTTGTTGCGTAACGTGTTTGAAATCATGCAACTTTCGATGTATTTTGAATGATGCTATATGGATTGCTTGTGGGTGTTGCTTGAAGACAATTAATATGTATATATGCCGATTTCCCTCTTGTCTTGGTGCTGCTAGTAGTGTGCTACAGCTAAAACCTTGATTTTCGTCCACTAAACCTAAAAATTTTTAGTTGAAACTCTATAAGTTTTTAAGAAACGCTACAGTGCGGGAGTCCGGAGCCTCCGGACTCCCGCACTGCACGCGCGCACACGTAACGGGCGGAGGGGGCAGCGGCACTATGCACTGCATGCAGGGGTGGGTCCCGCGACCTTTTTTATTCTTTCAGCAACCATAATTTTTGACTGGATGCTCCAATCGACAAACCGTTTGCATCAACGTGTTCCTCGTATTTTTACGAACAAAACAAAGATATATGTTGCCATATAATCCTTCAAACTTATCTGATGAAACTTGGGGTTCGCCTACTGAAACTTGGGTTTTGCCTAGTAAAACTTGGGTTTCATACTCGTAAAACTTTGCCGAACTGCCAAGTTTCATCAGGTTTCATCCAAGTTTTTCCAAGTTACACCAAGTTTCATCAGGTCAGTTTAAGTTTCATGAAGTTTCAACAGGTTTCACCCAAGTTTCATCAGGTTACATCGAAGTTTCATCCAAGTTTCATCACGTTTTATCAGCACACGGCCAAGTTTTATCAACACACGGCCAAGTTTTGCTAGTATGGATGTAAGTTTCATAAGTACGTCCTCCTAGTTCACATCAAAAAATAAAAAAAGTGAAAAATTCAAAAATTCAAAAAGTATTTAAAATGGGTTGCTCTCGATTTTAGAAGAATTGTGAAATTTATTTCATGTATTTTGAACACTGTTTGAATTTTGTGCAAAAATCAGAAGTTTAATCGGAATTGAAATTGATTGATGACTAGCTAGCTTCCTGGAACCATGCTGCACGTGCGCGCTTGGATTGACTTGGTAGCCGCTGATCCTACGGCCGGGATTGGCTTGGCTGCGCACGTACGTACTAACTAGTCGAGCGCATGCTGACGGCGTGATGGCGCGTCCGTCTGATACGCGTGGCCGGACGACGGACGGACGCTTGGGTCCGGCTATGTGGCGTCCGTCCGACGTCCGGACGCTGGCGCTGTCCTAAGTTTTTTTGCATGCTAAAACTTTGGATTGAAGATGGTAAACTTTTTTTTTATTTTCGCCCGATGAAACTGGGGTCTTTGTGGGGGTGAAAACTTTATATTTTTTATGCTATACTTGGTCTTTTACTTGAGGCAAGTGCCTCGGTTAGGTCGTCCCATGCGTGGGCACTCCCTGACTGCAACTCAATGCGTGGGCACTGCGCTCGAATGCAAAACAGGTTGGCGGCAGGGTGCGAGGAGTGCTGCGCTTGCATGCAGCTAGGGTATGCGCAGCTAACGTCAGCATCAGAACATGATACGAAAAGATAACTATCGAAAACCAAATAATGTACTTTCCAAAAACTTAACAAAATACTACTAAAGACCAAGTTTGCCGGCATAAAAATCAAAGTTTTGTTTTGCTAAGACCAAAGTTTGACCTCCCTGTAAAATGAATAAAAATCAAAGTTTTGTTTTGCTAAGACCAAAGTTTGACCTCCCTGTAAAATGAAGTTTTATGTGTACAATCTGAAGCTTAACATGAGCAAACTTAAAGCGAAAACCCAAGTTTCATAGAATAAAATCCGAGGTTTGACAATTACAAAACATAGGTTTTACATTAACAGAAGCGTTTTTGGGCCTGTACGGGCTGTGCGACCGCAAAGGGCCCCTAATTTTAAATAGATCCATATCTCTGCTAATAAAAGCCTGAATTGGTAATGGTTCGTCAAATACGAAATTCGTAATCGCCGTAAAAATCGCCACCTCGTGCGTCCTCCGTTCTACTACGTGTTTGTTCGTCCGTCGTTTCCATCTCTCTCCCTCTCCCTCTCCCTCTCCCTCATCCCCCGCGTTTCTCTCTCTTCTCCCTCCCCACGCCTCTCTCTCTCCCCATCACCGCCGCCCCTCCCTCTTCCCACCACGCCGCCACCGCCACCGCCACCACCTCCCTCTCCCTCACCCGCGCCGCCACCACCTCCCTCTCCCACACGTCTTGCCTTTGCTAGCCGCCGACCGCAACTGAGCCGCCGCCAGTCCCGCGTCCCCTCGCCGGAGTCACCGTCGCCCCCTCTCCTGAACGCTCTCTCTCTCCCCCTCTCGACCCAGTGGCACTGGGCGGTCGATCGGCCTCGACCTCGAAGAGGCGGCGTGCAAGGAGGCCATCCTTGAGCCCGACCCAACGGCAAACAACGACGACGGCTTCTCCGAGCAAGGTCCGACGGCGCGGCGGAGGAGCTCCGGCATCAGCGGCTCTTCGAGATCCGGCCGAACTCGTCCCCGATCCGCGCGACATGGCATCAGCGTTGGCTCCGTCCAGGAGGCGACACCCTCCCGTCTGCCATATCCTCCTCCTGGCTGGTTGCCGCCGATGCCCCCTCCAGATTCGGCCCCTACTCCGGCACCCTCGCGGAGTCGCCGTCCCCCCACGGCCGGTCGGCGATAGACTTCGTCGTCGAGTCCACCAACGCATCCTTTGGCTTCCATTTCTCCGAGCTCGTCTCCCTCTTCCAGGTACTGAGCAAGCATACAACAAGATGCAACAACTTCAGTTTCAGACATTGTGCACCAATACAGATACCATCATTGCACGACTGCATTGGTCTAATGAATCAAATAGTTCATCCTTTGCAAATAGTACATAGGGGCATGTATACTGCAAACAGTTCATCCTTTGCAAATGTTAGCACTGCTTGAACGCTTTCCGATTATTCATGTTGCTTCCACCTGCTAGCTTTGCTTCCACCTGCTAGCTTCGGACCTGCTTGAACGCTGTGATGAAAGGGTCGCGCGCTCGGGTCTTGACAACCGTTACCTAGAGAAGGAACTTCCAGCTGATGTGCCAAGGTCAAGGAAATTCGTACGTTGCCTGATGAATCATACGGCTACCAGCACAAAACTTACAAGTAAGATACCTGTGCATGCACAATTTCATGTCTTTATGGTTCCTTTCTTTCGTTGTGTATTGGATGCTGGAGCTTCTTTTGTTTACATTGCAGCACTTCATTCATGCATCTCTAAAGATTGAATCCAAAATTCTATTTTCAAGGTAACATTCATACGCAGTTACCATACAAATGAATGCCCTTTTTAGGTTAAAAAAAATGGTAGACACAAAATGCATTGTTGCAATTCTGCAGAAATGATCTCCCTGGACTTAGATGTACTGATGTGTCATTTATGCACAAAGTTAAAATGCAATGTTGTAGTTCTGTTCTGTAACATGAATGAAAAGGGCATGACAGTGCTCTCATATTAGTCTTAGTTACAATTATGTTAATTTGCAGGTGTTAACAATAGGCAATTGCTGTCAGGCTGCTTTAAAAAAAGAGAGATGTCCACAGTACAATATTCTGAATTTTACAAAGGGCTATCAAACTATGTTCGGTTCAATACACTATATGTATGAAATATGACAAGCTTGTGCTTTTGTTTGCTTAGAATAGCAAAGACCTATTATTTTGCAGGCATATCAAAGACCTATTTTTTTGCAGGCATATCAAATGTTTATACACTTTGTTCATAGTCTATATTAGGCTTTTTTTCAGGGAACATATGTCAATCCTGTCAATACTTTTTATTCGGGACAAATTTTAATTTTTATAGCAAGTATGCTATACATGGACTACATATTGTTTGATGATTACTAACTATGTTAGATAAGTGCTTATCAAAATTTAATTAGCTTCTCATGAATTAGGCAAGTGCATCCATGTATAATGTCCCGGCGGTGGCCGCCGGCGTTCCAGCTAGCGAGTCCCAGGCCGTACGGCAGCAGTGGCGGCTGGAGAACTCAAATGGTTTTAGAAAGAAACAGGATGTGTGTAGCACCACTAGACCTTCCCATACCATCTTCTTCTGAATGAGAGCCCTGAACCTGACCCTTTTGCATTGCATCATCCGGCGCGGCGTCATCATGCTTTTGTGCTGGAATGGCTGATCTGATCAGTGATCAAAGGTACACCATGTGTCTTTATCTCCTAATTTTCTTCGGTTCTTTTTAACCATGCTATTTTGGTGGAGGGAGCTGATCTTTTCCTACTAAGGCACCAGACCAATTTGGCTTCTTAACCATTCTACTTTCAGTGGAAAGAAAAGGAGGGGTGAGGGTGTATGACCCTTTGTTATACCCCCAGCTGATCGTGTCTATTATAGGTGAAGGAAGCACCCAAAGAGGTGAGGTTAACAGTGGCTTACAGTTGTTGGAGTCGGATGAGTCTCATTAGTTCGGTCCTCTTTATCTTTTAGCCAAGGTTGTTAGGCAATGACTTATCTCGCACCGAATAAGGAGTTAGTTCAGTAACCTCTTAAAAGGAGAAAAATTAATGAAAATGGCATGCTTTTGATGCCCCAAATCTAGTACCAGGCGGTGGCTCAAAACAAATAAATCCTTCGCCATGCGGCGACTCGGCGGATTCATCTTCTTCATCTGCAGTGCGTTCAGGTCTCCGGCCTGGGACGCGCACCTACGCTGTAGCTCATCCAACAGCAGGTCACAACAATTTGGTATCAGAGCCCGCCGGTTCTGGAATCATGGCTGCGTCGGTGGAAGATCGCCTTTCTGCTCTAGAGACAGAGAGCAAAGAGGTGCGGCGTCTCTTGGAGGAGGTACTCAAGAACGTCGAGGCCAAGGGACCAGGGGACGAGACCGGGGGACCTCGGGGAGATCCTCGCGGCCAACCAAGATGGGGGTAGGCGACCCCTGGTTCTGGCGTCGGAAGCCTCGAGACAGGGCAGGGAGCGCGAGCGGAATTTCTCCGCAGCGCGCGGTTCGCAAGATGGAGGAAGGAGGAGATCACCTTGGCCTGATGGGGAAGACGGGGAAGATCGGAGGTGGACTCCTCGACCACCTCGGTTTGACCTGGCCGAGTATGACGGTGCTGAAGACCCATTGGACTGGCTGAGACTCTGTGAGCGATTCTGTCGCTTCCATCAAATACCCGAAGAAGAATGGGTGGGAGTTGCCGGTGTACATCTGAGAGAAGCCCTCCAAGTGTTGGATAATTGGCAACAGGAAGAAAGTTGGATGACTTGGGAGGATTTCCGCGACGTCTTCCGTCAGAGGTTCACAAAGTATTCCACATTGGGACCTTTGGGGGATTTAGTCAATCTGAAGCAAGGGGCAAGTCGGGTGGAAGAATATGCAAGGGAATTCCAGCGATTATTGGCACGCACACCCCGTGTTCGTCGGTGGGATCAAATCGAGACCTTCACCGCCGGACTATCGGTCGCATTGGCCGCAGATGTTCGGAGGGAAAGACCCCGCGACCTTGCAGACGCAATGGCTTGTGCTCGTGAAGCCGAGGCGCGGAAGGATGCATGGATCGCCAAGGCAGTGCAGGGCCTCTCGACGACCAATCGGTCGAGGCCGCTGCCAGGAAGAGGATTCGCGCCCGCAAGCACCACCTCGACGCCGTCTCGATGGTCGCCAGGCCCTCTCCACGGCGCGGGAGGCCCGCTACCATCACCTTCGGCACCCTCAGTGTCGGCGACGGGGAGCAGCATACGCCAACAGCCTGCAAACTCTTCGGGATCTCAGGGTAGCTCCGCGTCCACCCCGTTCCGCCGTCGGTTGAGCGCCAATCAGCTCGCCGAGCGGCGTGCGAAAGGCCTCTGCTATAATTGTGATGAGGTCTACACCCGCGGCCACAAATGTAAGCGTGTCTTTCATTTGGAAGTTCTTGAGGAGGAAGATGAAGAAGGGGAAGAGGAGGTTGACACTCCAGAGGAGGAGCCTTCGCTGTCCCTGTTAGCAGTAGAAGGTCCTAAAGGAGGTAATACTATGCAAGTGGAGGTGGAAGTTCACGATCACAAACTCCTAGCTCTCATTGACAGTGGTAGCACTCACAACTTCATGAGTGGATATGCTGCAAGCATTGGCCCTTGGGAGCAGGTTCCTATTACGGGTCAGAGGGTAATGGTCGCTGGAGGGGGCAAATTACAGTGCCTTGGCAAGATTCCAGAGACCCAATTCCTTATACAAGGTCAGATTTTCCATGCATCATTCCTTGTAATTCCACTGGATGGCTTTGATATAGTATTGGGCATGGAGTGGTTGCAATCGCTGGGCAAGGTTCATTGGGACTTTCAGAACCACATTATGCAGTTCAGCTGCAAAGGACAGATGGTGGAACTCCAAGGGTTTAAGGGAAGACGAAGGCCTGACCTGTCACATTATGCAATCACTGACCCAGCTTGGATGGCTGACATCATGGCCAACTATGCGGATATATTTGCTGAACCCCAAGGGCTACCACCCCCTCGACATTGTGACCATGCCATCCATCTCAATCAGGGGACTGATCCAGTAGTGGTTCGACCTTATCGGTATCCTTACCGCCAAAAGGATGAAATCGAGCGACAGTGTGCAGAGATGCTTCGGCAGGGTATCATTCGCCCAAGCCAGTCTTCATTCTCATCCCCTGTCCTACTGGTCAGCAAGGCTGATGGATCTTGGAGGTTTTGCGTGGATTATCGGGAGTTCAATCGGTAGACGGTCAAGGACAAATTTCCTATACCGGTGGTAGAAGAGCTGTTGGATGAATTAAGGGATGCCCGCTGGTTCTCCAAGTTGGATCTCAGATCGGGTTACCACCAAGTTCGTATGAGGGAAGAAGATATTCATAAGACGGCTTTCCGAACTCATCACGGCCACTACGAGTTCCTCGTCATGCCCTTCGGGCTAACAAATGCACCCTCCACCTTCCAAGCCTTAATGAACGAAATTCTCCAGGCATATCTTCGGAAGTTCGTGCTCGTCTTCTTCGACGATATCTTAATATACAGTCGCACAGAGGAGGAGCACCGAGAGCACTTGCAGTTGGTCTTAGAATGCCTTCGCCACCATAAACTCTTCCTCAAGGCCTCCAAGTGCGCATTCACCCAAGAGCGTATCCACTATCTGGGCCACATCATCTCTCACAATGGGGTGGCGGCTGATCCAGCCAAGCTTCAAGCAGTGGAAAATTGGCCCTCACCCACCACCGTGACGGCTTTGCGAGGGTTCCTTGGGCTCACAGGCTATTATCGCCGTTTCATCCAAGGCTATGCCTCCATTGCTGATCCATTGACGGCACTTCTCAAGAAAGGGGGATTTCAATGGTCCGAAAGAGCAGAAGCGGCTTTCCAAAGTTTGAAAAATGCATTGACCTCAGCTCCAGTCTTGGCTGTACCTGATTTAACTGTTCCCTTCATAGTAGAGTGTGATGCATCAGGCTCAGGGATTGGCGCTGTACTCCAGCAAAATGGACATCCTATAGCCTATTTCAGTCGAAAATTGGCCCTCAGGCACATGAAACTGGCTGCTTATGAAAGAGAACTCATTGGATTGTCAAAGGCAGTGCGTCATTGGTGTCCTTACCTGTGGGGGCAGCAGTTTACTGTCAGGGCTGATCATGGTAGTCTCAAATATTTGCTAGAGCAGGCCCTGGTTACCCCTCCTCAACAGCACTGGTTAAGCAAGTTGATGGGCTTTGATTTTCAAGTCGAATATAAACCGGGGCACTCCAACCAGGCAGCCGATGCCTTGTCCAGAATCAAGGAAACAGAGGTCTCCTGCAATGTTCTCTCTAGTCCAGTAGAGATGACTCGAGATACCTGGTTGGACCTGATTCGGCAGCATCCAGAAGTGCAACACTTGTGCACCAGATGGGGTGAGAAAGGACAGAATCCAGAGGAGCAGCAGCAGAGTACACCACCACCAGCTGACCGAGAAGTGAGGAATGGGCTGCTTTATCACCAGGGACGCCTGTATATCCCAGCTTCATCAGACCTAGTGGAGGCTATCATTTCTTCAGTCCATGATCTTACCCATGAAGGGGTCCAGAAGACGTACCACCGCATCAAGGCGACCTACTATTGGGTAAATCAACGCCGCACAATTGAAGAGTATATTGCTCGCTGCAAGGTTTGCCAACAACACAAGACCAGCTCCTTATCTCCAGCCGGCCTGCTGCAGCCCCTACCTATTCCTCATCACATATGGGCGGATTTGTCATTGGATTTCATCACAGCACTTCCAAAATCACAGGGCAAGACGGCAATTATGGTGGTTGTGGACCGTCTTTCCAAGTATGGGCATTTCATCGCGCTGCAGAAACCGGCAACGGCTTCCAAGGTGGCTTCGATCTTCTTCGACCAAGTGGTGCGCCTCCATGGAATACCGGAATCCCTCACCTCTGATCGGGACCCAATCTTCCTCAGTGCCTTATGGCAGGACCTCCTGAAGCGGAGCGGTACTTCTCTTCGTTTTTCCACCGCCTACCACCCCCAGACTGACGGGCAAACGGAGGTAGTTAACAGGACACTGGAGATGTATCTGCGTTGCCTTGTAGCCGACAATCCAGCGACATGGGCACAATGGCTTCCGTGGGCAGAGTTTTGCTACAACACTTCTTTCCATTCTGCTCATCGCCTCACGCCTTTCGAGCTAGTCTATGGGCGTCAGCCTCCACCATTGCTGCCATATCAACAAGGGGCTTCCGTCATTGCAGCCGTAGACTGCCAATTGGTGGCACGTGATGCATTGTTGGCCCAGGCGAAGGAGCATCTGGTTCGAACCCAGAATCGCATGAAGCAGCAATATGATTCGCACCACCGCGAGTTGGAGTTCATGGAGGGACAATGGGTCTGGTTACGTCTTCAACATCACCGTCAAACGTCCCTTCGCACACAGTCCACTAGCAAGCTTGGGGCCCGTTATTTTGGTCCATATCAGATATTGGCTCGCGTCGGTCCAGTGGCTTATCGCTTGGAGCTACCAGCCGATGCCCGCATCCACAATGTCTTCCACGTCTCCCTGCTCAAGAAGTTCAGCGGCGAGCCCCCAGCAGTATCAACATCCCTTCCCCCGGACATGGCGCCAGCACCTACAGCTACAGCTCCAGAGCCCCAATCCTTGCTGGCGCAACGCTTTGTGGAAGGTAAGCGCCAGGTGTTGGTTCAGTGGCAAGGAGAGCCCCAAGAGGAAGCTACATGGATGGACGCCCTTGTCCTTAAACGTTCTTACCCACACATCACGCTTGAGGACAAGCTCGTTTTCCAAGGGGGGAGTAATGTTATACCCCCAGCTGATCGTGTCTATTATAGGCGAAGGAAGCACCCAGCAGGGTGAGATTAGCCGTTGGCTTACCTGGTTGTTGGAGTCGGATGAGTCTGTTAGTTCGGTCCTCTTTATCTTTTAGCCAAGGTTGTTAGACAGCAGCTTATCTGCACCGAATAAGGAGTTAGTTGTGTAACCCTCTTAAAAGGGAGAAAAATTAATGAAAATGGCATGCTTTTTGATGCCCCAAATCTAGTACCAGGCGGTGGCTCCGAAAACAGCCAAATCCCTTCGCCGCGGCGACGCGGCGGATTCATCTTCTTCATCTGCAGTGCGTTCAGGTCTCCGGCCTGGGACGCGCGCCTACGCTGTAGCTCATCCGACAGCAGGTCACAACACCCTTGGTGTAATGCTCTATGCTTATTTAGCGGCATGATTTTTTGTATTCATTTTTCGTATTTCAGCTGTTTCCCTTAATGACTGCTTGCTTCAGGTTTTGGTTCCCTTGGTTTGAAGACATCTGTTCTGGTACATGACATTCTTCCTTATCTCTAATCATAGGACTATGTTTTCATTGCTAATTAAAAAGGTTCTCTTGTACAGATATCTTCTGCTGGGAAAACATTGGAGTCTGAGGCTGCTCATGGGACTGTCACTAGACATTTCAGGCTACATCAGAAGGGACAGGAGACAAGTACCAATAGTGTTGCTTCTATATTTGCTTGGACACATGGGCTAGAACACAGGTAATCAGAGTAGTTAGTGTAGTTAATGAATTTGACCACACCAAGTTAGATGCCAGCTAGAATCTTCTTCCTTTTGTTCATAATTAACCTGGAGCTTACATACGTTGGTACCTGCTTGTGTAATAACGGCCTCATTCTCTGTATAGAGCAAAGCTGGATAAAAATCCTAGGTTGTCGACTTCACACAGAAGCTTGAGTCTAATCAGGGAAAAAAATGACGAAGGATCTTGCTCTTCTTATCTATGGTCCCAAGTAAGCTGATTGATTATACGAGTTCAGTGTTTCACAATAATTTAAAAACTCTGGCTGATATCATTTATTGGAAATCCATTGATCTGGAAGCACAACTGTATCAATCTATAGAAATTAGTCAAATTAGATGATAATAAAATAACTAGACAACTAAAATGATCGTAGCTCTTTTATTGATGATATTGAGGAACATAGCTTAGTACCTTATTATTTGTTCTTGTAAACGCATTTACAGTGCAAATATGCTTGTTCTTCAGCATGATTCTTAGACCAAAATGTTCTTTGTTGTATCACTCTACTTGATCATAAGATCCTAACATGGTATAGTTAAAGCAATGCTCAATAATACCCAATTCTGAACACGCAACATAGGCAACATAAATGAGAGTAATAAAATCTTAGCCGTTTCCTAGAACCTTTATATTTTCTAGGGCACAGAAGCTGAGCATTTTGATAACTGATCTTATCCCTACTAACATAAATGAGAGTAATAAAATCTTAGCCGTTTCCTAGAACCTAAATATTTTCTTGGGCACAGAAGCTGAGCATTTTGATAACTGATCTTATCCCTACTAATATCTTCCAAATGACCAAATCTAATCTGTGTGCTAGGTCAATCTATTAACATCATGAGTTTTTCCCATCCTCCACGTCAAGATTCATTTTTTCTAAAAAAAAAGGATCACATTTATTTGGATCCAGCAGTTTTGTGTAGTCTACTATTGTACCCTACTTGGTTTGCATGAGCATAACATCCTGCTTTCCCTTTATTATTATTGCTAGGGTAACAAGGAAAAAAATTTATTTTTTAACCTTTTTTAAAAAATTATTTTAATTTTAATCCCCGGGCTGAAGAATTTGCAAATCTAACCCTTTTGGCGCGCCACTCTCTTTGGCGCAACAAATTCATCTTCTTGCGCATGCGAGATGGCCCTTTGGCGCGCAGAGGTTGACACTGTTGGCGGCCCGGCGAATCTACCGATAGAATGACAGGTGGGGCGGTTTTGCCGCGCCATCCCGCTTGGCGCGATAGCATGTACTTGCCGCGCCATCCCGCTTGGCGCGGCAGCATGAATTTGCCGCGCCGGGCGGGGTGACGCGGCCAAAAGGGTTAGATTTGAAAAAACTTTTGACCTGGGGTTAAAAATAAAATATCTATTTCAAAAGGGTTAAAAATAAAAAATTATTCGGTAACAAGGGAGTCTTATCCTTTTAGACTGTAGTTTTTTTTGTGTGGTGCAAGGTAGGGTGGCAGCAAGGTAGTTTGTTCAAAACATGAGTTATGCTGATTGAGACCACCTTCATAGGAAGATAACCCCTTTCCTCTGCCAACCGATTGAGAGCAGATATTGCCATATTGTTTCTGTAATGTATTGCAAACTTGTAACCATTGTGCCTCTCTTTCTTTGAAGTGCCTCTCTTTCTTCCCTTTTGCTGTGTTCTTTTGATTCTAAATGTTTAGTTTTATTTTTCTTGTTCCTGCTCATTTATAATGTACCATGAAACCGATGACTAGAGCCATACTATTAAAACACAACCAAATTACTGACTTGCCCTTTTATTAAACTTAAGGACAAGGAGGGCTTTCCCCTGGATCAGCAAAGGCTAATTTTTGCTGGGAAGCAACTGGAATATGGGCAAATATTAGCTGATTACAACATTCAGAAAGAGTCAATACTCCACTTAGTACTAAGGCTCAGGGGTGGAACTATGATCAAGGTGAAAACACTTGGTGGAAAGGAAATTGAGATTGACATGAGCCCACTGACACAATCATTTTTAACATTTAGGGAGATTCCTATGTTCTGACATTTAGTCTACCTTAAGTCATTAGCGCCTTTTGTTGTATAATTTTTAACATGGGCAATGGTGTTCAAAATACAGAGGATGGTGAAATACATATCACACTGCAAAAAATAGAGAAGGGGAAAACATGGTCATCTCCAATACAAGTCCAAGTCAGCTTAGATCCATATGCTCCATATTGCTCTGCACTTCATTTTCCTGCTCTTAATGTGAAATAAACATCTTCCTTTCTCGTCAACTATGTAGGGATGGTTTTGTGATATGGAATCAATGAGTCATTTGGTCCTTGGCCTAAAAACAACATCAAAGGTAGGGGTTGGTGGAGTTCTCATTTTCATGGTCCCTAATTTCCTTTTGTTATGGTCTTGTGCAGAAGATGGTGGAGCTGCATAAAGGGCAAGGTTGTTGTCTGATGAAACTGATATAGGAATGAAGCTAGAGACAACATTCATACATGAATATCTGAAACACATAATTAATTAGGTGGTCTACCGCGATGCAGAAGTTGTCGATTTCCTTTTACGCACCAGGCTATATAATTATTAACAGCATTATATCTCTCTCTATCGTGCTTCTTTACGTGAATATTGAATCTATTTTATTATATACTTGATTGCAAAACCGAGATCGTTCTTTTATCATTTGCGATTACCAATTGTCGTTAGCAACAGTACTCCTTTGGTCAGTATCCAGCTTGGTACAACACATTGTTTAAATCACATTTGTGCCCCGTAGCATCGCACGGGCACCCTACTAGTATGTATATATGCATAAGAGGTTTTCATTTGTACTCGTTTTGATTCGGTGATACCCAATCCCTGATTCCTAGCCATGCGTCCTGCGCGGCTCGACGGCTGCGCCCTATGACACCGCCGACCGCGACGTGACGGCTGGAGGGCGTCGCCTCTGTCCCGCGCTGTTGCGCACCTGCGCGGCTCGGCGCCGGCGGCTGCGACCTGCCCCTGCGATGCTGTAACGAGTGCCAAGTTCATCCCTTCATCTGATTAATCTAATTAATCAATTCCATCCACGATTCATTGATCCCATCTAAGGCCTATCTTTTATTCGTCTTTTACATATATATATATGCATCAATGAATTAATTGATCTATTATTTAATTATTGCAATTAGCAAACAATGTCTTTTTCAAATTGGGTTAGAAAATATGATTATGGCCATCAAAAACGTAAAAAAAAAAAACAAATAGAGGAGTTAAGTTAGGTCTAGGTTTATTGTTTCGCACATGGCCTCTAAATTCCCTGAGACACCCCTGTTTACATATAACAAAACCATGTTAGAACTGCGCTCCAGAAATTTTTCGAAGATGAAATCCAAGTTTCAATAAGAAAAAGACAAAGTTTTCGACCGGCAAAATCTAAGTTTTCTCACTCATATGCTAAGTTCGACTTTTAAAAAGGAGTGCAATCGCACTTGCGTTTGCAAGAACTAGTCACTAAGCATGATGAGCTGAAAGAAAAACACAAACACCTTAGTGACTACAATGAGCACCTAGAAGAGGAGAATGATCACATTAAGGAAAACCGAGATCACTATATCAATGAATGGGAAAAGCTTAGAAAGGACCATAAAGGGCTTAAGGAAAATTATGAAAGGCTTAGCAAAGATTATGAAGTCCTAAGGGAAAACAATAACTTGCTTCAGGCTAAAATTGATCTAGTTAGCTCCACGACTGCTATGAATGCATTGCCTACTAATGCTAGAGATGATTTGCTTGTGCCTCAGCCACATATATCTGATATACCTGCTGATAGCTCTTTTCCTGCTAGCTTGTGTGATAATACTCCTGTTGCACCTGTTTCCACACCTGCATCATTACCTGTTGCACCTAGCACTAGTGATAAGCAAAAGTCTGTTGCTATTGAGTCACTGCTTTTAGATGTGCCTTCAAGTTCTAATGCTTGTGCTAGTAGCTCAGTTCCAATAGCCTCTACTTCTAGTGGTTCACGGGGTCATGGGGGCTTGTGCGATCCCAACCATTGCAAGGGTGCATTGGCGGCAAGGGAGTTGATCATAGAAAATGGAGAGCTAGTGAGGGAGAATGGGGAGCTTGTGAGGGAAAACTGTGAGCTAAGGGCTAAGATAGCAAGGAGTGATGAGCTTGCTAATGAGAATGCTGAGCTGAGGGCTAGATTAGCCAAGTTTGAGGTTAGGAGCTACGAGGGGAGTTTGGCCCTGGACAAGATGCTCAAGGACCAGAGACCTGCCTCTAACAAGACTGGCTTGGGATTCACTTCTGTGAAGAAGCTAGCAGGGAGAAAAGAAAAGAGTCCAGGTCCTCGTGCATCTACAGGCGCTGAGACCTTTCGTGCCACACCTAGGGAGAGCACTTACTACCACTCCTGGCAGTACACTAGAACCACACCTCCTAGACAACAACCTCCTAGGCAGTAACAACCAAGATACTAGCCACAAAACACTTGGCAACCTAGAGCTTGGACTATGAACCAGAATTGGGAAAACCCAAGGGCTAGAACTTGGAACGCTAGACCCATGGTGAACTATAGAAAAACACTTGGGACACTAGCAGGGGTGACCCTTGAGGTAGATATCCAGCTTGGGCAAGTAGAAGGAATGGATGGGATGGGTACAGGCAAGATAGAAGCTATAGGCCTGTTAGATCTTACTACCCACCAGCAAGGTTCCAGGGGGAGCCTAGGGGTTTCATTGCTAGGAGAGTTCTACCTAGAGCACCACCCAGAGATTAGTTTAGGTCTTTCCCTAGGGTAGCACCTAGACCACAGCATAGGCCAAATCCATTTCTTCCTAGGAACCACTTAGAACTAGATGGGAACTACATTCTTAGAATGGGCAAGCATGGTAGAGTTGAGGCTAAGTTTGTTGGTCCTAGAGAAGAGAACGATTATAGGCCACGCACTTGGGTGAAAAAGTCTCTTGTTGATTTCTTTGCTGTTGCTAAGACTAACCCTCGGGGACCCGTCGTTTGGGTCCCTGAGTCACAAAAGTGATCCCATTTCTTAAGGCAGGTGAACCACCAGAGTGGACGGAGCCAATGGTATTCAATGTCACAGATCGCAACAGACGAGTCACCGGATGGTCACCTCAGGGGGAAGAGAGGATCTTCCCAGCAGGAGTCACTTGTGATGATAGCAGAGAGCAAGGATTTGAGCTCTGGATCTCTATTGATAAATGATCAAGAGCAATGTGAATGATAGTCAAGAGCAATGGGGTTGATGATCAAGGGCAATGGGACTCAAGGACAGTCTAGCAGACGACAGCTGGCGGCATCAGACCGGTGGAGGCCGTGCTTGAGGATGAGCCAGCACTTGTTCCTCCACTGACTCTTGACCGGGCAGTTGACTCAGGGGAGCTTCACCTTGCCACGACAGCTCTTTCTCTGAGTCATCTCCAGTTACAGCTTCAGAGGACGGCATAGCCTTGGAGTCAGCACTACAGGCAGCCGCTGAGAAGGAGGAGATAGTAGCACCACAGACACCTGACCAGGTACCTGATTCAGGGGGAGCTTTACCTCAGCACAGCTCCCTCTCTGAGTCAGCTCCACCTCCAGTACTAGCAGACAGCACAAAGTCAGAGGGGTCACCTGAGTTAGCTCCACTGGATCAGCTTGGGTCAATGGTCAGGAGCAGAGCTAGACTTGTTTGTGCACAAAGCTCAGTTAGCTGATGACCAAGGATTCTGAGATGTCAATGGCGGGAGAGCTCAACTTTAGTTTTGGGTTTCAATTCTAGCGGCTTCACACGAGCACATTCATCTCTCAGGAAAAGTACTTCACCGACTTGCTCGAGCGCATCAAGCTGGCGGACTGTAAGCCATACGGACTTCTTTGGTGACTAATGGGTGTCTCGACCTCGACATTCAAGGTAATCCTGTTGACCCTAAGCTCTATCGCTTTATGATTGGTGCATTGCTATACTTAACTGCTTATAGGCCGAATATCATGTTTAGTGTTTGCATGTATGCTAGATTTCAGGCCTCCCCTAGAGAAATGCACTTAAAAAGCTGTAAAACTTGTGCTCAATTGCAATCTCTCTCATAGGCTCTATATGATTATGGTATAAAACTTGATCACATTCTTATGCTATGTTATAATGGGAGCTCTGTGAAAATAGTTTGCAATCCTATCCAGCACTCACGTACCAAGCATAGTCACCACTTCCTAAAAGATCATATTGCATAGGGTGATTTTGTGCTTGAGGATGTGAGAACTGACGATCAGCTTGCAAATATATTCACTAAGCCATAGGATGAGAATCGGTTGTAGGCTTAGAAATGAACTTAATTCCCTTGACTAATCAAATGCAAGTTGATAGGGTAGCTGGACTACGGGAGTGGTCCCATTATAATACCTCTTGCATGTGAGTGTGTGATGGTACGCTTTGCTACTTATGTTCGCCTCTCAAGTTGTTCCAATTTGCTTGCTACTTGTGCTAGAGAGCTAGTGCTTAGAAACTCATCACTTACTCATATGAAGCCTAATAATGCACCTACTAAAATGTTGCCATACACCTATGTTAGGTAATCTAGAGCCACATGATTTCTTTTATGCTTATTCTAGTTCATTGGATAATCTAGAATCTAACACGCGTAATTGGGCATTTTATTACTGGGGGTCGCAGGATTGCTAAATGAGAAAATTTTCAAAAAGTTGAGCCAAAAATAAAAATGAATAAGCTAAAACAATCCCAATGGGATGGCAGCAAGTTTTGAAAAATTGACCAAAAGTCATAGCTTTGAATAAAATGAATAAATGTGCTTGACCTAAGCTTTTACATCTCATGAAGCTTGACTGCCGAACTTGTAATCTAATAACACCAATAGCGATGTTAGCTAGCATTCTCCCTTGTGCTAGAATGACATACTAGGAACATGTGGCTATAGGTTCATCTATACTTGTGCAATGGCTTAAAAACTAGCAAAACATCATATTGAAAAATGCTAAATATTGAGCTAATGTGATGTTGTAACTTTGCCTAAACTTGATTGCACTTGTGGTGAGCGCTGGTCTTGTTATGGCGTTAATATAAGTTAAGAAGCAGACAATGTTCGCTTTTTCATGTGCTTGCTTGAAAGTAGTGCTAGCTTCTTTATCTTTTTGCCATTTTGATTGCAAGAAGGGGGAGAATTGTGCCAAAACCAATCTCAATTTCAATTGCTTAACTAGCATAGGAGTGTTGGGATGGGGCTATGTTATAATTGTTTAGAGCATGTGTTGAGGGGGAGCAAGAGAGCTTGAGCTAAATGTGAGCCCATCTAAATTTTAGCACATAACTTGGCAATGCATTGATCTAGGGGGAGCTAGGATCTTGTGTACATGTTTACACTATTGCCTAGCTCGGCTATGCTTCACATGTGCATGCTCTAGTTTAGTGAAAACTGCTTGCTTGTGCTTAATTCCGGCTCATCATTGTATCTTGCTCATGGCTTGTCCTTATTAGAGGGTTGTATCTTGCTTGCACTTGGTCCCTCTAGAGGGTTGTAACTTGCTCTTGGATAGGATTGTGCCCATGATGCTTGAATTGTGCTCACTTGCTCACCAAACAACTAGAATGTGCTTAGGTTGGTTGAGCTTGGCTTGTGATGCGCTTCATTTGAAATGGCTTGGATATGTTTAAACATGCTCATATTTGAATTGGACATTGGCTTAGGCAAAGGCTCATCCGACTAACCCCTTTGCCATGAAAATATATGCACTTGTGCTTGTTGAGATTTTTTTGCAGGGTCTTGTCACCAAATTGCCAAAAAGGGGGAGATTGAAAGCTCATTAGGTCTAGCTAATAGAGTTTTGGCATTTGGTGCCACGTCAACTTAAGGACGTTGTTTTGCTTAGCACATTCTCTTTATGTCTTTGAGTTGCGTGCGTGTCCGAGGCTCGAGCACGGTTGTGCGAGTCTCAGTTTCTGGCAAGATGGTCCCATTGAGCGCTCGTCTTCTTCTCTCCAGGTTTGGGCTAGATAGTTCTAGAAGGTTTGAGAGGATCCGAGAAAGTCCGAGAGAGAGTGCCATGTGTCCACGGGGTGTTTGCTTAGAGTTAAAGTCACTAGGTGAGTTCGGGAGCATCCGAGGCTAGGTAGGTCGTATCCAGAAAGTTTCGTGTCCACCAAGTCATGTTGAAAACTTAGGCGTGAAAACTCCTACTCAATAGCCTTACCTAGCCATCCAAATTGATTCGAACATATCCAGAAGCCCGTGGGTCCCACCTAGCTCAAGTTGAGCCTGTCCTTGGCCAAGCCTTCACCGGAAGTCGGCAAAAAACACCCAAACCCCTCTCCAAGTCACCTAAGCCGAGAGAGAGAGTGGGTGAGAGAGAGGAGGGAGAGGAGATGAGAGAGCGGCAGAGCCGAGCCAATCCCCCTCATCGGACGGCGTCCAGAGGTCACCGGAAGGCGTCCGACCAGGTACCAGCCGAGCGCACACCCTCTGTCGGACGGCGTCCGATGCGTTTCGAACGGCGTCCGACTACGGCTACTATTTGCGTCGAACACCTGCCATGCACCCAAGTCCTGGCTATAGCTAACCTCCTCGGACGGGATCCGATGCCGCACCGGACGGCGTCCGAAGCCGAGTCCGACCCTGAGTCGAATTGCTGAGAGCCGCTGGATCTAGCTGTGAGTCACTAGATGCGTGACACGTGTTACTTATGGGCTGGGGTCTATAAATAGGACTCGGGGGCCATTTCAAAACCTGAGAGAGCTCTTCATTTTATTTCCCCTTTGCTTGTGTCCACTTGAGAGCTTCTCCCTATGGGGTTCCCCTCTCCCATGGCCATGTCCACCTAGTGTTTAGGTGAGAGAGAGAGGAGAGGAGAGGAAGAGGAAGAGGAAGAAGAAGGTGAGAGCAAGTGTTTCCCTCCGTTCTCCTGGTGTTTGGCTTGGTTCTTTTCGCGGGTGGGGTGAGTTCTTGGGGTCTCCCGGTCGTTCTTGAGTCGAGTGCTCTTTGGGGGTCTTCCCGCCGGAGTTGAGTCTCCCACCTCGCCGTTCACGAGCTTCTCCGGTTCAAGCCTTCACCAAGCCGTACCACGCCGCTCCGTACCACTCCAACAACCGTACAACTACATCAACGAAACCCTCGCCACGGGTGGGTCACCCGATGCGGGAACCGGGTGCTTCCTTCTTCACCGGGCACAAAGATCGTGGAAGCCGTGCGTCTACAACTCTGGGGAAGTTGCCGGGATAAGCAAGTGACAAGACCCCAAAGTCTCCGCGTTAAGACCGGTCTCCGTCCACGTCGCTTGTACAAAACACCTCCTTTGCGGAGGTCGGCGCCCCTCCGAGGTGCCGGGGTGTCGAGAAGCCGCCAACTTGTGGTGGAGCTCGGCCTCGGTGTACCGGGTCGGAGGCGAGCCTTGGCCCATCAGCCTAAAAACCTACAGAGTGGATTGCCGGCACGGGACGAGAGGGTCCCGGTCCTTCTTTGAAGGATTCGGCATCGAGGAGTAGGTGCTTTGTACCGAACCTCATTAAAAAATCGGTGAGCCTCTATAACAACCCCAAAATTTGCAAGAAAATTTTTCACAAAAATCATCTCATTAGCATGTGGGTGCATATTTTTAGCTTTGAGGAATTATCTAGGATTTATCCCATAATTTTAAATATTTTTCTCTTAAGCCTAGAGGGCAAAATGAATTTTCCTGATTTAAAATCTATATAAAAGTTCCAAATAAAATTAATAATAAAATTCTCCCCATTTTTCTGGATTTGATAAAACTGGTTTCATCAATTTTCGAGACCAAATGAATTTTCTATGAAGTTTCAAAATTTAAACCAATTTAAAATAAAAAATCAGAAATTCCTGAGAATTCCATCACGTGGGGGCACTGTGCACTTAAGATCGGACAGTCCTCATTGTGCCATGTCGCCACTGCCCAGATCCGACGTAAGTGGACATGACCACGTCGTTCGGCCCGGCGTACCCCTTCGTGGTTATTTCCCAGCCGTCAGATTTTGATCGTGTGGCCACCGTTTACCTCCTTCCTCCAGCGCCGCCACCTCCTGCTTCTTTCCCCGCGCCGCCGTCGACGCCATGGCCGAGCTCGCCGGAGCTCGCAGAAGGCCACCTGGACTCGAGTTTAGCCGTGGGACTGGACGCCACGCCACCCGTGACCTCATCCGCATGACGTCAAGGACCGGAGACGCACCGTGTGGCCGTTTCGAGCTCGCCGGAGTTGGGTTTGAACCCGAGTTCGAGCCTCTCCGCCGAACGCAATCGGGACTACATCGCCGACCTACTTAAGCGAGGCGCCAAGCCACGTGAAGCTTCTACGGCCTCTCCCGTCGCTTTTCCCCTTTCCTCTCGCCCTAAATCGCACCCGCGATCCCCTTTCTTCCTCCTCTCCGGCCGCCGTCGCCACCGCAATTCCGGCTGCCCCGAGCTCAACGGCCAAGGGGTAGATCACCGCCACGGTCGTGTGAGGCTCCCCGTGCTCTCCGTTCGCACCACAGGGCATCGGAGCACCCCTCCCCACTGTCACCTTCCTCCGCCGCCGCAGAACCTCGTCGCCGGCACAACTCCGGCCACCTCCGAGCACGCCAAGGCCACCCAGGAGCTCGCCGTCGCGCCCTCTTCACCCCAAGGTCGAAACCCCCTCCCCTCTCACCCTCCATCGCCCTGGCCATCCCCAGCCTGAGGCCAAGCCCACGGCCAGCCCCCCTTTGCTCTCAAGCTCTCTCTCTCTCTGACTGACCCCTGGACCCCACAGACATGGATTTTTCTTTTTCTCCCTTATTTTCAGAAAATTTTGAGAAGCTTTTAAAATTAGCTAGTACACTCTAAAAATCCTAGAAAAAGTCCTGTAGGTAGTATAAGTGTTGTAGTATTTTACAAAATTTTTGGACCCTAGGGTTGCTGTGCAGATTTTTGCAGAATAAAATTTGCAAGTAGCCTATTTAGTATTGGTTGAAACTCTTTTGAAATTTAAGTTTCAAATCAAGATATTTTGAATATCAGGGCAGCATAGAATTTAAATCAAAACCTTTAGGATAGCAAGTTATTTCAGCAAGTTTTCATCATATTTAATTTGCATTTGCATGCCATTACTTTGTTGCTTTGAAAATTAAATGTTTAAAGGTTGAATTTAAGTTCAAACTTGGGAATTCCAAAAACCCTAGAACTAGTGTCTTGAGTCCAAACCTTTCTACCATGACATGATCACCACATCTCAGGTATTCCAAATCTAGAAGCATAAACCAAACCTAGCCTACCTAGCCATTTATGCCATCACCCGAAAACTCTAAAGTCTTTATGTTAGACTTAAACCCAAAAGCCTAACCCAAGTGGAGTCAACATCAACAAGCTTTTTCTACCCCACAAATATTTTCATCTACCTAAAACCTTAGAGCAAGCATACACACTATCCTTTCCAAAACTCTAGAATTACCATCTTGAAATCAAACCAAACTACTTAAATACCAAGCTGGATCAACCCTACCAAACCCTAGCAAATCAAATTAACCTAGAACACACCTCCACCCCACCTGATCCAAGAAGAAACTTTACTAACCTAATATGAAATCATAGAGTCCATCACCCTTAACCTCACACCTCTATTTGTGATATTTCTTCTGCAAAATGATTTCGTCTGCAGTATTTCCTTCATCAGTTATCCATGATTCTTATTTGTGTACTTACTCTGAGATTGCTTCTTTATGATACATAGGAGACGATCAGGCCACCGAGGTGATTGATCCGAATTTCTCTGAATCTTATCCTGATCAAGAACCCAACTACCACGAAGGCAGGTGTTCTACCCTTGATGCATGAATGGCCTAAGTCTGGTATTTATATTTACGACACTATGTTTTAGCTAACTACTTGTAAATTGCTTGTTTAAATTCCGTATCCAAACCACAACAACAATAGCAACCCAGAATTGTTTGCCTGTCTACTATACCTGTTATACGAATTCTCATATGACATGTTTTAAAAGTTGGATGGAGGCGTACAAATGAGTTGGGTGGATAGCTCATTTGTGATGCTAGAATTGGAAGATAAAACATGGTCTTGTTTTATATAGAGCAATTCAGAAAAAGATAATCTTGTCGGCTTGGGCCAGGCACCCGGGAAAAGGTGCACACTCAAGGGCACCAGACTAATGAGAGGGAGTGGTCTGGGATCGTTGCTCTATAAACTATAGAGGCAAATCGAAAAAAGGTATTTAATGTCGGCTTGGGCGAGGGCACGGCTCATATAGCTCGTGGCACACTCAAGGGCAGCGTATGGAAAGACCATACGTGAATCGTTTGCTTCTATAAAAACCTGGGTTAAAGTGGTTGAGAATGGCATAACCTACCGCCCATCCGTATTACTGATCATTTTACGGGTAAAGCTGGGCAGATTCTGCAGAATCGTTAAAACAAAATCATCGATGGACCCTACTTCGGGTATATGAAGTTGTGTCAAAGGGGTGATACCCGTCTTGATCAACCAGACTCATGACTTGTTCTTTCAAAACTCATGTCTGGATAGCAGATGTGGATAAGGATGGAGATTGATAATAGAGTTCATCATGCTTACTAAAATTGTGTTGATTTGAAATGATAAACTAGATTTGGAATCTATGTTATCGTAATGCATTCCAGTTATACCTGAGCACCAGTAAATGTTCCTTTGCATTTACATATTAGCAATTCATGTGGAACACCTGCAAGTACGGTTGGTACTTACCCAATAATCGGGGACTATCCTTTTGTTGGGATAGACTCCGCGTTTGCAGCTGATGTGGAGTTTTCTCAGGAAGACATCGACATGTTTGGCCAAGACTTCTGAATTTCCCTTTCACTCGAGCTATGTTGATTATGTACTTAAGTTTGAAAACTTGATGTAAAGTCTATGTTTGTAATGAACTTAAGCTACTTTATGGGGTTTGAATAAATGTGAGCATGGTTGTGTAAGCCATGTCTGTGTTACTCTGTAACTCGGTGGTTCTAAATTCGTACTTCGAAAGTTGAATTTTGGGACCCCACGGCCTCCTTTATAATTTCCGCAAGTTTACCTTTGAGCAATTTACTTGCTTCGGCTATTGCATTAGGAGTAGCTCTCGTTTATATTCCGCTTGTGCACTCTCCAATTAGCTAATTATTAGTTTATGATATCTTCGGTAGTCAAATTAGTATTCACTAGAGCCAGTTGTTAATTTGACTAAATCCAGAAATAAACCCAGAAAGGAGTTAAAATTTGCCTATTCACCCCCCCTCTAGGCCGTAGATCTCTTCAGCCGGCCTGTCGAACCCCCACCCGAGGCCTTGCACTTAGGAGCGCGTTCGGGGGCGGCGGGAAGAACCCGGGCGGGCGGCGAGTCAACAAAGGGATTGAAGCGCCCAACCCAGTATGCAGATTCAAGCTCCCCGAACTCCTTGGTAGTGATAGGGTAAAGGATGCGGTCGGAGCGAATTTCAACGTCCACTAAGTCCAAACTTGCCGAGGTAAAGAACAGCAAAAGGGGATGAATCGAAGCATTAGAAAGCCTAAGCTTGTCAAAGAAAAAGCCGAAGGTAGTTATCAGAAACCGAACCTTTTGACTTAGGAACGTAGCGGAAACTTCCATCATCTTGACGATGAACAGCCACTCGGAGATCCGGAGAAAGCGGGGCCAACCCAAACATACATATCTCCTCGAAGAGATCCCGAACCCCTTGGCGCGCTGCGACGGCCTTCAGGGCCTCGAGTTGAGCGCGATCGTCCGGGGTTAACTTGAGCCGGGGACGCTGCTCGAACTCACCATCAGTACGAACGGAACGAAGCCTGTTCCCGCGACCAACGGACACGTAAAACCAGGCATACTTCCACTTACCCCAATGAGGCCGAGCGGCGTTCACCAGAGCATAAGAGCGATAGGCGCTGCGGATCTGGAAGTTCAGCAACCCGTAGCAGCTGATGTTGTCAGTCTTTGGGACCTTCACCGCTGGTAACAGGCCTCGTACACCGTTATGAAGACGGCGGCAGAAAGCTTCTCGAAGCCCATGGAGCGGATCGCCCACGCAAACACGGTGAGCCGAACAATCGCGTTGGGCACAAGCTGGCATAGCTCGCACCCAAAGAGATAGAGGACATCGATAACAAAGCTGGTCCAGGGGATCCGAAGCCCACACTCAGCGTAGACGGAGAAAACCAAAGCTTCATCAGGCTTCGGGCTAGGGACTTCGTCCTTACCGGGGTGCCGATATTGCGTCGAAGCCAAGCCTAAGAGCTTGGCGCAAAGGGCGGCACCATCGACGGATAATTTGCTCACACCGAGAAAAGGATTCTTCGGGGATGCAACATCCTTCGGGGAGGCCGGGGCTTTGCCCTTCGGAGAGGCCGACCCTTTGCCCTTAGGAGACCTAGGCACCTTACGCTTCGGAGCCATTGAAGCCAAGGCGAGGAAAACAAGCCGCAAAAACAGCCAAAGGAGAAAAGAACAAGGGGATTGGGGCGCTGAGAGGGCTGGAAAGAGGAAACCAAAGGCAATGAGAAAACAGTGGCAGTGTAAAAAACGAAAGTGACGGTCACACCGGAATATATAGCGGACGAAACAGCGTGTTTCGGAAGGCGAAGAGATGCCTCGGTAAAATTAATATATCATGAAAAAACAGGATAAATACAAACCGAAAGCCCAACCAACGCTACGAAAAAACGCGACCCTAGCGCAAGATACGCCTCGGAAGGCGAAGAGACGCGATGACTGTAGCGGCTAGAAATAATATTAATAAAAATAAAAAAACATAAACAAGAACCAACAACATCCTGCCCCTCGAGGCGGAGGAGGCGGGTGTTAACCACTAACATGCCGAAGTTCCCCGAAAAACTCGAGAAACAGGTTCTTCGACCATGGGGGCTTTTGTCGTAGCCAACATCGCACCCCTCCGCCACGAGGCCCACGTTGTTGCTCATCTTAGGAGCTATCGAAGGAGTGGTAACACCCTCGGGAGACCGAAGGTACTTCGGGCAACCGAAGGGGTGGCTTCGGACTATGGAAGGGGCTCCGGTACATGGCCATTGCTTCCATCACTGGATTCTCGTTGTTACTTGTTTTCAAGGCTATTGAAGGAGCAGTGACACCCCCGGGTGACCGACGGGCCTCTGGCGACCGAAGGGGCTTCGGGCGCCGGGAGGGCTTCGGAGGGCCGCTGCGTCTCCGCTTAAGTCAGACGACTGCCGGCCCCCCGGGCATCCACGAAACCGCCTCGGAACGGGAGGACGCCCAAGCATGGATGGTGGCCGGAGCCCTGTGCGGGATGATGCTCCTCGGTCATCCACAAGGCTCCGGACGGAGGGCCCCGAAGCTGCCTGTAACTCGAGGGACATGTGTCCTCAATCTAGATAAGGCCCTGGGTGGCGACACGTGTCCAGGTCACGTGTCCCCCTGGAGCATCCGAATGTACACATTTGCCCCCGTAGGAGTTTGTAAGCTAAGGGCATGCTTGTCCTTTCACATGTAAACTTTGTCATTTTGTAAAGCCTTAGGGCTATAAATAGGACATGCCCCTATGCAATAAAGGCAAAACATTATTAGCCCAATTACCTAAGTGTCTTAGTGTTGCTTCCTCTCTTGCATAGAGATCCGGGCAACAATAGGTAGTGATTTTATTCGCTTGATTTGCAGAGAATGGCTGCGACGACGTTCGTTATTTTTTATGGACATGGTAGTGTGATGGAAGAGCAGGGTAGACCTTAGTCAATTTGCCTCCATGAAACAGCTGTATCTATATGGGGATAATATAATACTTGATGGACTGTATAATTTGAAAAAACCAATGGTCTTTTTGGAATTCCGATATTTTTTTTGACAAACAGTGAAAAAATTCTACATAGGCTTTGAGAGGCTGAGCGGATGTATTCCTTCCGTATGGGTGGAGACGTGGAGTTGTGGCGCAAGGCAAAGGCCCAAGGGTCCAAATGGAAAACGGCGCGAAATCCGAGGGCGATTCGGTGGGAAGAAAGAGAAATCCCAACTTTGGAGGGAGAGGCCACACCGCAGCAGTCTCTCTCTTACCCAGTACCCACAGCCGGCCGCCGCGTCGCCCCAAGACCTTTCCGTGGCAGCGTCCCAAAGGCAGGGGGACGCCCACGTCTGCCCTACCATGTCCTGAGATATCTAGTACGCTTTCGTTCTCCCGATCTCTCCCCGTTATAATCACCTTTGTCTTGCTCCTGTGGCACGGGACCACAACAGATTGATGCCAAAATCTGAATTTGAAATTTTTGAAGGAATGTGAAAAAAAACAGAACGATTCCCTAGATTAAAATTGGGCGACTCCCCCAAAAGCCAAACATAAGGATTTTCTAGTTCAGTTTGGACGATTTCCTGGTGAAACCGAACGACATTTTCCACGTTGAAACTAGACTATTTCTGTGGAATCCAAACAATTTCCCTTTTTCTGATGACTCTGCGTAGTTTAAATTTTAAAAATCAAAATTTTGTAACGGAAAATAACAGCAAATAAAAAAATGGGCCCAAATGGGATTTTGGACGAAAAACTGGATTTGACCCCTGGTCTTACATATACCATTTTCGTTGGGCCGTTGGATCAAATAAAGTGAACAATACAAACTATTTCGGATGCATGGCAAGAAAAAAAATATTTTTCTTTTGGCTTACTCTAAGTGGTTTTAATTTTCTCTCTTTTGTTACTGCATACTGTTACTACTATGAAACCTGGAGGTTTAAAATATGGAAGCACAGATGTAGCCATGTAGGCAACCAAGGGGCTATGTAGAATTGAGGCTTCATATGCCATAATAGAAACCGATCCAGTCATGTATGATGTAATCATCTGTTCAACCCTAGGCGTGCAGCTAGTGTTTTTTACTACAGTACCATTTCTCTAATCCAGATTCCTATTAGCACAAGAAGGTCAAATCGGCTTCTTTGTGAAGGGAAAGTGACGGTGCTAACGGAGCCCCTTTCACCTTTGCTATGCTACTGTACTTTCCTACTTTAGGCTGGAATCTTTCATCACCAGTTTGCTACTGTACTTTCCTACTTTAGGCAGGAATCTTTTATCACCAGTTTGCTATGTAGTATATCTGAAGCTACACAGCATATTTGGGTGCCCAGGAATCAGGATAGATGCTATCTAAGCTTCCAAGCTCTTCCTCCATTCATATTGAACGCTTTAAGCCTCCCGAAAACCATGACAATGATAAGGATTGTTTTCCCCTTGGCACTCCATCTTCCAACAAATCCATATGAAGCATCCTTGCAGGGTGCGTTGCGGTGAAGTAGTCTTTTGCAACAGTAACCAAATGAGAAGCCAACATTTCCGTATGCACTGCAATGATCGTTCATCAGAGGCAAAAGTTCATTAGTATAATTATGAAAAATTACCATGAACGAATCATTATCTGATTATGAATGCAGTGAACTTCAGTGACGTGCCTGATAACTTCAAACAATATGCTGAAAACATTGAAATTAAGGGGATCCGAGGCCATTCCTTCTCGCTCAGTGATGCAAATTAGCATCACAAAGATTGCCAAATAAGACAATTGGGAGAAGATCCAATTCTCAAATAGCATTTTTCTGCTGTCTGTCATCCGAGTCTTAGAATACTGATCATCATAGTTGGGTAAAAATGATGTAACCAGGGAGATACCTAATACAAGTTAGTGGATATATACATTAAAAGCCCATCTTAACAATACTTAATCTGAATTATAGCATATGTAGACCGTCTTTTTCTCCCATTCTACTATTGTGATCTAGCAATTGGCTAAGCATAATATATATATACTGCGGTCAGTTGGCGATCCGTCAGTTGGGCATTTTCTTCAAAATCTGTGTTGAAATTCTTCGATCCGAACCGTACATTTTGTTCATCTCTATAAGCTCTCCTAGTGTACCAAATTTCATAATTTTTTTTATTTTTTTACTATTTGTTTTGCATTTTTCAAATCAGCCTAAATGGACGCTCCAGAATACTTTAGAATGCTAGCCTGATTTTGAAAAATACAAAACAAATAGCAAAAAAAAATCAAAAAATTGTAAAATTGGGTACACTAGAAGAGTTTATCGAAATGAACAAAATGTATGGTACGGATCGAAGAATTTCACCACAGATTTTGTAGAACACGCCCAACTGACGGCCGCAACTGACGGAGGCCCAACTGACCCCAGCCAAACTCTCTCTCTCTCTCTCTCTCTCTCTCTATATATATATATATATATATATATATATATATATATATATATATATACTCTCTCTCTATATATATATATACAATTGAAGGGAATATGTATGCTCAATGGTCAGGCAGTTGAGGTATATCAATATTGTTTGATTAAAAGCCTATAAAATATTGGAAATGTTTTTATTCTCTTTGAGATATACCATTTTTTATCATTGTATTGTGCCTAGGGTCCTGTTTGCATGAACACGAGAATTTTCAGGATTTGCCTTTCTGTATGAAATCTTTGCAAAATTCCTATAAGTTTTTTGCATTCACAACTAGCCTAAATTTGTGTACATGATATTAAGTACATACTTCTTTTGGTATACATAACATCATTCATTCTCAATTTGTAAACAATGAAGTCTAGCCTGCATTTTGGTGAATTAACTTTTCTTTTCTTAAAAAAAGGCAAAGCGTTCAGTGTATAGCAGAACCAAAGTAGCTTCTCTTTTTTTGTGTGGAGAAGACTGCTTTTTTTTTTTGAAACAAGGGAAAGACTAATGGATTAGATTTGGTTCCTTGAGCTTTGTCATTTGAGTGCACATGGAACAAATTCTATGGAAAGCTCTAGACAGATTCTCTGTAGGCATATAGTCACTACGAGGACTTGATTAAATATGCTGGTTTAATGAATGAGTGGATCAGCATATCATTTCGTGTTTCATTCTGTAACGAGTGGGTATTACAAATTCCTTGTGATGGCAAAACACTTACTCATCAGCTTGCTGATCTTATGAAATCAATGATATCTCCAGTGATCCACAGATTTGAATATTTGTATTGTTCAAGTCAATATGAATATGTGTAGCTTTTCTCTTATGCTTGATGATAGAAACACCAAAATATTCCATATTCCTTTAATCTTTTTGTTTCTTAGCTTGATGATGACTGTTGGAGATGTATTGTTGTGAATGGAACAGGGTATGATATTTGAGGGCATCACTTTGCAGCAAAAAGGTTTAGTTTTCTCACTTGAACTGTCTGATTGTATTCTTCCTAAAAATATGAACTAACTTCCTTTTTCTTTCAAATTTCTTGCCCTTAATTTTAGAGATGTCTGTTGCTACTGAATAGAAATAGTCGTAAAGATTTGCATGCTTCCACCATGGTGGATTAGCATTATATAAATTCATAAGATAATGTTTTTCCTCAATAATATGCAGATTAGTAAATATTATGTGCATCTATTGGAATGTTCTAGAGGAAAAAACCATTATTCTGGAGTTTTTCTCTCAACCATATCTCTCGAATATCCATCTTAAGGAGAAACTGAGCTCTGCTGGATAAAGCATGTTCTGATCTGTTCTTGATGCCACGACATGGCTATCGTTTTGTCCCTTACAGAACATGTTGGAAGATCAAGAGATGGAAGAAAGGCTCTGTGCTACTACAAATGTTGCAAAACGCCATTAGGCCCACTATGTGAACACATTGTACGTTACTATGTGGAGAAACCTGTGGACCTTTTCATGCTAGATGCCAAGTGGTGTGCATTTACAATGAATTGGCAGTACAAATGGACATATTATCAAATTATGATGATATTATATTTGAACTTATGGATTTAAAACTACATCATACCACTTTCCTGTGCTAATTCAGATACTCTGGATTCTTGAACATGTATCTCATTTGCTTTACTTTCATAATTTTTTCTTTTGTTTAGTCAAATTTTAATCAATAGACAAACTTCTTTACTTTTCTGCTATAACTGATAACTGAAAAAGTTTGATATTTTCCATTGTTTGAGAGGGTTATATGTATGAACTGACCTTACATGCATGATGAGCTTCTTCAGCCTGCAGAAATACATGACCTGCGACAGCCATGATGCTAAGCTTCTCTTCATTGCTTTACAACCCTGAAAGGTGTAGTGGTGCAGTTTTTGCAGTTCGCTTGTGGTTTCAGTTGCCTTATCACCAAGAATTTTTATATATCAGAATCTGTGTTTGTTGTGTGTGTTGTACGCCGAGGGCATCTTTTGATATTTGTCTTCCATGATGTGAATGGGGATGCTCAAGGCGAACTGAACGCTGCAGCAGACTATGCTCTTGTCCATACTGGCTGGGACTTCTGCCTGCTGAAGAAATAATTGTGTTCATCTGATTGACAAGCAGAGCGAGATGGTAACGTATGATAATAGAGTTTGGTTCAATAAATAAATGGTATTTTCTGCCATATTCCATGCAAGGAACACTTAACTACTCCCTCCGGTCATAAAAAGAAGTTGCCGTTGACTTTTGGATACAATTTTGACCATTCGTCTTATTCAAAAAATTATATAAATTTTCATTTATTTTACTGTGATATGTTTTATCATTAAAGGTACTTTGAACATGGATTATATTTATACATTTTTGCATTAATTTTTTGAATAAGACGAAATGTCAAAGTTGTGTTCAAAATTCAACGGCGACTTCTTTTTATGACCAGAGGTAGTCGGTTTTTCTACGAGATTTTGATCAGTAATAGTTTGGTTCAAATTGCATATTTGACGATTTTGATCAATAATAGTTTTGTTCAAATTGCATATTTAAATTTTATCGACGAGATTTTGATCTTGTTTCACACCGATTTCTAGATTTATCGTGGGAAATCGACGATTTACCGTGATTTTTGAAACCCTGTTCCCCACTTCCCTAGAAGGGGGAGAAATTAAGGAGGCAGGGAGTGATGTGGTTACTCGCTAATCGAGTAATTGCTGTAGCTTTGGACATGTCCCTTGACAAGGAAAACCTCCTAAATCTTGTGACTTGTATGTCTTAGCTACACTGCTAGAGAAGGCGGCGATATCTCTCCTTCCAAATGTTCTATACTTTGTAGATGATCCTCCCGTAAAATTCTCTCCTGGACGACTTTGGCTAAATAGGTGCTGCAAGGCGCCACCAATCGCAGAATCGCATAGGGGTGATGCAGCGGGTCAAAGATTGCGACGGGGTGTCATCCTAAACATTGGTTGAAACCGAACAATGCATGCAAAGCTAATTGACTATTTTAGGATTCATGCGGCCATCCTTTGCATGCTAAGACGTCGGTTGTGTGGATGTGACCATGTTGCAGGTCTAGACAAAGAATTTGCACTTATTTTTTATTCTCACCTTCTGAATTGTAGAAGGCCCATCCATTTTGACATGCTCCTAGTGAATTGGAGATTATATAATGATTTGATCATGTATTCCCTATGAGGTGGTTGCATTTCAAATGATGTTGTCGTTAGCGATCGGGTTGAGATTGACTTGGCGAATGAGGCACCATAAAAGAAGGTACTCGTAAAGTTGTGTGGGCGGGTATTCATTGTCCTGATCCACCCGTTGTTAAGTTGTTGATCCTAAACGTTGTGATGCTTGTTGTGAATGATGTGGTACAGGGCTGGGGCGATGCTGCACGGGGATGGGGGATTTGATATTTTGCCACTCTCAATATGTTTCCTCGCTTACTCTAGTCCACTGTCATATACACAGATGGTTTCACATCTCGGTAACAAAAATGGCATTCTTGAGCGGACTACACATGCTAAGAGTGGAAAATCATCAATTTTTTGTGGGGGACACATACCATTTTTACCCGAAGTTTATCTTTTATTCATTACCAATGCAAATTGTTATGGAGGCACCATTGTCGGAGTCACACAAGGTTTGCATAAGGGGGTGAACATACCAATTCAAAGTTTGTCAGCTGTTTTCCATTCATGCTAGAGCCAATAGAGCTACAAGGCCCTTCCAAATTTTTACAAGGTTGGGTCCTGCATATCTCCAAGTCGCTTTGGGTAGCAAACAATTTTCTAGTTGATGAGGGAGTTTCCTCAATGGGCACTACCCGATAATGTCTAAAGAAAGAAACGTCGGATCTTGTCAATCTTTTTGATCACCCACTTAGCTAAAATGATGTGATGAAATAGGTCAGTAGTCTGAGAGAACGAGATTGACAAGGGTTAGAAGACAGACCTTGGAGAGTAGTTTCCTTTTCCATGCGGCAAGCCAAGCTCTAAGATTTAGCTTCCTCCTTGATCGGACTTATGAAGACCGCGACATCATCAATGTAAAGAGGACAACACAGTGTGAGAGGGGTGGATCTTATCTAAGAGAAGAGTCACATGGTCCATTGCCAGTTAGAAGAGCGACTGTATGAGGTCTATGGCGATGATAAAGAACTTGCAGGAGGTAAGATCCCCTTGAATTCTTTCGCGTGGGAAGCGCAAGCCCTTGCTTGTTTCCCATGTTCTTTCACTTGGAATTGAAGCTCAATCCCCTCGTTTCTTCTTTCGCTTTTATGCTCGTGCTTTCACCAAGTTCGTACTCATCATCAGGTCGGGGGTGCTCTACATTGTCTTGCTCCCCAAGAAACGGTCGGTCCAGCACTCGGAGGGCTACTGCCCCATCTCTCTCCAGAACTGCAGCATTTGATTCAAAGTCCTCACCAATAGGCTGCAACGACTGATCTCCAACCTGGTTCATGCAAGCCAAACTGGCTTCCTCTAGGACTGCTGCATCTCAAAAAACTTCTCATCTACACTGTTGAGATTGTCCGATGCTATCACAAGTGCCATGCTAAGGCCGTCATTTTGAAGTTAGACTTTTGGAAGGCCTTTGACTCAGTGGAATGGAAGGCCTTAGACAACATACTTGCCGCCGAAGGGTTCCCGCACCTCTTGGGGGATGGATCTCGGACCTCAACAACACTAGCCGATCCGCGGTCTTGCTCAACAGGGGTCCTTGGTGGATGGATCAAATGTCGGAATGGTTTCCGGCAAGGCGACCCACTTCCCCCCTACCTCTTCATCCTGGTGGCCGACTTGCTGCAGCAGATGATCCTGCGGGGCGGTTGCGGAGGAGAGCTCAAGCACCCTGTCGGGGATAAAATCACGGCCCATTGCTATGGCCCACTCCCTGACAGCCCAATCGAACAGCCTGCCAGGGCCCAGCTTCCTGGAAGGTTCTATATGACCCATATGCGTCCTACCGAACAGCTTCCTGGCTGGCGTGATGCGTAATGGCCAAGGAATCATGTTTGAGTCCGTCTCGAACAAGAGTTCTGCACGGCTACGTGAAGACCCGGATGTTGGTTTCCCGGATTGGACTAGAAGTCGTGATCCCCAAGACTAGGAGTATGACTTATCTGCCTCGGGATATATCTGGCATGTACCAAGTTCGTTACAATCTCGTAGTTAGCCTGGCCCGATATTCCCTCGGTAGGTCGGTTTGCTCTGCACTATATAAACAGGGCCCCTACGGCGTGTTGAGGGCCCAATCCTACAGGAGTTTACGCATCTAGCATCTCGTAGACACCTGATCATTGCATTGTCGCTCTTGTACACCATAATCTCGTCGAGACTTGTTCGTCTCGCCGAGCCACCTCTTGTATTCATCTCTGATATATAAGAAAGGCTGGACGTAGGGCTATTATCTCTCTCGAGAGGCCTGAACCAGGATAAAAACCCCTGTCTCCTGTTCGTTGTTGTTCGTTGTTGTTCGGCATGTCTCCTATCTCACTCTTGAAGAACCTTAGTTGACTTGGGTCAATATCCCAACCATCGACAGTTGGCGCCGTCCGTGGGGACATCGCAGATCGAACATGTCGAACTCCATCAGCGATACGGAGATTCTTCCTGAGGGCTACGACTCAGAAGGGTAGGATGTTTCTTCCCCTGCCAGCTCGAATCGATCTTACCGACCTAGATCGATGTTTGTGTCTGAGACAGAAGTTTCTGGATACACTCCGGAGATGGTCTCGGGTCGAGCTCCCGTCATTGACGATGAATACGGAGCTGATGATTTTTATGCTGGTTTAGATCTATCAGATTCCAAGGCTATGTCGGTTGATTCCTCCTGTGGCGACACAGTAATGACACCGTTTAGCGCGCAAACGCACAGCCACCACGGCGTCAACATGGCTGGTGCAGGGACCTTAGGGGATCCTGCACGGGTCACGGCGGCCAATGAGATCGAAGCGAGTCAATTCCGCTCGGCACCAAGATGGAGCCGCACAACCGCCGCGAGCAAGACATTGTTCGCCGCACTTTGACGAATCCATCGACCAAACCTTGGTGCAGATCCGCGATCGGTATAAGCGCGGCCGACGCGATCACCTCGCGCTCTCGCCAAGACCCCGGCGAAGTTCACCGCCGGGCGGAATCCCGCGCCCCGAGCACTCTAATCGGGCAAGACGCAGATGCCTTAGGGATCCCAGGACCAATTGAGCAGAGCCGGGAACGGCTCCAGGCCCTGGCGACCGTAATCAGATCCGCTCACCAGGACAATCTCGTCCTTGTGGGCGATACTGTGGCTACTCACCTTGAGAAACTGGCCGAGGGCCTTAAATCTATAGGTGAAGCTTCATCCGGGCAGCGCGGCGAGCCTGTCCGGGTGGATTCGGACAGCGAATGATCCGATCGATCACGTGACCGCCGTCACCATCGGAGGATCACTGTTCACGAGCAAGCTGCCCGTGGTCGCCGCCGCTCACCAAGTCCCCGTAGTCATCACGACCACAGGGGAAAGCGTGTACGCGACGATCACGGACGATCCCCTCGCGAGGAACGCGTTGTCGCGACCACGAGGAAGGAGCGTGGGGGCTTATCACGAGAGAGTTCCTCCAGCGAAACCTCCCGCCAGCCTAGAGTTCCCCAACCAACAGACCAACGCCTTTTCAAGGCTAGGCTTTGCTGGGGAAGGTGGCCGGTCTTATGCCTTGGGCTGCAGGGCCTTTTCCGACAAGCTTCGCTCTGTCTGGTGGCCCTCAAAGTTCAAGCCCGGACACATGGAGAGGTACAATGGGACGCAGAACCCAGAGGAGTTCCTTTCCATCTACGCAACGGCCATCATGGCGGCCGGGGGTGATGAGCTTGTCATGGCTAATTACCTCCCGACTGTCCTTGAGGGCGCTGCTCGGACGTGGCTGTTCAATCAGCAAGAAGGTTCCATCAGCTCTTGGAACCAGCTTTGTGACGCTCTGATTGCTAATTTCTAGAGCTGTTACGTGCGTCTGGGCAAGGAGGATGACCTGCACCAGATGATCCAGATGAACGGGGAGACCCTCCGCAACTTCGTGAAGCGTTTCATTAAGATTCGCAACATGATCCCGAACATCTCGGATGAATCTGTTGTCCGCGCCTTTAAAAACGGAGTCCGCGACGAGCGGCTCACCCAGGATCTCGAGATTAATGAGACCTGGACCGCAACGACCTGTTCAAGGCGGCTGATCGCTATGCCAACGAGGCAGAGCGCGTCCAGTACAAGAAGACGTTCGACAAAGGTGAGCTGCCCGCCCAGCCTGGTGTAGAAGAGAAAAAGAAGAGCAGCAACAATCCTGGTGACAAGAAGTCCCAGAAGAAAAAGAAGGGTGCTGCGAACAATACCGTCGCCGGTATAGATCGCACGCCTCCTCCCAAGGATGGGCAGAAAAAGCCCAACAATAACTATAAGGGCAAGAAGCCCGCCCAGGGAGGCAACCAAGGCAAGAAAGGTCCCAGTGACCGATATTGCAAGTTCCACCATCACTACGGGCATGACACACGCCATCAGAGGGACTCCGGGCGCAAAGCTCGAGGATTTCTACAACGGCAAGGGCCCAATGCCCACCCTGCCCGAAAAAGGTGAAGCCGGTAAGGCCAAGCGCCAAACCGATGATGGTGATCGGGACAACGATGAATATCAAGAGCCCGTGAACCATATTGCCGTCATCTTCGGCGGCTCCTCGGCTTATCCCTCTCGGCGCAGCCTCAAGGAAGCTGCTTGGGAGGTCCACAACGTTGAGAAGGGCAGACCACAGCCTGAGTCGATGAAGTGGACCGAGGTCCCCATCTCCTTCTCCCAGGAGGATTGCCCCACTGGGATGACCAAGCCCCAGAGGCTCCCACTGGTGGTCGCTCCGACCATCAGCAACGCCAGAGTTGGCCGTGTTCTGATAGACGGTGGAAGCGCTTTGGACTTACTCTCTGCCAAGGTCTTGGACGAGATGCAAATCCCTCGTTCCAAGCTTAAAAAGGTCGCGATGCCCTTCCATGGCATTGTTCCCGGAGAAGCTGTTCGGCCGTTGGGGCAGATCGTTCTGCCTGTTACCTTCGGCAGTCCAAGCAACTTCCGGACTGAGTTGATCACGTTTGACGTGGTTGACTTCCCCTCTGCATATAACGCGATCTTGGGCCGGCCATCTCTTAGCAAGTTCATGGCCGTGTCTCACCACGCTTATCATTGCGTGAAGATACCGGGTCCCAACAGTGTGATCATGGTCAAGGGCAACTATAAGGCCGCTCTCGATTGCGACGAGCAGTCCCTCGCCCTGGTCGACTAGCTTCCACCTAGTGGTCCCGAAGCTCCGCAGACCAAGTCTGCACGCCCTAGGGTCTCCCTTCAACCAAGGGGTGAGACCAAGGAAGTTCCGCTGTCTCTGGATGACTCCTCCAAGGCAGTTCATCTGAGGGCCAATCTGGACCCCAAATAGGAAAGCGAGCTCATTGCCTTCCTCCGAGCTAATGCAGACGTGTTTGCCTGGGAACCGTCTGACATGCCCGGAGTCCCAAGGGAGGTTATCGAGCACAAACTGGCCGTCCGGCCGGACAAAAAGCCTGTTCGCCAGAAGCTTCGACGCTTTTCAGAATTCAAGCAGGGGATCATCAATGATCAGCTTGGCAAGCTGCTCGCTGCTGGTTTCATCCGCAAGGTTGATCACACCGAGTGGCTGGCCAACCCTGTCATTGTAAAGAAGAAAGACGGCAAGTGGAGGATGTGTGTCGATCACACAGATCTGAACGCTGCTTATCCTAAGGACAATTTTCCACTGCCTCGCATAGACCAGCTGGTCGACGCGACTGCGGATGCCCAGCTCTTGAGTTTTTTGGATGCTTAGTCAGGTTATCACCAAATAAGCATCTCCCCCGAGGACGAAGAGAAGACTGCCTTCATCACCCCCTTCGCACTTTCGCTACACGACCATGTCTTTCGGTCTGCGCAAGAATGTTTGGTGCCACGCTCCAATAGCTTTAATGGAGAAGACTTTCCCGAGCAATATGGAAGAAACCTGGAGGTCTATGTCGACGACATAGTTGTAAAGAGCAAGTATGCTCTAGATCATGTAAAAGACCTGGCCGAGACGTTTCGTAACCTCGCCAGGTATCGAATAAAATTAAATCCAGAGAAGTGTACCTTTGGTGTTCGATCTGGAATGTTGCTCGGTTATGTAATTGGTTCGCAAGGCATCTCTGCAAACCCCGAAAAAATCGAGGCCATTGAAAGCATGCAGGCTCCAACTACCGTCAAGGAAGTTCAGAGCCTCACCGGACGGATGGCTGCTCTAAGCAGATTTATTTCCCGTCAGGGCGAACGCGGGCTGCCCTTCTTTAAGGCCCTGCGCAAGGAGAATGGTTTCGAGTGGACAGAGGAAGCTACTCGATCTTTCCAAGATCTAAAGCAATACCTGTCCAACCCACCTGTCTTGACCATCCCGCGATACGGTGAACAGCTCTTGCTCTATCTTGGCTGTATGCCTCAAGCGGTGAGCGCGGTCTTGACGGTGGAAAGGGAAGGCATCCAGCGGCCAATCTATTACGTGAGCGAGGTACTTCACAGATCAAAGGAGCGTTACCCTGAGGTCCAGAAGTTGCTCTACGCCCTGCTCATGTCCTCCAGGAAACTTCGCCACTATTTCCAGGCGCATCAAATACTGGTCCCAACCAAATTCCCTCTTGGAGAAATCCTAAGGAACCAGGAAGCTGGCGGACGTATAGCTAAGTGGGCATTGGAATTGGCAGAATTTGACATTCTGTTTGCTGCCCGAACTGCTATTAAATCCCAAGTCCTAGCTGACTTTGTCGCTGAATGGACTTGCCCTTCCAAATCCCAGGAAGCTCCCGAGCAACCTGATGAACCCTCTTGAACCATATTTTTTGATGGCTCGCGCACTGGAAACTCGTGGGCTGGTTTTGTTCTCATCTCCCCTCAAGGAGAGCAACTCCAGTATTCGATCCAACTACACTTTGTGGCGACTAACAACGCCGCAGAGTACGAGGCACTCCTCGCGGGACTAAGAGCGTGCATGTCGCTCGGCGTCCAACGGCTGACTGTGAAGGGAGATTCACAGCTGGTCATCAATCAGGTGAACAAGGAGTATCAGTGCTGCGATGACTTAATGGCGCAATCCCTGTTTGAAGTGAGGAAGTTGGAGCGGCACTTTCGATTTTTCGAGGTGCTCTTCGTGCCCAGAAAGGATAACTTTCTGGCCGACCAACTGTCCAAGTATGGATCCACACGAACTCGCTTCCGCAGGGTGCTCGCCGAGCACCTTTACAAGCCCTCAATCACGCCTCCGGACGAGGCAACAGAGACAGTGGTGCTTGTCTCCGCTATCGAAAGCAGTCATGGTCGATAACGCCATTTGTCCGGTACCTTGCAGATGGGACCCTGCCCGAAGACAAAGCCGAGCCTTCCCGGCTTATAACGCGGGCTGCTCCATACAAGCTTATGGACGGCATCCTTACCGCCGAGGTGCTCGGGAGTCCTCTCCAAGTGCATCTCGCAGCAGAGGGTGTGTTCCTTCTTAGGGACATACACGAGGCGCCAGATGCAACCACGCCCATCGTAACTCGTCGGCAAAGCGCTTCGCATGGGCTATTATCGCCTACAAATACAAGATGCCCGGAAATCGTGACTAAGTGCAAAGCTTGCCAATTTCACGCCGGAAGGCACATAAGCCCGCCAAAGAGCTCCAAACGATCCCCCATCTTGGCCTTTCTCCACATGGGGTGCGGATCTGCCGCCCGTTCCCAAGGGGTACAAGGGCTACACACTTGCTCGCCGCCATCGACACTTTTACAAAGTGGATTGAGGCGAGCATGTGTCGCCTCTTCACGCCAAAACGGTCAGGCGCTTTTTCAAACGCAACGTGGTCACGCGCTTTGGGATCCCCATAAGTTGATCACCGATAACGGCACCCGCCCGGCGAGCTATTCCAGAATACAACAACACCGGGCACCAAGGTGCGCCGCCTCGTGCACATCCACGAGCAATGGAGCGATCGGCGAAGCTAACGGACGATAGTCCAGGTATTAAACGTCGGGTATTTGCTGCTCTCCGCGAGCACAACAAGGCCTGGGTTGACGAGGTTCCTTCCGTCCTTTGGGCAGTTTCGCACTACGGCTAGCCAAGCAACCGGAGAAACTCCTTTCCAATTGGTCTACGGTGCGAAGCCATCCCGCCAAATAAATAGTACTCGGCTCGCCTCGCCTGAGCTCGGTCAACTTGGTCGACGACGAGCAAGAGCGCTTACTAGATCTCGACCTCCTCGAAGGCACACGCGACCGGGCACAAGTCAGAATGGCGCGCTACCAAGAAGTTCTTCGCCAAGACGCCCAAAACGGTTCAACCAAGGGCTTTGCAAGCGGGCGACCTCGTTCTGCGCCGTGTCCAGAACCTGTCCAATGCCAACAAGCTAACTCCACGTTGGGAGGGCCCGTTCACGGTCGTTTCATCCGCCGCTCCGGGCTGTTCGCTGGCAATGGAGGACGGAGAGAGTGACCAGCACTTGGAACATCGACCAGACTTCAGTAAGTTCATTGTGTAGGTCTTTACTGTTTGCTTAGCTTCGCTTTTGTCAAACTTGGCGCTTTTGTTCGCCCAAGTCTGCTGGCTCCATGTAAAGTTCAATCCAATAACAAGTGAATTTTCGCGCCTCCCGCGCCCTTTTCACATCTCTCGCTTCTCGGACTACCCTCCGTAACACTTGATGGTACGCCTGCCTTGCGAACACTTGGCTCCGCAAGCTTAAGGATTTTTCCCCGTCAGATCTGCCGGTTGTAATAAATACCGGGTAGGAAGAGCCCCTCAGAGGCCAAGAGGCCCCACGCCACCGGGCGAGCAAGGCCCAGCCAAAGGGGCGAGCCCCTTAGAGGCCAAGAGGGCCCCACGCGTCAAAGTGGCGAGCAAGGCCCCTCAGCCGGCTGGGCGAGCCCCTCTGAAGGAAAGGCGAGGGCCCCACGCGTCAAAGCGGCGAGCAAGGCCCCAGCGCAGGGCGAGCCCTCAGAGGCCAAGAGGGCCCCACGCCACGGCGGGCGAGCAAGGCCCAGCCAGCTGGCGAGCCCCTCTCAAGGAAAGGCGAGGGCCCCACGCGCCAGCGGGTGCGTGGCGCAGCCCTCTGGCTGAGAGGCGAGGGCCCCACGCCCAAGCGGGTGCGTGGGCGAGCCCCTCTCAAGGAGAGGCGAGGGCCCCACGCGCCCGGCGGGCGCGTGCGTGGCAGCCCCCTCAAGGAGAGGCGAGGGTCCCACGCACTAGGTGGGGCCCGCCAGGGAGGCGTTGCGAAGAGTCTTGGGGCGGCGGCCCCCGCCGCTTCTGAAGGACGGCGCATTTAATGAGACATCACGCCGGATAGACAAATTGAAGAAACGACATTACCATAAAGGACCTTTGCGTGTCCGAAAGCCACCATCAGGGTACGTAAGAATTGACCGGCAGAGAGAAGGTTTGCTTTGTGAGGCCGCCTGTCGAGGAGGAGCAGTGTAGGCCCCACCCGCAGACTCACCGTGGATCAGGCGGGTCGAGGCCACTTGGCGGCACGCGAGGGCGGCGCCAGCGCGGCGCAGCGCACGTTGCCTCTTCTGTCGAGTCGTGTCGGTGTCTTCGAGAGTATCAGACGCTTACCTCTCGCCTCTCGCCACCCCAAGCTTGTATAAAAGGGGAGGAGAGAGGGAAGAATGTACGCACTAGCATTTGTGCATTCAAACGCCTGTAAACACATTCCCATTCAACCACAATCGGAAAAGAGCTAAGGCTCAGCAGAGTAGGACTATTACCCGCGAGGGGTCCGAACTCGGTAAATCTGCGAAGTCGCTCCTCGTTGTGCCCGACGCCAAATCGAACCGAGCTTGATCGAGTTGGCTAGCGCCTAAAAATCGACCAGGTGTGATCCGCAGCGGTTGAGCGGAGAACACGCCGTCGATGCGCGCTGTAGGGAGCGCTAGCATCGGTTCAAGCTCTTCACCCTTCTTCAGCGGCGATGGCGAGCAAAGATCCGCGATGAAGCGTGAAGTCGCCGCTAGAGCCGCGCCACGGAGTCGGCCGCGCGATGGCGAGAATCACCCGGCGGTGGCCGCCGCCTAGGGTTGGAACCTGGCGGAAGCGGCCGCCTCGGCCAAGCTAAGCGGCGCTGGCCTTGGAGGAGTGCACCCGGCCGCAGAACCTCCATGCGGCGTGGCCTTGTTGAGAACCCACTGTTCCGGTGATTCGACTCCGGCGGCGCCGTGGTTGGCCACTTGGCCTGCATACGACGCCGCCGCCATGCTGGTGGTGCAAGTTTGAAGCGGGGAACCGGTGTTTCGCCCTCTCCGTTCTTTGTTGCCCTCGCACTCCTCTCGCAGATCTCCCGATGAGGGGGGGGCTAAGACGACAAGAGCGGCGACCCTACGGGGCTCGGCGGGCAGCGCGTCCGATGGCGCGATCTCCGGTCTCATCCGGAGGACCGCCACTTGCTGCATGGAGAAGACTCTGCGTGACAAGCTCCGCGGGGTCGCGACCGAAGCCAGCGATCAGCTGCTGCCGCCGCCGCTGACCAAAGAAGAGGGCTCTCGCAGAGCTGCCCCGCCGCGAGGGTGGTTTTCTTGGCGCCGCCCTAGGCGACGGGCGGCGGGCGAGGACGCGCCCAGAGCAGAGGCTCCGGCGTCGGTGCCGCGCCTTTCTAAGGAGTCTGCGCCGCATCCAATGGGTCGAACGGTTTCGTCCGGCCCCCATCGAAAAGTATGACGGCTCCACCAACCCTGATGAGTTTTTGCAGATCTATACGACGGTGATGCAGCCGACTGGAGGGTCGGGGAAGGTTCTGGCGAACTACTTCCCCGCGGTCCTCACCGGCGGAGCCCGCTCGTGGCTCATGAACCTGCCCCCGGAGTCCGTGGGGTCATGGAAGGAGCTCTCGGAGCTCTTCGTCACCAACTTCCAGGGCACCTTCGAGCAGCCCGGGGTAGAAGACGACCTCCACAACGTGGAGCAGAAGAAAGGAGAGTCGCTGCGCGACTATATTCGGCGCTTCAGTCAGGTCCGCAACACCATCCCTGACATCTCCATCGACGCCGTGGTCACGGCATTCAGAGAGGCGCCGAGACCCCGTGAGTCAAAGAGAAGATGGCCACCCGCAAGATCAAAACGACGGAGGAGCTCTTCACCCTGGCGCCACAGTCGCCCTTCAAAGTGAGCTTCGCAGATCCGCCCGGCCGCGCTGGCGGGGGACAGCCAGCTGGTGGCGCAGGCCGACCTCGAGGAACCCCGCGGCAAGGACAAGAAGAAGCGCAAAGCGGCCGAGACCGGCAGGTCATGGCCGCCGAAGCGCGACGACAACGACGACGACGACGATCATACCACCGCACAATGGGCGCGCGGGCGAAAAGAGGAGGAGGTCGCGGGCGCCGGGATACGGCCCGTAAGGGCGGCCGAGGCGGCGGCTATGGCGATCGCCGTAGCCGCGACGGTCCCCACGGCTGCGCCGAAGGGCGAGACCATCGCCCCCGTGAGTGGGACGGAAGGCCTTACTGTCCCATTCACCGCAACAACTCCCACGACTTGGTGGATTGCCATGTCGTTAGGAAGATGGTGGACAAGCGAGTCCACAAGCAGCAGCAGCAGCAGGCGTCCGGCAGCGGCAAGGGCAAGGAGACGGCTCCGCTTGGTTTTCAGCAGGAGGAGCGCGAAGTTGCCGTCATCCACGGCGGTTCGGCCACATATCCGTCCCACGCTAGCTTTAACCGTGCGATGAGGGAAGTGTGCGCCGCCGTGCCCGGCTTTGGGTCAGCAAGGCAGCTGGCGTGGTCGGAGCAGCCGATCGCGTTCGATCAAAGCCGATCACCAGCCAGATCACCGATCCGCCCTCGTCGTCTCCCGATCGTGGTCGCGCCCACGGTCCGGAATGTAAAGCTTAGCGGTGCCGGTAGACGGAGGAGTTCCTCAACCTCCCGCTCGCCGGGTTGCCGCGGGCGCCCAGATCCAGCGGCGGAGCTTCGTCCAACGCCCCATTCTTGACATCGCCGGGCCGAGTCCGTCTCCCGGGCGCGCTCGATCTCCGGTGACGTTTGAGGCTCGACACTTCGCACCAAGATGCTCGAGTTCGAGGTGGCGGACTTCGACCTCCCCTACAACGCTATACTGGGTCGGCCGGCGCTGACCAAGTTCATGGCGGTTTGCCACTATGCGTACATGGTGGTGAAGATCCCGGCCAACCGCCCCATCGTCTTGAAAGTGGACCGCCGGAGGCGCCCGCTGGCTAAGGACGCTCGCTTTGGGGCGACGGTGCCGAAAGGTCAAGCTTCACTGGGAGCTCCTCCGGCGAAGACCGTGCCTCCCCGGTTCATCCGCGAGGTTAAGGCGGTCTCCCGAGCGAAGTCGACCCAGCGAAGACCGCTCGGGTGGCGCCTCTCTAGCGCCAAATAGGAAGGCGCGCTCGTCTCTTCCTCCGCCTAACGCAGACGTGTTTGCGTGGCAACCGTCCGACATGGCTGGGGTCCCGTGGAGGTGATTGAGCACAAATTGGCGACGTTCCGGCCGCGACCGGTCATGCGTAAGGTCCGGAAGCGCCGGTAGAGCGCCGAAGTTATCCGCCAGAGGTGGACAAGCTCTTAAGGGCGGAGGTCGTCCGATGTCGCCCATCCTGTGGCTCGCGAACCCCGTCCTCGCCAAGAAATCCAACGGGCGCCGAGGATGTGCGTGACTTCACCGACCTCAACAAGGCGTGCGGCGATCCGTACCAGCTGCCCGCGATCGATCTCATCATCGACTCATTGCGGGGTGCGAGCGGTAGCTCGGATGCGTACATCGGTACCACCAGATCAGCATGGCCGAAGAAGATGAAGACAAGACCGCCTTCGTGACGCCCATGGGCGTCTACTGCTACACAAGGATGGCGTTCGGACTGAAGAATGCGGGCCCAACCTATTAGAGGGCCATGCACATTTGAAAGAGGATCCTAAGGCCTAGAGGGGGGGTGAATAGGCAATTTTATTTTTCTTTTGATTATTCTCAATTAAGCATCAAATTAATAGTGACCCAATCCTAGCGGAAGCGATAAACAAGTCAACAAGCAACTAAGACATGGCATCACAATCAACACATTCAAAGCAACGGTAGTAAGTGCGGAAAGTAAATAAGAGGGCGACACGGTGTTTGTTTGACCGAGTTCGAGCCGCAACTCCTACTCTCCGCTGAGGCTACCCCTGCGACAAGGACTGCTCGCTCTCGAGCCTCACGCCTCACTTACTCCCGGTAGTCGCTCCGCCACTCCGGCGAGGTGGACTCACACCCGACACCGACTCAAGAGTAGCCACACGCCGAGGCCTACTCTCAAGCCCATGCCTCCAATGAAGGATGTCTTCAAAAGTAACAAGCCCAGAACGCCCGATCATGCCGGATCGAAGGACTTCCATGAAGCTCGTATTGGGGTTTGATGGATTGTGGCTTTGGATGATCTTGTGGGTGGAGGAATGGCTCTAGAACACCTAATTTATGAGCTATGAATGTGGTAGGTGAAGTGGGCAAGAAACCTCAAAATAGCCACCACTAGATAGGTATTTATAGCCCCTAGAGCAAAACTAGCCGCTGCCCCTCGGAAGAGGACAAAAGACTAGCTGTTACACTCTCTACGGACGCCGTCCGACGGGTTCGGACGCCGTCCGACAGAGCTGCATCGCTCAGCAAAAAAGGTTTATCGGACGCCGTCTGTCCCTACGGACGCCGTCCGACAGCAAGGATCAAGCAAGCCCCGAGCTACGGGACGCCCCTGACGCCGCCCCGGCGAGAAACACCGAATTTTGAACCTTCGGACGCCGTCCGGTGACGACGGACGCCGTCCGACAAAGAGACTTAATTTGATTTTGTTGGTGGACGCCGTCTCGAATTTCCAGACGCCGTCCGACAGAGAGGGAATTTCGAGCTAAAATGTGGGAGAATTTAGGTGGGTTTTCTCTAGAAATCTCACAAAGGGATATTTGGGTATTTTTAGAAGTGGTGAACTACGGAAACCGAAGCCGAGAATTCGCAAAGATCCCAGCATAGTCCAAGATATTCAACCCCTTTGAAATCCGACGAAAAACAGAAATAAACCTAACTACTCCTAATCTATACGCGACCTCTTCTTTCGCCTCGCCACGACTTGAAATCTTGGAGCAGCTCGTAAAAATTGTCGACGCTCAATTAGGGTTTACAAAATCGCCGAGTCTTCGTTAGGGTTCCAGAAGTCCAAAACCCCTAGCCCTTTATATTAATTAATTTTGTCATCAATGCCACTAATAAAAATTAGGCTCAACGATGCTCACAACATCGCTCACCGCCCCAAATAGGGCTTAAACCCGGAGGTGTATGTTGATGATCCGTGGTGAAGTCCAAGAAGGCGGAGGAGTTGATCGGCAACCCGAAGAAACCTTCACCAACCCGAGAAAGTATCGCATCAAGCTTAACCTGAGAAATGGGTGTTCGCCGTCCGTCAGCAACCGCCGATTCTCGCTCCTGTAGGGGATTGAGGCGAACCCCGACAAGATCGCAGCGATCGAGAACATGAAGCCCCGACGCGACTTCGCGGATGCGAGTGCTTGGTGGGTTGCTTGACCTCCCCGGGCCGCTTTATAGCTCGCCTGGGATAAAAGTCTCCCACCGCTCAAGCTCCTAAAGAAGACCAACCAGTTGAGTGGACGGCAGAGGCGCAGGAGGCGCTCGACGGTCCGAAGAAGTATCTCACCACCCCGCCCGTCCTGGTCGCCCCGGACCCGGCGAGCCGCTGATCCTCTACGCCGCGGCAAACCCCAGCGGTCAGCAGTCTTGGTGGCGGAAAGAGAAGGCGTTCAGCGCCCCATTTACTACGCCGAAGGTCCTCCACGACGCCAAACAAGGTATTCGCAGCACCAGAAGATGCTCTACGCCATGCTGACGGCGTCCCGAAAGCTGCGCCACTACTTCCAGGGGCGAGAAGTTACGGTGTTGACCAAGTATCCTTTGCGGAGATCCTCTTCAACCGCGAGGCGACGGGTCGCGTCATCAAATGGGCCATGGAGCTGGCGAATTCGATCTCAAATTCGCCCCGAACGGCCATCAAAGGGCAAGCTCGCGGAATTCATCACGAGTGGACTCGGCGACACAGAAGCCAAGACACCCCAAAGACCCTCGCCAGGATTCTCTTCTTGACCGCCATTCCGGCCGGAGGGGTCGGGCAAGGCGTCGCCCCGTGTCTCCCATCGGTGATGTCGTCCGCACTGGTGGTCTTGGACTTCCGCCACCAACAACGTCGCGAATATGAAGGATCGCGCCCGGGCTCGTGGCGGCCGACCCTTGGCATCCGGCGCTACAAGTAAAGGCGACTCTCTCTGGTCATCAACCAGCGAGGAAGGATTTCTCCCGCCGGATCCCGCATGGCGGCCTACCGGGCGGAGGTGCGCCGTTGAGCGCACTTCGAGGGCTTGGGCTTCGTGCACATCCCTCGCCGCGACAATTACATGGCGGATGAACTGTCCCAGATTGCCTCATCAAGGGCACTGCTCCACCGGGGTCTTTGAAGAAAGACTTACGCGCCGCCCATCGCAGCCCCCAACTCGGCGGGACGACGCTTTCTCGACGCAGCTCCCACTTCGAGGAGACGCTACTAACCTGCCGCAGCCCCCGGTTGGAGGGAGGAGGCGGAAGAACTGCTGAGGCGGTTGAGGCGGAAACGTCAGGCCAGGCGGAGTACATCGGCGGCAATGTATGTAACGCCGTCACACTCGTCCGGGAAGGCGGGGATGGATCCGATCCTAGCCTACCGCGGGATGGAGTGATCCCGGCGATGACGCGCCGACCGAGAAGATAGCGCCGCAAGGCCAAGCGCCACGCTCGTAGGTGGGGACCAGACGCCCGTATGCGCAAACGGAGTTCTACCGGTCGCCACTCGGGAAGCGGGAGGAAATTCTCTCCGAGATCCATGGAGGCATGTGCGGAGCCATTCAGGAGCCGCGTTGGTTGGGAAAGCTTTCCGCCACGGCTTCTATTGGCCTACTGCCTCCAGGATGCCTTCGAGCTGGTGAGGAGATGCGAAGCGTGCCAATTTCATGCTAAGCAGATCCACCGACCGGCCCAGGCGCTGCAGACCATTTCACTCCATTGGCCGCTTCGCGTCCGGGGCCGGAACATTCAGGCCCGCTCGCGGGCGCACGGAGGTTATACTCATCTGTTCGTCGCCATCGACAAGTTCACTAAGTGGGTTGAAGCCTCGCCGGTCCCGGCGATCACATCCGCAGCGGCTATCAAGTTTATGAAGAGCATCTTCGTCCGGTTCGGTGTCGCCAACAGAATCATCACTGACAACGGCGCTCAGTTTAAAAGCGCTGATTTCCAAGACTGGTGCGAAGAGCTGGGCACCAAGCTATGCTTCGCCTCCGTTGCGCATCCGAAGAGCAATGGGCAAGTGGAGCGGGCGAACGCGGAAGTACTCAAAGGACTCAAGACAAGGGCTTTCGACCGTCTGGAGAAGCGTGTGCGCTGGGTCAAGAAGTCCCCACGGTGTTGTGGGCGCCGCGGACATCTCCTAACAGGCCACCGGCGAGACCCCTTCTTCCTCGTATGGCTCGGCGGTGCTCCCATCCGAGCTCGCCTTGGCTCCCCAAGGGTGGCGGCGTTCAGCGAGAACAAGACTCGACCGGCGCCAGATTTAAGTAAATCTCCGGAGGAGATCCGAGAGCAGGCGGCGATCCGCCGCTAAGTACCAAGAAGCTGCGCGTCATTATCAAGCAAGGCGGTGTGTGTGAGAACACCTGGCGCATGGCGACCTCGTTCACAGAAAATCCAAGCGCAGGCGGGGCGCCACAAATTGTCTCCCCTGTGGGAGGGCCCCTTCAAGGTGGTCTCAGTCTCCCGCCCAGGCTCAGTCAGGCTCGCATTCGAGGATGGTCGCGAATTGGCGAACACTTGGAACGTCGAGCAGCTGAGGAAGTTCTACCCGTAGGATGCAGTCCAAGAGCTTTTTTTTTGGCCTTCCTTTGGAGCCGAGCGGCGAGGTCTTCTTCCTTCACCGCTCGCCTCGGGGGCTGCATTGTACAAAGCCATCTTCAATAAGAGATAAGTTATGTCTCCTTGTGGGCACCCGTTTCTTTTTTCGCCTCAAGTCTGTTAGAAAGCATTCTGTTGAAAGCTGGTAGCGAAAAAGTACTCAAGGCGGATGGCCCCTTAGTTACAAGGATCGAACGCTGCGACTTCATGGTTAAGCGAGGCGAAGCGACGGAAAGCGGTTCTAACTGGTGTGTCGGCTCGGTCTGGCAATGCGCCAACAATGGCACCAAATGACTAGACCACTTCCTAAGCTAAGTTCTCGCCACACGACGTCCGAGGTCGGTTCGCAAAGAGGCCATAAGGGTTGAAGTAACCAGATGCACGAGGAAAAAGCGCTCACTTTCAGCGAAGCTCGCTTAAAGCTTTTTGGCGTCGATGGTTTAACTGGAAAAGATGCATTAGAAAACATTCGCCGAAAGTCGGTAGCGAAAGTACTTATGGCTGATGGCCCCTTAATCGCAAAGGCAAACGCTTATAACTTACGCTGGTGCGAGGCAAAGCGGACGGAAGGCGGGTTCTAGCTCGGTGTGTCGGCTCGGTCTAGGCAATGCGCCAACAGCGGCACCGGCGACCAGACCACTTCCGGAAGCTAAGCGCTCGCCACGTAATGTTTAAGTCGGGTTGCGAGAGGCCATAAGGGTTGAAGTAACCAGATGCTTAAGGAAACAGCGCTCACTTGCGGCAGAATGTTCAGTCTAAAGCCTTCGGCGGCCAGGTGCCCCGGTTTAGTCCCGCAAATTAAAAATTGTGCGAAGTTCAAGTGAGACTCACGGCAAAAGAGTAAAAGTTTGTTTGCATTGATAGGCAACATTTACAAGGCAAAAAGGACAGGGGAGTCTCGCTACTCCTCCTCGTCTTCGTCTTCTGCTGGAGCGGCGCCGCCCATCATGGACACGTGGCCGGCGGCGGTGTCGACCCGCGCCTGCTCAAACCGGTCCAGCTGGCGCGAAGGCTCCCCGGTGGCGGCATCGAGATCAAACGCGGCGTCTCGAGCAAGACAGTTGCCCAAGATGAACAATGCTGCTCGAGCGCCTTGGCGACCGTCTTGATCGCCCGCGTCCGCGCCACCGGGGAGACCGCGTAGGGCTTCGCGGCTCGTCCACGCGCCCGGCATCTTGCGAAATTGTCTCCTCCAGCGAGGATGCAAGGTAACACCAGTGGATGCGAGGCGTCCGGAAGCCGCGATGGCGGTCACGAACATGTTGGCGAGGTTCGGAGGCGCTTCAGCGTTCGGCGGAGGTCTTGATCGCTTGGCGGCGGAGGCGTGGCGGCAGGCTGCCGCAACCTCGCGAGTCTTCGCCTCCTTGCGGGCGGTCTCTTGGCCAAGGGCCCGCCGCAGCTCGCCGGCGGTCGCTCCGCCAAAGCGAGGCTTCCTCCCGCGTCGCCAGTGCGGAGAGGTGCGGCGCCTCGAAGGCGCCCTCGTCGGCGGTCACGGCGAGATGGCGGCGGCGCCAGTGACGCGGCGGCGAAGGTTCTCCGGCAGCGTCGCCCGGCGAACTCTCCGCCCTTGCAGAGCAGCTCCGTCGAAGGAAGCGGCGGCGGTCAAATTGGCGAAGTCGCGCGGAGCGAGCTCGGCGCCCAGCGTCCGCCTGTTCAAGAAGGACAAACGGGGTTCAGTATGCAAAAGCGTGTAGCATGCTAACCCTAATGTGAAATATCGTAAGCGCGGGAAAGCCAACTGGCGCGGTGCGCCAAGGCGAAGCCCGAAGGGAGCTCAAATCGCTTGTTCTTGTGGCGGTGCGGCTGCCAAGTCGCGATCGCCGCCGTCAGCGAACACGGCGCTTGTATGAGTGGCGCCGGTGCAGAAGCACCAACATGGCAAGCGAAGGCAACGATCGGCCGGTGCAGCGCAGAGGCGCCAGCGTGGACGGAGCGGAAGAGACCCGCGCAGCGCGCCAGATTCGGAAAAATCGCCGCTCTCGCCCGGTGGCGGAAGCAGCGGTAGCAGCAGAGGCCCACGGAGGGGGGCGGCGGTGGCGGCGAAGCTTCGGGGTTGGAGGCGAGCCCTCTTTGGACTCGTCTCTCCTCCTCCTCGTCATCATCCTGGCGAGATGAGGCGGCGCTTCCGGGCGCGGTCGAGTCGGCCGCCTGGCGAAGGTAGCGGCGTGAGAAGCTTGGGCGTCGCCGGAGGCGAATCGCGGATCTGTAGTGGCCCCGTGCCACTTGGACGGCTGGACGAGACCTCCATGGGGGGCAGCGCACTCAAGTATTGGTTGCGCTCCCATGGATCCCAGTCGCAGAGGGGAGGATACTGCGAGCGTGCCGGTGTCATTGGCCGGTGGGCCGATAACCCGCCGACCCGATCCGAACACGTCGTCCGGCACGTTCCTGCTTGCCGGATGAGCGAAAAAAACCATAAGATTGGCGAAGGAAAGACGTACCGCAAGGTCGCGAAATCAAAAGAACGCGAGTATTCACCTCAAGAGCAGTGCGGGTCCCGTCGTTGTCGCCGTAGTACGTCCAGCCGGGACGCGCCCTCAAGCGAAGCGGGCAAAGGCGGCGCCGCAAAAAAGTCCGCCACCACGTGGGTTCCGGTGAGCCCCGTGGCGGAGCTTCGGCAATCGCAGCGCCATCATCGCATCCGTACCCGTTGTATCGTCTAGCCGGGCCCCCGTCGGCGGTGGGCTCTGCGGGGCTGTCGGGAAGGACAAGATCGCCGCGGCTCGCCGGAGTCTTCCACATCTGACCACTACGGTGCCGATCCTTCGAGTTGGACTTGACGCGGCGGTATGAAAGCGGAGAGCCTCGCGGGCGCGAAATAGCAGCTCCCAACCACGCTCGGCGAGCCGTGTGCGAGATGAAGAGTCGGCGCCAGGCGAAGGCAGCATCGTGCCCACGAACATCTCGCAGAGGTGGGCGAAGATGGGCGAGGCCATGATCGAGTTGGGGAAGGTCGCGCTGGATCCCATAGAAGGCGAGCACCCCAAGAGGAATTGAGTCTGGCGAGACAAGGCCCGCCACATCGCCCGGAGAAGGTCACGATCTCCCGGCGCGAGGACTCGGCATGATGGTGCCGGCGCGAACGGGCGGCGGCGGTGGCACGAACTTCGGCTGCGCCACGATCCTCATCGGCGGTGGAAGTAGGCGAGCGACTCCGGAAGGTGGTGCGGCATCCCGGCGGCCCTTGCTGCGCTTGGGAGCCATGGAAAATTTGGCGATGGCGCTGGCGAAAGACTTGGTGGCGAAGAGAAAGAAGGCTCTGGGTGGTAGTGATGGAGGCAAGTAGCGGTTTGAGGACTTAGTGCGCGGAAGGATTAGCCGCGGCGTAAGAGAAGTATTTATAGGCGTGGGCGCGGCGCGACGGTTTGGATTCTGCCCGCAGCTGGCGCCATCATGCCTCGCGCTTTGGTTTCCCGCGCAGCGGCGGTTCCCAAGGAAGATCGTGCGCGGTGGAGAATCGGCGTCGGCCGTTCGCGAGGTTGGGCCCCCACGATTAAATCTCCGCCACGCAAAAGATAACCAGACATCGGCGCGACGGTTCGCGTATCACGGTGGTCGAGGCTCTGTCGGTGTAATAAATACCGAGGTAGGAAGAGCCCTCGGAGGCCAAGAGGGCCCCACGCGTCGGCCAGGCGAGCAAGGCCCAGCGTGTGGCGAGCCCCTCGAGAGGCCAAGAGGCCCCACGCGTCGGCGGGCGAGCAAGGCCCAGTGGCGTGGGGAGCCCCTCGAAGGAAAGGCGAGGCCCCACGCGTCGGCGGGCGAGCAAGGCACCGGCCAGGCGCGAGCCCCTCAGAGGCCAAGAGGGCCCCACGCGTCGGCGGCGAGCAAGGCCCCATGGCGTGGCGAGCCCCCTTGAAGGAGGCGAGGCCCCCACGCGCCAGCGGTGCGTGGGCGAGCCCCTCTCAAGGAGGCGAGGTCCCACGCACAGTGGGGCCAGCGTGGCGAGAAGCGTTGCGAAGGAGTCTTGGGGACGAAGCTCCCTCTTCTTGAAGAACGGCGCATTTAATGAGACATCACGCAGCGGATAGGCGGTGAAGAAATGATTACCTTCTGATGACCTTTGCGGTCGGCGGTACATCCTTTATGTACGTAAGAATTGACCGGCGAGAGAGAAGGTTTGCTTGAGAGGCCGCCCGTCGGGAGGGCGGCGGGGCCCCACCGCAGACTCACGGTGTGTTTGTCGGGTCGAGGCCACTGCGAAGCACGCGAGGCGGCGCCAGCGCAGCGTGGGCAGCGTGCACGCGTTTCGTCTCTTACAGCCGAGTCGTGTCGATGTCTTGAGAATCTTGTCTTGCCTACCCCCTCGGCTCTCTCCGCCAAACCCAAAGCTTGTATAAAGGGGATGAGAGAGAGGGAAGGGTGCGATGCACTAGCATTCGTGCATTGAAACGCTCTGTAAACACATTCCCATTCAACCACAATCGGAAAAGAGCTAAGGCTCGGCGGAGTAGGACTATTACCCGCGAGAAGTCCGAACCAGGTAAATCTGCGAGTCGCTCCTCGTTGTGCCCGACGCTCAATCGAACCGAGCTTGATCGAGTTGGCTAGCGATCTAAAATCTGACCAGGTGTGATCGCGCATGGTTGGCGGAGAACACGCCGTCAGTATCCAATTTCAAACAAGTTCCTAAACTCAAGATTGCGTAAAAAGGCTTTCTCGCCTCGCGGCTAAGTCTGCTCTCATAAGCCCTCCGCGGCAGAGGCACTTACTGCTCACGGCACAACCACTTGGCAAAGCCCGCTCTCGTAAGCCCTCCAAGACAGAGGCACTTTCCTTGTTCGGTTACCTTCGGAATCGCCTAACTTACGTTAACGAGCAGTTCTTGGAACGAGTCGATCAGGATACGGGTGTCACTCTCTCTCTCTACGCACGTACTCGAATTCGCAAACTCAGGTCTTCGAGCATCGTCCGTACCGGGGGCTAGGGTGTCGCTCTTTCTTTTGTGCACCTGTTCGAGTTTGCAAACTCAGGTTTTCGAGCAGCTGCACAACGGGGGCTGGGAGTTAGGCTAAGCGTTCTACCGGTTTTCTTGAACTTTCTAGCGCTTTCGTGTCTTGCTCTTGGTTTCCTGTTCGTTCTTGTCTTTTTTGCAGGACAAAAGGTAAGTTTCTTTATTTACATTAACCAAAAGTTGCAGGTACAAAAGTCCCTTTCGGGTTACAGCCCTACAGCTACTTAGAAGCGAGTTGCTCCTTGAGCTCCTCGATCACTTCCTTGAGGCGCAGGACTTCCCCTTGGGCTTTAAAACCCTCTCTGGCCTCAGCTCGGAGACGGTCGGCTTCCTCCTTGCTGCTCTTGGCCTGCTCCGTTGCCTTCACGCGGAGAGTCTCGGCCTCTTCGGTCTTGGCCCGTAGCTGCCCGGTCAGATCTTCGCTCTGACCGGCTCGCTGCTCGGTGGTCTTGAGCTGCTCGTCCAGCTCCTCGACCCTCTTCTCCGCGGTCCTCGCCCTTGCGGCCAGCCCGCGTATCTCCTCGGCCTCCCCCTATGACGCCCACAGGGTGGAGATTTTCTTCTGGAGTGCCGCGAAAGTCGACTTCTCTCTGGCGAGCTGGGCCTCGAGCTGCTTCACCTGTTTCACGAGCAGTTTCCGCTATTCGGACACGTCGTTGAGTTGCTCCTCCAGCCACTTCGTGCGGCCTGGCTCCCCTTCGCGACGTTACGCCCTCGCGGCTTCTTGGCTGGCTCCTCGGCCTCTCCTCGAAGAGCCGGGAGGATTGCCTCTCCTCGGTCAAGCGAGCCTTGAGCTTCTTTATCCTCGCCGCCAACTTGCTCGGCTCTTGGTGGCGCGAGGGCTCCCTTCGAGCCCCTCATTGGAGCTGCTCTCGGAAACCCGCCGAGCAGCAGCCATGCGTTAACGGTGACTCCATCCTCGAGCTCCTCCATGGTATCCTTAAAGACACGAGGAGAAGACCGATTAGCGCTTTGCGGTGATGTTGCTCGACCGACTAGGTTTGGTTTGGGAGCTTACCTTGCCAAGCCGACGCTTGATCCGGCGTAAGCGATCTTGAGACCGTCGTCCACGAAGCCTCGCTTCGTCTTGAGGATGAGACCGGCGTTGTTCTCGCCTCCGTCTTCTTTGCCCTTCCTCCTCTGGGGGCGCATTTGCTCGGGAAGCGAGGCGGCGAAGAAGAACTTTCGTCCCCTCGCTCCTGCCCTCCTTCCTCTTCCGCCCGATCACCTTCGGGCAAGGTCGGAGCCGCTCTACCGGGCGACCCCGGAGCTTCCACTGGTGGGGCAACTTGTGCGCCCTGCTCATGGGTTTCTTCTTGCACCTTGCCGGCGGAACTGTCGCCCTGCTCGCCTGTCATCTCTGTCGCCTCAGGGACGAGCTGCCCCTGCGACGAAGTGCCCGGTAGGACCGCCTGCTCTGTCCCACCTCGGGCAGCTTGCGGAGCCATCGCCTTGACCCCGCTATCCGTGGTGCTTGTCGCGCCTCTTCCGCCTCGGCCGCTCTACCGCACCCTTGGTGCGTCGAGTTGCTCGGCTGAGCTGGCGGAAACAAGCTCCTGTTGCCGGCTTGTCCTTGAGGCTGGCCAACCTCACTGCTCGCGACGCACCGTGCAGGTGCTCGGGCAGCAGAGATCGCTCGATTGCCGCGTCGACATTGTCCGTGGCGATCTCCTCTTGGGCAGCTGATGAGAAAGGGGTTAGTTAAGCATGGCGCGGTCAGGAGAGTTGTATGGTCGATGGCCTACCTACAACATACCTGCCGTGAAGGGCTTAATCTTAATCTTCGTTGCTGGAACTTTCCGCCTCTTCCTCGGGGGCTCCTTGGCGCCTTGCTCGCCTCGGCCCCCGGATGCTCGTGGCGACGAACTCAGCTCCCTGCTGAGCTGAGCACTTTTCTCGCGCAACGCAAGAAATTTTTCCTTGCGCGTGACTTCTTCCTCAAGCCTCCTCTGCTCGGCGACCTGTTGCAGTCGCATTATGTGGCCCGGGTGAGCCCGCGCATAATGCCTAAGCCAGAGGGTCGTGATCCTTACCTCTTCGTCGCTTTGCTCGGCGAGGAGGGAGGGGCTTGGTCGCTTCCCCCTCGGTTGGCCGTGCGCGCGTTGGGCTTGCTCGACGCGCTCCGTTGCCACAGCGGGCTTCTTTGAGGGCTGGGGCCGCCATGACGCGGCTAGCTCCGCGTTGGCTCAACCGCCACCTTGGTCTTTGTGGCCACCTTGGCCTTGCCCTTCTTCGCTCTCTCCTTCTCCGACCTAGAGAGCTCCTCCACGATCCCTCCGAGGATCAGCTGGTCCTCCTGCGTGTTCGGAATGGGAATGTTAGCTTTTACAACGATGCGAATCCAGCGACACAGACGAGGGTTTGAGCAACTTACCTCGGCTGTGCGGACGAGCACATTCCGCGGACAGGTGTAAGCCACCTCACCGGTGACCTCGCCGTCCTTCTTGGCTGCCTTCAGCATGGCGTCGACCCGCTCGGTCACCCATGCGTCGGTTGGCTTTTCTGCCAGAGCAGGAGAGCCTGTTAGTTCCTGTTTGGAGAAGACATCAAAGAAAGGTTGAGTCTTAAAGGCACTTACCCGTGCTCTCCCTGGAGATGTCTTCCCATCTCTCTATCTTGTAGAAAGGATAGGGTCTTCTCCGCAGCGGACAAATTCTGTTTGCTGTGTAGTCCCGTATGATCTCCCAGCCCGTGAGCCCAAGGCTCACGAGGGAGGCGATCTTCCTTGTCAAGTACCAATCCTCGGCGGACATCTCCGGCCGAGGCATTGGCGTTCCCTTCGCCGGCGCCTTCCCGGTGAAGAGGAGTTTGCTGTCGTCGCTCCGCCGGGTGTAGAACCACTTCGTCCACCACGCGCCCATTGAGTCGGCGATGGCGGGCGACGGGTGCACAGCGTCGTCGTGGTGGCCCGGAGCTTGAGGTAGTAGCACCCAAGCACCGAAGCGGCAGAGCTGCTCCTCGTTACTGTGTAGTAATGGAGGAACGGCCCCACCGGCGGATCAATTCCCAGGTAGCCCTCGCACAGGTGTGCGAAGACGGCCATCTGGAGGATGCTGTTCGGATTGAGGTTCACCACCTCTAATCCGCTGATGTTCAAGAAGGCCTCTACGAAGTCGCTCTCGGGAGACCTCAACCCAAATAGTGCGAACTGTTCGAAGTTGACGAACTCTCCCTCAAGGGGCTCCGGAGTTTCCTCCTCCCCGGGCAACCTCCAGCTACCGGCGTCGATGTGGCCCTCTTCCTCCCAAACCCTCATGTCCTCCTCGGTTATGCTAGTGCTTACGAATTTGGCCATAGCAGTTCCCAGGGTCAGACGAGCAGGTTTGAGGTGGAGTTTGGGTGCTTGGTGACTGGGTGCGGCTGGAGTTAGGGCTTGGGAAGGAAAGGCGCGAGAGCAGAAGTGGCTAGCCGCGGGTGGCTTGGGAGCTTTTATAGTCCCATATGAGCAGCTCTACAACGGTTTGTCACGAAACGGCTAGTTTTATCTTTGCACGGCTAGGTAAAGCGGTGCTTTATTTTCATCTTGCTAGAATGACAGAAGTTACCGTTGGAATCGCTAGCGGATACTTTTTTCAGCGTCATGGCCAAGGTGGGTGCTCTGCTCGGATGGATGTGTTTTTCTGTTCGATGCAACAGAGTTGCTCGGCACTGATCGGGTTTGTTCGGTCCCGGACAAGTTGTGTTCGGTTGAACCATAACCTGTTCGGTCGATTGTTGCAAGTCTTTGTAGCAGCATACTTTCCCTCTTCGTGACTTTGAGTCTCCAGAGGAAGACCCCACTCTAGTGAGTCCTTCCACTTGAGTCTCGGGGGCTAGCTGTCGGGGATAAAATCACGGCCCATTGCTATGGCCCACTCCCTGACAGCCCAATCGAACAGCGTGCCAGGGCCCAGCTCCCTGGAAGGTTCTATATGGCCCATATGCGTCCTACCGAATAGCTTCCTGGCTGGCGTGATGCTTAATGGCCAAGGAATCATGTTTGAGTCCATCTCGAACAAGAGTTCTGCACGGCTACGTGAAGACCCGGACGTTGGTTTCCCGGATTGGACTAGAAGTCGTGATCCCCAAGACTAGGAGTATGACTTATCTGCCTCGGGATATATCTGGCATGTACCGAGTTCGTTACAATCTCGTAGTTAGCCCGGCCCGATATTCTCTCGGTAGGTCGGTTTGCTCTGCACTATATAAACAGGGCCCCTACGGCGTGTTGAGGGCCCAATCCTATAGGAGTTTACGCATCTAGCATCTCGTAGACACCTGATCATTGCATTGTCGCTCTTGTACATCATAATCTCGTCGAGACTTGTTCGTCTCGCTGAGCCACCTCTTGTATTCATCTCTGATATATAAGAAAGGCTGGACGTAGGGCTATTATCTCTCTCGAGAGGCCTGAACCAGGATAAAAACCCCTGTCTCCTGTTCGTTGTTGTTCGGCGTGTCTCCTATCTCACTCTTGAAGAACCTTAGTTGACTTGGGTCAATATCCCAACCGTCGACACACCCCCTCACCACCGATGCAGCTCCCCCGTCCTCTAGTATGTGTTGACGCGGAAAAGTGATTTCCCGGCACCAACTACAGCCGAACGACAGGGGATCGGGCTTTTCGAGGACGTGCCAGCCGATTTGACTTTTTGCAATTGGCAAGGTTTTCGATAGGCAAGCTGCTGGCAAAGCAATGACAATTTACCGATAACTTGGGAAATAATCCGATGATCGGCTTAACGATGAGACGTCGAGCCGATAGAGCAGACAAGCCACCGGCGAAGCGATGAGCGCTTTACCGATAGCTTGGACGATAATCCGATGATAATAGAACGGGGTGGAATCTAACACCTCCGGTGGACGGCGATGCGCAGCAATGCCACCGAGAGATAGTATTCCTGACGAAACCTAACTCTTCCTGGCGGACAGCGATGCGTAGCAATGCCTCCAAGAGGTAGTATTCCAATGCCGACGGCGAGGAGATCGGACTGAACTGAAGCAGTCCCTACCGAAGGAGTTGACGGCGAGAAGATCGATCAAGTTGAGACAGTAAACGCCAACATGCACTTTGAATACCGATACGAGCGGATCGATCGGATTCATAGCACAGGGATATAAGTTGACGAACTAGTAGATAGTATTTATATGTTGTGGAGAGGTCCTTTTACATGCTGCACAGCAGCTCTTATTTATACAGACGGCAAACCGACTTAAAGCCGAAGACTCGATATAGACTCTATCTCGTAGTTACCTAAAATAGCTAAACCGACTAGACTTAGCATATTAGACACGAATACAAACCGACTCAAATACGGAGAACCTTGCCGTAGGCCTTGTATGAAACTTCCAATTTGGTCTTGACCTCCACGTGAGTACCAGCCACGCGTGGCTTGGTTGCCTTCCATATTGATTTATGGCAAGCATCAATCCTATGCATGTATGAGTCGATTCTTCCAAGTAGCTTGTTTAGTCTCTCGTAAAGCCTCCATATATAGCTGAATCGGCTTTCCTTTTATAAGTAACCAGGCTAATCAACATGATCTAATCGGCTAATCAACATGATCAGTAAATTCTGATTGTATACTTTTATAGCCGATGTCTTCCTCGTAATCTTGATCTGATCATAAGCTTAATATGTGCCATGTATATCTGATTATGTGGCTAATATCACGATCAGCTTAATATCCAGAGCCAATATGGAATCCTTGGTCTTTACGTGATGTCTCCAAAGCAAACCGATCATGCCCCTTCCAAATGTGATTCTCTTAATTAATTCAATCAGCTACCATGATCGGCTAATGTACTTGATCAACCGGCCATTAAATCTTTCATGTACGTATGCCAATATACAAGCCGATCAACAAATAATGATATCGAGTATATGCCGATTTAGCTCCATTTTTGGCCGAATATACTATTTTTCACCCCTTTTTTGCCACTAAGATAACCATAATTTCGTGCCAAATTTGGGTGTCAACATAAGCCCCCGATTTTTTGGATATGAGACTCATGTCCCGAAAATCTTGGATTATCAGCCATCGGTCTTTGAAACTTACTTAGCCGACGTACCATCTTTCGGCTTTTCTCGGGCCTTTAATCTTTGCAATCTTCTCTTCTGAGATTTTGTAAGACCCGTAGGACACCAACAAGGATTAAGTTTCATCGGCTTACTCTTATTCATCTGTCCTTGTGATCTACCATTAGCCGATGAAACTTTTACTGCAAGCCATTTGCCGATTTTTGGATGTCCCTCGGCATTTGCAATTTCTATGCTTGGATCATGTGCGACTCTTATTTGTGTTCGGCCAAATAAAACTTTTAAGCATGACCTTTCTTCAATTTCAGCTCGATCATTAGTTTGAGATCGGCTTTTGCTCAAGCCCCCAGAGCAATCGATATTCTTAGTTGAACAATGATCCCTCGTAATAATCGGTATATTTTCCGATTCTGATTTTGTCCTATTTGAACAAATATCCATCACAGTAATCGGTATATTTTTCGATCCCGATTCAACATCTCTTGAACAATTATCCATTGCAGCAACCGGCATATTTTCGATCCTGACGATTGTCCAGTTAGCTCGTCTTCTTTTTTATGCGCTATGAAGTATAGTGAATGTGTTCTTTGAAGGTGAGGAAATGTGACATGTAAAGGTTACATCACACACTAGTTTCCAAATCGATACTTAATGGATGTTCAAAAGCTGAAAAAGGTTTCAACCCAGACAAATATTATCACAAACCTTCATGAAAGGTGCACATGAGTATTGGATATTGGATATCCGGTTGGTAAGTACTGGTGCACATGGATAAAATATAAGTGATGAGCAAGTTAGATAGTCTTGCAGAAGACTATATCACTTCTATGTTTATGATGGATAAATTGTTATCCTCTGGTTAATTGAATAGCATTATCTGTATCGATCAACAAGTGCGACTTGTTCATGGACCTCTTTCACTATACGATGTTATTCTAAATGGGTCTTTGATCGTATCATAACTTGAAGCATTATGATACTAAGATCAACATATGTATTGATTGATGATCATGTTACCAGATCACTGATATGGAGATGACACATGTTGGAAAACATGGGTGGTTGGACATACCCACTCCCGAGAAGCTGTGAGATCATTATCTCTTAAAGTGCTATCAGCGTATAGTCTCAAGTGGTACACCTATATGGTTCTTCGACTTGAGATCGTCATGGATGCCCAACATATGTACTCGTATGCTTTGGTGTCATCAAACGCTACACCGTAACTTGGTAGTTATAAAGGTGACTACTAGGTATGCCAGGAACATTGCCAAGGGTGTGATTATCAAGATGGAATTTGTCCCTCCTAGATAACGGTAGAGATACCTCTGGGCCCGTCGGTGTGGATGGATAAGGAAGTGCATGGCATGCCAATGTGATTAGAGAATCACATTATCTATGTGTATCCATTACATTGACGAGTGAAATGGTCGAGTTATTAACAACTTTAGCGCGCACCTCGCCTTGAGCTTGCCTGGTATCGTGTGGCAGAGGGATCGGTATGTACGAGTGTATCAAAGGTTCAGCCGGCGTTGCATTCTGTGCGTTCGAGGGTCAATACGTTCTACTAGGGGCCGCTGTTGATCTGTGGATTAGAAAATCTGTTCCGGGTTCACTACCGACTTGCACATGAACCTACAGGGTCACACACTTAAGGGGATTGAAAATTGTAATTGCATAATCGTTCATTGTGAAAGTGTGAGCTATTGGGATATGCTCAATGAAAATTATGAGTCGCATATGATGTGGGCTTATTTATAACGCGGACTAAATAAGATTTGGACCTATACCTAATTGGGCCTCTAGCGTAGAGGGCCCAATAGTGTGCTATATAAAAGGAAGTCTGCGCGCAAGTTTTCCGTTTCCACCAAACCCTATCCATCATCTCTTCCAGGCGTCTATGTATCGGTGCTAGAACACCATGCATGGACATATTCTAATCCCTGAATGTGTGGATATCGTAGAGGTGCTACACCTTGTGGCGCTAGTCGATGCGAACCTGAGAAGGATACAAAATTTGCTCACGTACAGATTCTAGCCGCAATGTTATTTTGTCAATTCCCATTAATCCAGAATTAATTTTGGGGCGAGACTAGAAGCGCTGGAAAGATAATTTTGTTACCTTTCTAACGAGTGGTAGAACGTCAATAACGGAGCCTGGATGTGGCCGGGACATCAGTTTAAAGTCAGACTGCACGGAAAGGTCGCGAATCCCGGGGACCATGGCACGGGGATCAGCCGTGACGCACCTCGTGGATCGATGCTGATCAGCAAGGAGGAGGCGATGGGATCATCGTGAACGAATACTTTCGTATGACTACGTGCAGATTGGTGAACTGGTTTCATCGACTCGTCTTTCGCTACGCTGCGCGTCGTAAGGTAATATTGATCTATGGTCAATTACTTGTAGGGTGTTACTGGGTTTCCACGGTAGAATTTTGATTTATTGCTAGCGTAGCAATCCCGTGTTTCCCTTCGGTATCAATCCTTTATGCATACTACGATCCGCATTAGCTCCACTACGGGTGTCCACCATGTGAGCAAGGGTCAAAAATAAGATGAGAAAAGGGTAGAAGGGCATGGTACTAAGGGGAAGTATATCATCAGCACACAAATAGCAACACACTAATACAATCACAGGGAAGAAGCAAATGGTTCGGAAACATAAGAGTGACAGCAGCATGACTAGGTATACGCACAATCTCAAATTCCAATTAGAAAATTCAACATCATCTAATTCGGTTATATTGTGATGGTCCTACGGGCTTAGGTTCTTAATTCATCTTATTTGCTTACATCTAAAAGCTACAGGACTCAAGTGAAGAAGGGGCTTACCAAACATTTTTCAATTAGGAAAGAATTTTAGAAACACCTGCTTTATTAAAAGGAAGAATATGATATGAGGGAAAAGATGTGTCAGACAAGAAAAAAATAGATGAGGAGAGTTTTAAAGATTTTTAAAAATTATAGTTTATAGTAAAATAGATTTCGAAGAGTCTCCAGTCTACCTAGGTTGCGTCCTACAACCTAGGCTCTGATACCATCTTTGTCAGGATTAGCAAAATGAAGTCGGGCTCCTACTGTGCTTTACCTATACTATTCATTGGATCAGTAGCTAGTACACACAGATTACGGAATTTGGATCATAGCCATCATCATTAAAGATTCAATTATTACATCAAAGTACGGTCATTTAGGCGCAAAGTACAAAAGTCTGGCACATAGGCCATAAAACAGAGGAAGTCTCGAAATGCATAATAAAACCAAAAGAAACTCCAACACGGCCCTTTAACAGCCAAGCTATAGTAGCGATCCTATGCGTCGAGGCTGGGGTAATCCACATCCTGAACAACATCGACAAAATCATCATCTTCGAGTTCACCATCATCCGGGTAGTAGGACAGAGAATGTGGACCTGCTCGATAGAATGAGCAGCTCCACGAATGAACATGAGTGTGACTATATGTGCAAATACTCGCAAATCAAATTGACATATGCACATGAGGGATAATCATGGGAAGGGTATGGGTTTATTTTAAGGAAAACAAATGTTGCAATAGTTTGCCTAGGAGTTTACAATGCGTTTTGGAAAAATATGACAAAAATCAAAACATTTCAATAATTCTTTTCCAACTTTAGCTAACCACTGGTTTTACCGAAAACCTGACTATCTCATGGCATAAAACGTGGTTTCATAAAATCAATACCTCGAGGCTAAACCACCGCAGACTCCCAAAACAAGACATGATTAGTTCTTTGGTTTATTTGCCCTGGTGAAGGAAAGTGCCCTCCGGTGTCTTGTCTAAATTAGAAACCCAAGAAGAAATTAAGTTCCCCCATCATACTCATCTCAAATTCCAAGCTCATCACCTCTGAGAACTTTGAAACAAGAGCAGTGGAGGAACCACCAAAGATTATGTCATCAACAAAGACTTGCATCAGGATGAAATTAGCACCAATCCTACGGGTAAATAAGGTCTGATTTACCTTACCCATCACAAACCCGTTACTCACCAGGTAAGTTTTTAGTCTCTCATACCAGGCTCTGGATGCTTGTTTTAGCCCATATAGTGCTTTTTCAAGCTTGTATACATGATCATGATACCTTGAATCCTCAAACCCAAGACGTTGCTTAATACATACTTCCTCCTTAATATAGTCATTAAGAAAACCACTTCTGACATCCATTTGAAACAGCTTGAAATTGTTGGATGCCATAAATACAACAAGAATCCTGATGGAATCATGTCTAGCAACAGGAGCATAGGTCTCATTAAAATCTATCACATCGATTTGAGTGAAATCTTGAGCAACCAACCTAGCCTTATTCCTGACCACTACCCCATCCTCACTCTGCTTGTTCTTGAACACCCATTTAGTACCTATTATATTATGTCCTTTAGGACGTTCAACAAGATGACAGACCTTATTCCTCTCAAACTTCTCCAACTCTTCATGCATTGCATTCACCCATGAGGGATCAGAAAGAGCATGGGTGACATACTTCGGCTCAAAGGAAGCAACGAAAGCAGCAGACAAGCAAAGGTGAGTGAGCCCTGACTTTGATCGGGTTACCATCCTCTCGGTCAAATCGCCGTTCATCTGCTATGGGGAATGGTCTTTTTGGATGTGTCGAGGAGCCCGAGAAGTGGTGATGGGAACGGGGTCCCGATCTTCCGAAAGGTATGGATAATCACGATTAGTGGAGAACTCGACGTTGACGATCCGACCTTGATCAGCACCGATCTAGGCCTACAATCGCTACACCACCGTCTCCATTCGTTATCAACCACGCAAGCGCACGGTCGACCTCACCACGAAGGCTAGTTCCTGCAAGCAAATCGAGAACACAAGCAAGAACGAAGAAGAAACAATCTGAAATTGCGAATATATATTAAGATCACGAATTTGGGGTTCCACAAACCGATACTCGACGATACTGCGATGGCAGAAAATTATCTAAGCAAAACCCAACTCTAACAATGACAGCTACGAAGTCTTATTAGGGAGAAAGGCGGCGGCTAGGGTTTGGGGCGCCTCCCTCTTGCGCGGGATACACGGGCCAAAGCTCAAAAACAAGGTGACGCAGCACCGGACAGCCCAACAGAATCTGGTCCCCTCTTGTTTCGATGATTGTGATCAACTCAGAAGGAATTTGGACGTGCGACTGGATCCGTTGGAAAGGTCTCATCGAGGGCTTCTCCGTAATGTACTTGAACACCCCAAACAGAGTTGATATACATCTGCTACGCCCGTTTGAAGACAGACTGCTCCGCCGTGACCGAACCGGACTCCAATTCGTGGTAGACTTGGTTTCCACCTTGTCTTGGCGTAGAATTCCATCCTCGCTGATCAACACCATAATTCCTAAGTACAAACACAACATTATTAGGTAGTAACTCGCTCTTAGGGGTATTCTTTTGTGTGGTAAGGAATGAGCCCACCTGGTGGTTTAGTTGTCGTGCACGTGCCCTTGTTATTGGTCCTTGCACAATAGATGGTGGTAGAGTGGACGTATCTGTAGGGGCGATGTCCTCATCAAGTGGCCTCTACCTCAGGAACAACAGAGCTAAGCTCAGAGCCACCAGGCAAAGATTCTATAGGTGAGAGCTGAGTAGAAGCAAAAGATAAGGGGTGATCCTGAGAAACAATACTAAAAGTAAGAGGCACCACCGATGGAGTCAAGTCGAGGTCAGGCTCCATAGAACCGTCATCTCCAACGACTCCCTCTTCAACAAAGATAAGTTGGATCCTAAGATATTTGGCCTTGCCCCTATATTAGACTCATCAAAGGTAACCTCACAACTCTCTACTACCCTACGCCTCGTATTATCTCAAACATGGTAATTAACCGTAGATGCTGTATAACCGAGGAAAATGCCATCTGACAATCGAGATTCAAATTTGTCCAAATTTCCAGACTTCAGAATAAAGCAATTACATCCAAACACCCTAAAATTTTCTTACCCTAGGGGTCACGGACTAAGGAGGAGAACCAACGAGAGTTTTCGGTCATATGACAACAACAACCGAAATCGATGATCAACAAGTCTCCATTCCCAGCCCGACGGGCCTGAGCCAACGAGTAAAGAAACGTGGCTCAGCATTGCGAAACAAAAGAGCTATTTTTGGAACCCAATACTGAGTCACGCGACCGAAACAAAAGGACTCCACCCGAACTAGGTCAACTCCTCTAATAGAAGCATGTGCCTGTGCTGGATGTGGAGCATTCTACCGTTAAGCCGAGGCATATGCATCCTGTCCACGTTTCCTGCCTTCGTTCCTATTGCTAACAGGAGGCATGCCCTGAGGACGACGCTGCTCACACCCCAGTCCGACGACAGGATAAGCACCATAACGCTGGAATCCAAGTCCTGGCCATCTACCCACCGTTCTAACCTGAGGAGAAGCTACCCTAGGTGCGGGTGCCTTAGGAGGGCCTTGGATCTTGACCGCTTTCCTACGCTCCTCACGTGTCTTCTTAGCACGATAGAAGCAGTCGTTCTCAGTGTGTCCTATTCTATCGTAAAAAAGTGCAAATGACTCATTTGCCTCTTCTAGGGGCCGGAGCAACAATGAAATTATCCTTCTTAGGTGGACTCTTAGACAAAACAAACTGGACTGGCTGTAAGGATCCTAGGCCGAGAGGGGGGTGAATTGGCTCTTTTCAAATTTTACTTCTCTCAAATCGCTTGCTTAGTTATTCAAATTAGGAACACAAGCTATTGATGAATTTACAATCTAGTTGTGGAAGCGATCACGATGAGGCACAAGCGACTACTATGAGGCTCGATGGCACTCACATGCAAACGATCAAGATAATATGCGGAAGTAAATGAGTGAGACAAGAAGGCGCAAACCGAGTTGTTTCCCGAAGTTCGGTGCTCAACACATGAACACCTACGTCTCCGTTGAGGAAACGTCTCACACAGAGAAGTCGAAACCCTTTCGTACCTAGCCCACAATACACTCGTGGTAGCTCTTCACCAACATATAGTAGGCGAGCTCCAAACCTTCACACGGAAGCAAGTTCTCTCACAAGCGAGAGCCCTCACACCCCACCGGCACCGACACACGGCACCGACCACCGACACACGGTGGATTTCACCTCAACACATGAGGTACCCCGTACACCCAACACATGGAGGATTTGGCTCCGACACACGGACACCTTGGCACCACCGACACACGGAGGTGGCCGCCGACACACGGCGGACTTGTGGCTCCAACGGATGTAGAGGATGCACCCCTACACAAGGCGGTGACCACCAACGAATGGTGGGTTTGCGGCACGGTTGATGTAGTCGTTCGGTTGATGAAGCTCGTGGCGTGACGACGATCTCTCCGGCGGCGAAGTCCCAAGAGCACAAGATCGGAGACCGTCTCTCACCACTACCCCTTCTCTCCCACCATGGAAACTAGGGAAAGAACACCATGGGAGAAGGGGCAAACCTTGGGGATGGATGAGAGGAGGTAGGGAGCACCTTATTCTTCCTCTTCCTCTCTTCTTCTCCCTCTCAATCTCTCAATCACATGGAACCCTAGGTGGAGATGGGAACCATGGGAGGAGCTCTCTTGGTGGCTAGCGTAAGGGGTGGCTGCTAAATTAGGCTCTCTCAAGTTTCTCCCGTGCTCCAAGCCCCTATTTATAGGCACAAGGCGAAACCCTAACAATGGACGGCTCAGATTCGTTTTCCCGAGTTTCGGATCAATCCGTCGGACCCCGTCCGGTGCTCATCGGACTCCGTCCGATTAGGTTTAGTCCAAAAATTGTACTCTGTAGGACCCCGTCCGATGGTTTATCGAACCCCGTCCTATAAGGTTTAGGCCAAAAATTGTACTCTGTCGGACCCCGTCCTATGAGTTATCGGACCCCGTCCAATATGGTTTAGGCCAAAAATTGTACTCTGTCGAACCCCGTCCTATAAGGTTCAGGCCAAAAATTGTACTCTGTCGGACCCCGTCCTATGAGTTATCGGACCCCGTCCTATAAGGTTCAAAATTTTAGAGTTTACCAAAAAATTCATATCTTTTACTCCCGAACTCCGTTTTTTATAATCTTGGACATTCCGGAATGCTAAGAGAAAGGGATATCCAACTAACTAAGTTTCACCACCTATTTACAAATGGATAGACCCTAAATTCTATAGAAACCACTCTCCGGCACCCTCGGACACCTCGCTCTCTCGACTCCGGCGTGGGCTCGACTTTTAGCATTCTTGATGACTTGCGGACTCGGCGGGAACTTAGAATGGCTTAGGCGGAAACCCAGGTGACTTAGGCGCTAAGAAATCATTGGACAGCTGGAAAGTGGCTTCCGGAGACTTCCTGGCACTTTCGAAGACTTAGGCGCTAAGAAACCCGAATCTTGGACAGCTATCCCACTCACGAACTCTCTCGAACCCTGGACACCTAGCATCTCTAGAACCCGCTCGAACTTACTCAGATGAACTGAAACTTGTGCTCAGTGGGACCTACAATCAGAGAGATGAGCTTGCAGACATCAATGGGCCGGATGGGCCAGAGAGCAGACACGCACACAAGGAAAATAGAAGAACTAGCAAATAACATCCTTAGACTTGATGCGATCCGTCGAGACCCAGTTGGCATCAATTACCAAAACATTAAGCCCATGGGAGGCTTGATCTTACAATCTCCCCCTTTTTGGTAATTGATGACAACACCTGCAAATCCAACATGTCAAAGCACAAATAAAATCTCTGGTGCAATGGGTTAGCTCAGAAACATTGCTCCATGCCAATGCAAGAATAGACATAAGCTCCCCCTAAATCAATGCATACTACTTGAGAATACTATCACATCACAACATGGAGCAAAGCATCTCCATCCTAATCTCCATCCTAGGAGCAAAGCATCTCCTAAGATATCACTGTAACCCAAAGTTAATTCTCCCCCCTTTGCATCCCAAAACATGAAATGCCCAATGTGTTTCCAAAGCATGGATTTGCAATTATTTCTCCTCTTTTGGCATCAATGACCACAAAGTAGCAAAACATGGGATTAACAGCAAATTAAGAGCTTTGGAGGTTATACTAGTGCAAACACGCCCACAAATCCACCACACTCAAATTCTAGCCATCTCAAGGTCACAATGTCACAAGATTAACTAGAGCACAATTGTTAGATGTGTAATTCAAGTTATTATGACCTAAAGCAAGTATAGGATGAACAATAGCTAGAAGTATCAAGAGTTGATCCAAAACTCAAAGGGGACACATGATGCACCATAGCACTAGAAGATGCACTCCAAGCTACACATACTATCACCAAGCCTATTTGAGACTAAAACATTTTTTGTTGAGCTTATTTTTGAAAGATTTTACATTCTGCACTTTGCATTTTCTTAAATTTTGCCATGTCTCAAACCATAGGCGACGCCACCCAGCATGACACTGAAGATGAACGTCTCAGTCATCCAAAACTCCCCTAAGTTCATGCCTAGTGCCATGGCAAGCTATCTCATCGAGGAGGCATTGGTGAGACATGTATGACCAATTATGGCCTTATTCTCATTTTAGCACATTTTAAAGATTTTGGCTCAATATTTTCTCAAAATTGCTCAATTTAGCGAAGTAAAAACATGTGCAAAATAAAAGAACACAATCTAGATTTAGAAGCACATGGTCAACCAAAGAGTTTAGAGCAATCAAATGAGACTAGAAGCTATAGCCCTCCTAACACATGCTCATGGCTTCTAATTGCATGATATATTGAGTTAAGCACAAGTTGAGCTAGCGACAAGGTAAAACCATGCTATAGCTATCAGAATCATGTGACAAACATCTAGGCAATGAATACCATCAACTATAACGAGCAAAGCACCTAAATGCTTAAACTGGCTTCACAAAATTTGCAATGAATAACATAGCCACACGACCGACTCAGGCAATGTTTGACTTGTCTAAAATGTTTAATTCATTTCTCAATTTGCAGTATCGTGCCTCATCAAGTGGCTTGGTAAAGATGTCGGCAAGCTGGTCCTCCGTCCGCACGTGTTCAAGCACAATGTCGCCCTTCGCCACATGGTCCCGAAGGAAATGGTGACGGACATCAATGTGCTTGGTCCGTGAGTGTTGGACTGGGTTGCACGCTATCTTCACTGTGCTCTCGTTGTCGCATAGGAGAGACACATGGTCAAGTTTAAACCCAAAGTCAAACAGTGATTGTGTCAAGTAAAGAAGTTGTGCACAACAACTTCCTGCCGCTATATACTCAGCCTCAGCAGTAGATAGCGCCACGGAGTTCGGTTTCTTTGACGCCCATGACAAGACACCTACCCAAGAAGTGACAAGCCCCGGAAGTGCTCTTGCGATCAATCTTGCACCCGGCATAATCCGAGTCAGAATAGCCTAGGAGCTCAAACCGCACACCCTTCGGAAACCAAAGGCCTATACTATGTGTGTGTTTCAGGTATCGAAAGATTCGTTTCACAACAGTTAAATGCATTTCTCTAGGGGAGACTTGAAATCTAGCGCACATGGACACACTAAACATGATGTCCGGCCTAGATGCAGTCAAATAGAGCAAAGCACCAATCATGGAACGGTAAAGCTTTGGTCGACATGTTTACCTTCTTCGTTGAGGTCAAGGTGGCAGTTCGTCCCCATTGTTGTCCGGATTGGCTTGCAGTCACTCATGTTGAAACGCTTGAGGAGATCGTGGATATACTTCTTTTGGCACATGAAGGTCCCGGTCTTGAGTTGCTTGATTTAAAAACTCAAGAAGAAGTTCAGCTCACCCATCATTGACATTTCGAATTCCTTGCTCATCATCTCACTGAAATCTGCGACTAAAGACTCATTGGAACTGCCGAAGATGATGTCATCCACGTAGACCTGGCAGAGGAACAGATCTCCATTCACCACCTTGGTGAATAGGGTCGAGTCAACTCTTCCAACTATGAAGCCCTTGGAGATGAGGAAATCTCTTAGCCTTTCATACCACGCCCTAGGAGCTTACTTGAGACCGTACAGAGCCTTCGACAGTTTGTACACATGATCAGGGTGCTGCGGGTCGTCGAAGCCTGGAGGTTGCTCAACATACACTAGCTCTCCAATGTACCCGTTGAGGAAGGCACTCTTCACATCCATCTGCTTGAGGACGATGTTGTGGCATGTAGAGAACGCCACAAGCAGTCTGATAGCATCCAGACGGGCCACAGGAGCATAGGTGTCACCGCAGTCAACTCCCTCGATCTGTGTGAAGCCCTGAGCGACCAGTCTAGCCTTGTTGTGCACCACCAAGCCAAACTCATCTTGCTTGTTCTTGAATACCCACTTGGTGCCAATCACGTTGCAGTCGCTTGGCCTTTTCACCAAGGTCCAGACTTTGTTCCTCTCAAAGTTGTTCAGCTCCTCATGCATCGCATTGATCCAGTCTGGGTCACTCAATGCCTCTTCCACTTTCTTTGGCTCAAGCTCAGACACAAACGCCGTGTGCTCACAGAAGTTTGCCAAGGCAACGACCTCACTGACGCTGGCTGTCCTTGACCTTGTTTGCACACCTTGAGTCAAGTCCCCAATCACTTGATCAGCTGGATGATCACGAGTAATGGTGTGATGGGTTTTGATCAACTGATGTGGTAGCTCGACTGACTCTGCATCTGGCTCACACGCTGTCTCTGCCTCTGGAGCCTGATCAAGACTTGAGTTGTCCACCTGAGGTGAGACTCCCCCTGACTCTGGCACTGGTTCAGGTGTGAGAGGAGGTGGAACAGTCTTGGTCTCCCTCTGAACCTCTACTGGCCTCACATCACCAGCTGGCATCTCCTCCACCGCTCTAGCCAACTGCTCACCATCCACATCATCCAGGTTCTCATGCTCCCCTTGGCTCCCATTTGACTCATCGAACTTCATATTGATGGTCTCCTTAATCTGACCATTGCTCTCATTTTACACCCTGAAGGAAGACCCTCTGGCTGAGTACCCTAAGAAGATTCCCGTATCCACTCTACTCTGGAACTGACGGCGTGCTCTCCGCTCAACCACTGTGGATCACACCCCTATCAGATTTCTATCATGCTAGCCGATCAACCCGAGCTCAGTTCGATTTGAGCGTGGAACGCGGCGAGGAGCAACACATAGGGTTTACCCAGGTTCGGACCCCCTCGCGGGTAATAGTCCTACTCCTGCCGAGCCTTAGCTCTTTTCCGTGTTGTGGTTGTATGAAATGTGGTTACCGAATGTTTCGAACCCCCCTCTCCTTCTCTCTCTCCCTTTTATACAAGCCTTGAATCAAGGAGAGAGCCGAGGGGTAGGCGAGACAAGACGCTTAGTACATCGATAAGACGTGAGGGACAGGATGAGAGAGACGGAAGCGTCTTTGCTATCACGCGCCTGGCGCCGCCCATGCGCGCTTCGCGAGTGGCTTCTGCCCCCCCAGGAACACACCAGTGAGACTGCGGTGGGGCCCAGCTCTGCGCCTTCTGACGCAGGCGGCCAGCTCGAAGACTACAAACTCTCTCTCCGCCGGTCAATTCCGCTGCGCCACAGTGACAGTTGATCAGAGCTGCAGAGGTCATTGTAGCGGTAATCATCTCTTCATCTATCTATCCGCGCGTAGTGTCGCATTGAATGCGCTCGTCCTTCGCAGCAGGGGAAGCCTTCGCCCAGAAGTCTCTTTCCGGGACGCTCCCTGCCACATGGGCCCCGCCTGACAGTGGGGGGCCTTAGAGGGGCTCTCCCACGCGCTGGGCCTGGCTGCCCGCCTGACGCGTGGGGCCCGCCGGACACGCCGAGGGGCTCGCCCACACGCTGGGGCCTGGTCGCCCGCCTAACGTGTGGGGCCTCGCCGGCGCTCTTGAGGGGTTTCGCCACGCGCTGCGATCTGGTCGCCGCTTCGACGCGTGGGGCCACGGACACACCGAGGGGCTCACCACACGCCGGGCCCTGGTTGCTCGTCGACGTGTGGGGCCCTCGCCCGCGCTCTTGAGGGGCTCGCCCACGCTGGGGTCTGTCGTCGTCCTTTGACGCGTGGGCCGCCGGACACGCCGAGAGGCTCGCCACACACTGGCCCCTGTCGCCCGCCTTCGACGTGTGGGGCCCGCGCCTCGGCTCTTGAGGGGCTCGCCACGCTACTGGGTCCGTCGCCCGCCTGACACGTGGGGCCCGCTGGACACGCCGAGGGGCTCGCCCACACGCTGGGGCCTGGTCACCCGCCTGACGTGTGGGGCCCTTGCCCAGCGCTCCCCTAGCCTTCCTTAGAACTCTTCATACCCTAGTATTTATTACACCGACAAGAACTTCCCCAAGTGCTCCCGCTTCTTCTTGATGTAGACCTTGCAGCCAAAGACCCTGCAGTAGGAGACATTGGGTCGTCTTCCCACCAGCAGCTCATAGGATGTCTTCTTCTGGAGTTTGTGAAGATACAGCCTGTTCATGCGGTGACAGGCTGTGTTGATTGCTTCAGCCCAAAACAGATGTGAAGTCTTGTATTCATCTAACATTGTCCTCGCCATCTCAATGAGCGTCCTGCTCTTCCTCTCAACCACTCCATTTTGCTGAGGAGTGTAGGTGGCTGAGAACTGGTGATCAATCCCTAGCTCATCACATAACAGCTCAACAGAAGTGTTAGTGAACTCCGTTCCATTGTCACTTCTCACCTTCTTGAGGGTACAATCAAAAGCATTTTGGGCTTTCTTTACAAACTTTTTGAAAACATCTCCAGTTGGAATTTTGTCAGGTAGAAAGAAAACCCAAGTGTATCGGGAGAAGTCATCAACAATGACCAAGCAATAGAGATTTCCTCCGATACTCACATAGGTTGTTGGCTCAAAAAGATCCATGTGTATAAGCTCGAGAGGTCGAGATGTAGACATGACATTCTTGGCAGGATGTGAGCTTGCCACTTGCTTGCTGGCCTGACAGGCACTGCAAAGCTTGTCTTTTTCGAATATCACATCTTGCACCCCAAGGACCAACTCGTTTTTGAAAAGTTTCTTCAAATTTGCCATGCCGACATGTCCAAGACGCCTATGCCAAAGCCAACCAAGAGAGATTTTGGCGACAAGGCAAGTCGAGATAGATGCAGCGGGCTCATTAAAGTTCACAAGAAACAAGTTTTCAAAACGAAAACGTTTGAACACACGTTTTTCATTTTTGTCCAAAACCAACAAACCCTCAGGTGAGAAATTAGAATGGAACCCCAAATCACATATTTGGGCAACAGAGAGAATATTATAGCTCAAAGTTTTCACTAGTAACACATTGTCAATTGAAAGATCTGAAGAGATTGCTACCTTTCCAACTCCAAGTACCTTGCTTTTGCTTCCATCTCCAAAAGTGACCTTGGGGGGAATCTTGCCTTCCTCCCCTATTGAGGTGAACAACCGGGGGTTGCCGGTCATGTGTTGGGTGCACCCACTGTCGATGATCCAACGGCACTCTTCACTCCGGTAGTTCACCTGTCATGAGAAAATATCACTAATGTGACTCAGGGACCCACACAGGAGGTCCCTGAGGGTTAGCCTTCAAACCAGAAGCAACAGGAGCAAAACGATCAATCAATGATTTGGGCACCCAAACATGTGCCTTGTGCTCATTCTCAGACTTGAGCCCAACAAATCTAGCAGTCACTCTACACTGTGAATTTTTCTTTAGCAGGTAGTGATCATACAGCTCAGCATGTGCTCTTAAGAATCTTGGCTGTGTGATTGGGAGTGTTGCGGTTTTGGTTCCTAGGAGGATTTGTCCTACCATTGTTGCGTCTAGGAGTACAATTTCAGAAGTTTTGCCTAGGTGAATGCCAAGTGTTGTACCTAGGAGCATGCCAAATGTTGTAGTGCATTTGAGGTTGCCATGTGGGAGAGTTATAGTGCCTTGGAGGTCCTTGCCAAGTGTTGAAGTGCCCAAAGTGTTGCCTAGAGTTCAAGTTGCTAGTGTACAAGCTGTTAGGCCCAGAGTTGCTTCTCTTCTTGGGATGAGCATGATAGTAACCTTGCCTAATGGTAGATGCTCGAGGAACACTTGATTTCTTCCTCCCCTTTGGCTTCTCAGGGGTAAAACCTAAGCCACCCTTTTGGGAAGGTTTTCTTTGTTTCTTGAGCATCTTATCCAAGGCTAGGCTACCCTCATAGCACTTCCTAAGTCCTTTATTAAATTTCTCAAGTTTAGATCTAAGTTCACCATTCTCAATAGCTAGTTCCCTAGCAGCTAAAACAAATTTGCAATTATTAGGAGTACAATCGTGAGCATTGCTAGAGGAACCACTAGAACTAGAAGCAATCAGGGTCAAGTCAATCAAATCATCACAGGAAGTAGAGCTATCAACTCTAGGTGGTGCAACAATTATGGCACAAGCAAAGAGATCATCAACAACATCAAGAGGAATGCATAAGATAGCGAGCAAGGCATCAACCAAAACATGACAGTCAGAAACATCAACAATTGAGCGACAGGCAAAGCAATCATGGAAGCATTGTCGGCTACAAGCCGGTCATTACTAGCCCTAAGCTCATGAATTGTAGCAAGAAGATGTTCTACCGACTCATTCATAGCCCTATTTTATTCTTCAAGCGCACTTGATTTCTTAATCACAGCATTACTAGAACCTATCATGATGTCATGTTCAGTTTCTAGTGATTCATGCTTAGACACAAGATCATTGAACCTAGCATCCAAATTGTTAAGATGCTCCTGAAGTCTCATGCTTCTTGATCTTTCCTTTTTTAGAAATTCAAGTGCTTGAGCAAGATAAGCTTGAGCAGTTTTCTCCTCATCATCGAGATCAGAGTCAGAGTTACCAACCTCATTGGTAGTTGACTTGGCCATCAAGCACTTGGCGGTGTTGATCGGAGTCGATGTCGCCTCTGGTGTAGTGGAAGTAGAGGAAGCAGACTCATCATCATCGGAGTACCACACTTGAGGCTCGGTGACGGCCGTGAGGTATCTTGGCGGGAAGGCTGGCGGCGGTGGCACAGCCTGAGTGATTGCCATGCCGGCCAACCCTTGGCCACTTGACTCTTCCTCGTCATCGGTCGGAGAGTCACTAGAGCCGCTGTCAGACCCACTCCCCACAAAAGCCGCCTCTTGCCTTGCTTGGAGAAGCTCTTGAAGCATGACTTTTGGAAACTCTTCCTCCTGTCTTTCTCCTTGTGCTTCAGCTTCTCACCATCACCCTTATCCTTTCCCTTCTCCTTATACTTGATGTTTCCTTTCTGAGGGCACATTGAAACTATGTGGCCCTTTTCTTGACAATCATAGCATCGGAGTGATGTATATGAGTTTCTCCCGGACCTCCTCTTGTCCCCATATCCATTGTTGCTCATGAACTTTCCAGCATTCTTCATGAACAACCCTAGTTGCTCAAATCCAGCTTCGAACTGACTCAGGGTCATCTCTCCACCATCTTCAGCTGAGCTTGTCTTAATGCCATTCTGCTTAGATCCACTTGCCTTGAGGGCAACGACCTTGTTCTTCTCTGGTGCAAGTGGTGCCCCAGGCTCAATGATGAGCATCTCATGAGCAGTGAGCTTGCTCAGGAGAGCTGTGGGAGCAAGCTTCTCGACTTCGCCACTGTTGGAGAGGTACATGATGATATCACGGTACTCTTGTCTTGGCAACACCCTGATCATCTTCCTGCACACATCAACATCTGACAAAGAAGAACCGAGCCCCTTGAGCTCATTGATTATGGGGTTAACCCTAGAAAACATCTCATTAACATTTTCATTAGGGAGCATCCTAAATTGATCAAATTTTTCTTTAACCACCACCAACTTGCCCTCTTTGACAGAGGCTGTCCTCTCGTGGATTTCTATAAGTGATGTCCAAACATCATGTGCAGTGGGAAGGTTGCTAACTCTATCGAACACATCCATTCTCAAACCACAGAACAGTGCATTCATAGCTTTAGCATCTGGTTCAAGCAATCTAGTTTGCTCAGGTGTGGGAGCTGTGTCATTCGCAAGTGTGAAGCCTAGAGGAGACTCTACAACCTTCCAAACATCTAAGCCCATAGATTGGAGATAAACAGCCATGCGTCTTTTTCAGAAAGCAAAGTGAGATCCATTAAACAGAGGTATTCGAATACTAGCGACACTACCCCCGTCGGCCATCTCTAATGCGGTTAAGCACAAATAGAGAGCCGCGCTCTGATACCACTTGTAAGGATCCTAGGCCGAGGGGGGTGAATCGGCTCTTTTCAAATTTTACTTCTCTCAAATCGCTTGCTTAGTTATTCAAATTAGGAACACAAGCTATTGATGAATTTACAATCTAGTTGTGGAAGCGATCACAATGAGGCACAAGTGACTACTAGGAGGCTCGATGGCAGTCACATGCAAACGATCAAGATAATATGCGGAAGTAAATGAGTGAGACAAGAAGGCGCAACCGAGTTGTTTCCCGAAGTTCGGTGCTCAACACATGAACACCTACGTCTCCGTTGAGGAAACTTCTCACACAGAGAAGTCGGAACCCTTTCGTTCCTAGCCCTCATCCACTCATGGTAGCTCTTCACCAACACATCGTAGGCGAGCTCCAAACCTTCACACGGAAGCAAGTTCTCTCACAAGCGAGAGCCCTCACACCCCACCGGCACCGACACACGGCACCGACCACCGACACACGGTGGATTTCACCTCAACACATGAGGTACCCCCAACACATGGAGGATTTGGCTCTGACACACGGACACCTTGGCACCACCGACACACGGAGGTGGCCGCCGACACACGGCGGACTTGTGGCTCCAACGGATGGAGAGGATGCACCCCTACACAAGGCGGTGACCATCAACAAATGGTGGGTTTGCGGTACGGTTGATGTAGTTGTTTGGTTGATGAAGCCCGTGGCGTGACGACGATCTCTCCGGCGGCGAAGTCCCAAGAGCACAAGATCGGAGACCGTCTCTCACCACTACCCCTTCTCTCCCACCATGGAAACTAGGGAAAGAACACCATGGGAGAAGGGGCAAACCTTGGGGATGGATGAGAGAAGGTAGGGAGCACCTTCTTCTTCCTCTTCCTCTCTTCTTCTCCCTCTCAATCTCTCAAGCACATGGAACCCTAGGTGGAGATGGGAACCATGGGAGGAGCTCTCTTGGTGGCTAGGGTAAGGGGTGGCTGCTAAATTAGGCTCTCTCAAGTTTCTCCCGTGCTCCAAGCCCCTATTTATAGGCACAAGGCGAAACCCTAACAATGGACGGCTCAGATTCGTTTTTCCAAGTTTCGGATCAATCCGTCGGACCCCATCCAGTGCTCATCGGACCCCGTCCGATTAGGTTTAGTCCAAAAATTGTACTCTGTCGGACCCCGTCCCATGAGGTTCAGGCCAAAAATTGTACTCTGTCGGACCCCGTCCTATGAGTTATCGGTCCCCGTCCTATAAGGTTCAAAATTCCAGAGTTTACCAAAAAATTCGTATCTTTTGCTCCCGAACTCCGTTTTTTATGATCTTGGACATTCCGAAAAGCTAAGAGAAAGGGCTTTCCAACTAACTAAGTTTCACCACCTATTTCTAAATGGATAGACCCTAAATTCTATAGAAACCACTCTCCGGCACCCTCGGACACCTCTCTCTCTCGACTCCGGCGTGGGCTCGACTTTTAGCATTCTTGATGACTTGCGGACTCGGCGGGAATTTAGAATGGCTTAGGCGGGAACCCAGGTGACTTAGGCGCTAAGAAATCCTTGGACAGCTGAAAAGTGGCTTCCGAAGACTTCCTAGCACTTTCGAAGACTTAGGCGCTAAGAAACCCGAATCTTGGACAGCTATCTCACTCACGAACTCTCTTGAACCCTGGACACCTGGCATCTCTAGAACCCGCTCGAACTCACTCAGATGAACTGGAGCTTGTGCTCAGTGGGACCTACAATCAGAGAGATGAGCTTGCAGACATCAATGGGCCAGATGGGCCAGAAGCAGACACGCACACAAGGAAAATAGAAGAACTAGCAAATAACATCCTTAGCCTTGATGCGATCCGTCGAGGCCCAGTTGGCATCAATTACCAAAACATTAAACCCATGGGAGGCTTGATCTTACACTGGCCTCACAGCAGGACTCTCATTGATTACCCAGAAGACCTGAAGACAATGGTCTCAGGAACCCTTTCCCTAAGAACCACTCTTTACCCATTTGCATCTAGCCCAAGGACTCTAGGAGGGTGTTTCGTGATGTGTTCAAGCAAATCATACGCAAGACCTCTACCCGTTTAAATCTTGCTTTTGTCAAGGATTAAGTTCTGCTTCCTCTTGCCCCCAACAAATTTCTCAAGAGTTCTCATGAGGTACTCACACTCCTGATGAAGCTGGGGACAAAACTCGCAAGAAAGGGAAGAGTCAGAAGAGTCATGTTTATCTATGTTTCCATTGCCCAAAGCCTTACGACACCTGTCTCTAAGTACCTTGACTTTGCTCTTGAGAGCCTGATAGGAAACACACTCGGCATTCTGAACCTCGACCAGTCTACCCTGAAATCCAACACTTATATCCTGATAGACACTAGCCAACTCCCCGTCGAGCTCTTCACAACATTCACAAGAGATGCAACAAGCAAGGCATTGTCCAATTCAGAGATTTTAGATCGCAAGTTCATGTTTTTTAACCTCCAGAAGGTACAATCTAGGCATGTAGCATCAACAGAGTGGAAGCTACAACTCTCATATAAGCTGAGTGGGTCCTTAGGTGAAACATGATCTTTACAACCCTCATCTGGGCTGATAGGATTTTTAGGTGTAGTGTGTATAGCAGGATCAGGATAAATCATGTAGGGATCAATCATGCAAGCATGTTCTATTACTGGAACAGAGGTAGCAACAAGTAAAGCTTCTCTAGTTTCATATAGTTCTGAAAGCACACTAGCATGACTCCCCCTAAGCAAATCAAAATATGCAACCACACTTCTATGCAAAGCTTCAAGCTCAAGCAATTCTTGAGTCAACTTATCGCACTCCTTCTAGCCATCAGAGTCGACTGGAGAAGGGCAACAGCACATCTGGGCTTTCTCATTAGCAACCTTAGAGTTTAGATAAGCTACTTCCTCCTCAAGCCCCTTACACCTTTAACTACTCTTAGCAAGTTTATCATCCAGCTTCAGGAATGCCTCATTGAGCTGGTCGTAGGTGGGACATATCTCATCATCGGAGTCGGTGTACAACTCGGAGTCGCCGTTCTCATCTGCCATGAAGCACATGCCGGTGTAGTCGACGTTGTCGTTCTCCGGCTTCCCGTTATCTCCATCGTCTGATTGCTCGTCATATTTGTCGGAGAGGTTGGCCTCATCTAGAGCGGCTAAAACCTTCTCGACCAGACGACATCCCTTGGCTACCTTGGGATTCTTCTCATCCTTGCCACCGTTGATGTTGCGGTTCTTGTAGATGAAGTAGCTCCAGGCTAGCCCAGAGTAGTCGTTCTTGTCTCCTCCTCCAAACATGGGGCAATCGCGCTTGATGTGGTTGAGGCCACTACACCCAAAGCACCTCAGGATGCCTCGTTTGTGCTCGGTCACCCGCCTGTAAGCATGAGAGAATTTTCTTGCTAACAGCGCGAACTGCTCCTTTGGAATCTTGTCTATCTGATCATTGGCCAGCTCGTAGAGATCAGAAAAAGGGAATACCACACCAGCGGAAGACGAAACAGAAGGGTTAGCGATCAAGGCTGTGGATGAAGGACCCGACTCTCTTGCAATATGCTCAAGTTCATGAGTCTTGAGATTCGAGTAGAGCCCATCCAAGGTCAGCTTCGAGAGACCAGCTGCCCGCCGGATGGCGTTCACCTTCATGTCCCAAACCTTCAAATCTAAAGCAGAGAGAAAGTATTTAACATTTTGAAGCGGTATAGGTCGTGGCCATCGAACGGAGTTCACTCAGAATCTTTGTGAATCGGCTGAAACAAGCATCCAGTGTTTCGCTAGTCTGTTGTGCAAATCGGTTGTACTCCCTCTTGTGCTAATCCTGCCTCACCACCATGATCTGGTCTGTCCCCTCATGGTAAGCTTAGAGGGTAGACCAGATGGTGTGAGCTGATGTGATGTGAGCAACACGCTCATACTCCCCTCAGCTAAGGCCTTGAATGATATAGTTTCGAGATTTCGCATTGATCTTGACATCAACCTCCTCGGGCACCACATAAGGATTTTTCACTTTTAGCCAAATGTTGTAACCCTGAGCCATAATATACACGTCCTTCCTTGTCTTCCAATATGAAAAATTGACTCCAGAGAACATAGGGGATTTGGTGGAATACTTTTCCGCCATAGCTCAAGGCAACAGGAAAGGTTTCAAAAGATCAGAGAAAATATTGCAAAAGAAACACAACCTTGCTCTGATACTAGTTGTAAAACCATTACGGCTACCAGAGGGGGTGAATGGGAGCCTTGGAAAATTTTCCTCGGATGGTGCTCCTCAAACTTACCGGTTTTCCAAAACATAAACAACGTAATAACTATGTATACCCCAAAAGTGCATGGATAAGACCCATGAAAAAATGATGGGATTTTTAGTTACAATCTTGGTTGTCAAGTGTACAAACAAAATAGAATCAATTCAAATCATGCTTTAATAAAGCACATCAAGTCAAATCACTAAAGCCACTTTCAGAATAGCAAAAGCAAATTCTTTAGAATGTGTTCTCACTTGGAGCAGAGAGATGGTGGCTTTATATTGCTCCAAAAAATGTGAGAATTTTTCTCCAATGAAACCATGAGTCGTGAACCACTCAACCAAAAATATCCTCAAGACTCCTTGCACAAAAATCAAAAAAGTTCAAACACTACAGCCTACTAGAAATCTCATCTGGAAAATTTGGGGCTGGGTATTCACCTCACTGGACCCAAACCAAGAATGGCCATGGCTTCAAGATTTTTTTGTTGATATATATGTAAGTCACAGAACTTCTCAAAGTAGAATCACTTAAAAATGATTTTTCTATATTTTTCGAAAAATCAAACACTGACTGCTACGCAGATGAAAGTTTCTGGACAAATTTCTAGCAAGTTAAGAACTTGATCTCTTACCTCTCATATGATTGCAAAGAGTGTGAAAAATCATATTAGCAACCTCAAGGCATTATAGACCATCAGAAATCACCAAGAAATCACCAAGACTCATCTCCAAATAAGAGTTCCAAAAAGGGAAAACAAAAACAAGAAGAACTTGTAGCAAATCAACACAAGACGTTCATGAAGATGGGAGATTTCATTGCATAGAAGTTGGGGGATTACAAATCACACTCCGTGTGGTCACAAACACTCTAGGTTCCACCCTTACACACCCAACTCACCCTCTCTATTTCTGAAATTTTCAGCTCTAAGGGGATGAGGAGGAGGTTCTTCCCTCTATTTATAGCCCAAGGATGAGATGTCCTAAACCTAAAACCCGTCCCCACCCTTTATTTGAGGATGAGTACACTCACACAATACAAGACACACTCCCAAAAGGGAAATATTCTCCACATATTCCTTCAAGAAATATACTCGCAATTTCCTCGGTCGCCAGCCCACGTCTGGGCCCACCGGTCAGAACAGCTTCACCACCATGTAACCGACGCGCCAGCCTCCAACTGTCCCAGACTCCTTGTCATGGCGAAGCTTCTTGAGCACACCACCTCATGTGACCGCCAGGTCATCAAACCCGATCGTTTGCACGCCTCCGGACGCACCAGCCTCCAACTGTGCCTGCAAAGCGTCAGCCACGTACCCGCGATACCTGCATCACTGAGGTGAACACACAGAAAACCAATACATCTTACCTCACCTACAAGGTTAGTCCTTCACAAAATTACCGACATCACAATACATTCGTGACACCACAATTAGCAATCCCTAACACACCACGTGTCAGCTTAACAAATTCCACCACACCATGTCTGATCAAAACTATTACCTAGCCCAAGCTCAGCACAATGGTTCGGTTCCAATTCCATGGCAATTTTCACAGATGCACCATTTAACATTCTTCAAAACACTTCAAATTCCATCTTGTCACATATATTCATCATCAAACTAGTGTACCCTCCACAAGGGTCTCAACAGTATCAGAGGAACAAACAACTAAGTATTACAACACAACTAAGGAGTAATCATTTTTCTAAACAATAGAAGGGCATTAAATAAGCAATTGTATAGTCCTTGGTTTATCATGGATCAAGTTTACAATGCAACAAATGATTTGGGCTTTTAACTAACAACCTAACCAAACAGTATTGTTATCCTTAACATAGCATGTACTTTTGTGAACTCTAATAAAACATATGTAAATCTTGGATAGCAGTATGATTAACAATAACGAGGGAAAAGTCAACAAATTATGATTTCATGATTTTATTACATGGAAAACTAGGATGTTACATATTTCAAGCAAGAGTGAAGTTGTGAATCAATCTAGATTAAATTTGACTAAATTAAGTGCATATGGAAATATTCAAGAACAACATATACGCACAACGCCATTGAAACATGGTGACGTTTATCTAGTTAATCAATTAAGAAATTACTAATACATGGCATATAATTGAAAAGATATCTCATAGAGAAAGCAACATGTTCATAATATAGTTGCTCAAACATATATAACATGATATACTCAATCAATTAATATCATGTGCTTACATATGAGGAATACAGTGACGAATATGAGTCAAATACAAAATTCCATATCGTGGCTTTTTCATATTTATCTCATTTGCATGTGTGAGGCTTAATAAGATTAACCAAAATGTTAGCCCCGTGAAATTTACCTTTCCAATGCATGAATAACATATTCACTTGATATATACGATTTTCCTCTAAATAGGATGAGATTAAATCAATCTTAATACTAAACATATTAGTTTTACAGGAATAAGCGTATTAATGATTTTAAATTAATCAAGCGCTTATTTTGTATTTGTCATTAATCACCAAAATTGCACCAGGATACCTTTAACTTACAGAGATTGCTTTTGGCCTACTGAACCTCCCTTATTGAAGTCTTCAATGACTTGGACAAAGGATTTATGCTTATTTGATGTTTCTTCTTAGCATGTTGATGGATCTAGCACGTCAACACAGCATGACTATCAGCGAAGTAGTGGAAGAAGTGAGTCATCATGGTCACATCCAAAGTTTCATGACGTCGAAGCAACTAATTGAGTCTGTAAGGAGCTTTGTACGCAGAGGGCTCTTTTTGGTGGTGAAAGGATTGTCCCGGTGGTGGTGTCAGCTTTGTATGAGGAGACCCAATGTGAGCACCAAAGGCATCGTTTGTTCACCAGCTAGAGGAGGTGTTTGATGGTGAGCTTTTACCAGAGTTGGCCACAAGAGGAGGAAGAAGGCGAAATTGAGTTTAAACTTTTATGATAGCATCTAGTATGGAAACCAGCTTGGTTTTCTATTAGAAATTGGAAACTTTGGCATGAATACTTAGTTCATTACAAACTTTAAATAATCAATTCCCAAAACAACTAGGATTGCAGCATATCTTGTAAATAATGGCCATGCCCACCACAGATGTGATCAGCCCTATATGCACATGGTTATTACCATGTATAGGGTATAGCTAAGCTATGACTTGCTTCATGGTTCTACTTAGATGGTTCTGCTCGTCCTAGTGACTCTGGCATGAGCCTGGCCCGATTTTCCTAGGCCAGGCCAGGCTCGAGTGCTTGACCATGGGGCCGTCCTTAAAGTCTAGCTCATCTCAATTTTTGGGAGGTCTCGGGTCTGACCCAAAGTACTTAATCATAGACCCATCAGCAGCAGCGGACAAGCCGGATAGCAGCAGCTGCAGGCAATCAGTCAGCGTAAGCGCATCAACTTGTTCGCTAGGGTCCAGCGCTGTGCAGGCCGCAGCGGCAGTTGCTGGGCCAACTTGGTTGCGGCCCAGACAGCTATACCAACGACCAAATCGAGCCTAGGGGTGTGGGCCTATCCCGTAGCTGCATCAGGATAGGAAGATCAATTTTTTTTACCCATCAAGTCTTATATTTACTTCTTAGTACACTACCTCAGATGTTTCGAAAAGTTTCTAGAAACAACATAAAGGCCATGCTCGTTTCGGCTGCGCGTTGCGTTGCACCACACGCGCGCAACGCGCGTTCAAACGGCGCGAACGCAACGCAACGCAACACGACGGCGGCGTACGCTGAAACGAACGACGCCAAAGACTGATGTAATAAACTGTAGCTGCTACATTGAGTTTTCTCAAATACGCAATGTGACATCTGTAGTTGTATCGCAACTCAACTAGCATTTGTCTCGGTTGTCTCTTATATGGATGCTTGTAACACGTTACGGAGTTTAAGACAACTAGAGACTAATATATAAGATGCTGCTTTACAACAATTTAAAAGTGTGATACCAGTAACCAGCTAAATAGGAGAGATTATAGTATAGAAATAAGGAAGCATAAACATTGCGCTGGTATCTGAATTCAACTTCGATTCGTGTGTAACATTTGATTGCTTGCATTTTAACGTTAGGAGAATGGTACAATTTGATGTCTGATGACACATTCTAGATGGATCTATATTGAGCTGACATGCAAATTGATTTGCTTCTTTATAGCTTGGGTATAGTCCATTAGCCCGGTGACTTGAGCGACAATACACACGGAAAGGCCTGGAAAGCATGATATTGATGTAGCACTGGCAGAGATAGCCAAGATTGCCTGTAGACTGACACGCTGCTCACTGCAAATTAGCACACGCTGCTTGCTACTGCAACTGAGAAATGGGAATGAGCTATCAGGCATCCACCCACATAATCTCCAGAGCATGCTACACAGTGGTGCCAGTAAGAAGCTCCAATCCAGCCTGCAACAATGCCCTTTGGTATTGTCCACACGATAAGCCAGAGAAGGCTGCGCTCTTGTATCATCTTTTGATGCAATACCAAACAAAAGAGCAGGTTTCTTGCAGCTGTAGATCGTGTCAAGGTGACTGTACTCCATAGTAGAAATAGAAATGGTGCACGGCACAATGGCATGTAGGATTGCTAGCACCCATGCTCGGGTATGTAGCAGCAGCTAATAGTTGAATAGTTGCTCGATTTCAATTGGCGTTTTCTTCTCTATGGTGAGCGTCGAAGCAGTCGAGAATCTCATTCCCATTGCTCAATCCATTACATCTATTAACGCAATTTTGCTGTCAACTATCTTGTATCATTTCGAACCAAGTAGGAGCTCTTGGATCTTTTCAAATCAAGTAGGAGCTCGCAGCAAACATAGATATGCCATATTGTTTCAGCCCTTTATGGGAAGAGAAATAGCTGATGAACAAAAAGCAATGGGATTGCTGATTCTTGCTTCAGAGTTCAGACAGTCCCAAAAAGTTTCCCAGTGACACCAGATTTCCATTCTCCTGCACTCACCTGTTTGGCCCCCAAATCAGAATATATGTTTACAACCAAACTGACGCGAAAATTAGACTACTTGGTTGCATCTTCTTGCTCTCCCAATCACCAATTTTGGTGCTACCGTCTCTTAATGTTGCTGCCCTTGTGAATATGCAAACTGAAGGATCGCTGGTAAGCATAGCAGTTAATGAGAGAGTCCATTCAATTTGATTGCAAGTATAAAGGGGAAAAAAAAAGGATGAAAAAACCTGGACAACAAATTGCCACATCACAGGCCCTCTCGCCCCTGCCTTAGCTATCACACTGTCACAAATCACAATCATATGTACAAACACAAATGATAATCTCTGCCAGGAGAAGCAGTGGTTACCACATCCAGCAGTTCATCATGGGAGTCTAGCAATCTTACCACAAGAAAGCAAAGTGATTTGGAGGCATGTACAAGAATAGCATCCTGTGAACATGAGCAAAGAAGCAAGGTCAACCATGACAGGCAGACTTGCAGCTGGAGGACGAGGCGATGGATGGGGGAAATTTCAAGATAATTACTAGTATATCAATAACATGCTTGTCCTAACAAATCAGATGAAGAATCAAGGCTCACAGGTACAAATGTCTGCAGTACATGCCGTTTTACAGTCGCCTCACTCATCTCAACACGATCATCAATAAGTTCATCAGCAGCAATCAAGGATGAAGAAACAGACAGAAAGAAACAAAAGGGTGGATTTTGACCTAACAAAACTTTGCCGGGTGGGATCCTGCAGCTTGGTAGCTCCTTCCGGCGAATCACAGGGTGGGAAGAAGAGGGATTCAGCGGTGCGCCGTGACGAGCGTCTCGATGAAGCGCAGGCCGTCGAACCGCGGCGCGAACCGGCCCTCGCCGGCGGCGCTGGTGCCCTTCCCCTGAGAAAAGGAGGCAAGCAGGTCGATTCAAAGAATTCAAGGCGGAACCTTTCTACTACACGAGGGGGAGGGGGAGGAGTCGCACCTGCTGGCGGCGGAGCAGGCCGTCGCACCTGCCGACGACGGCGGCCGGCGCGGCGGCGGCAGCGCAGGCGCAGTCGCACGCGAGCAGCTCAGCGCCGGAGGCCACGGCGACGGCGGCGGCGGACGCGACGGCGGCGGCGATCCCCCACATGATGGCTAGTCGGCGGGTGGACCCCCACGAGGACGCGGCGACGGTGACGGTGGTGCCTGCTGTCGTCGGGGGAGATGGGCCACCTGCCGCCGCGTATACACTGGAGTACTATATACAGGCACAGGGTGGGCCGGTGGGGTGAGCCGGTGAGGTGAAGTCGCCGGATTTTGCGTCCCGGATTTAACCGGATTGGAATCTTTCGTGATCCCGCGCGGTCGGCGCTCCGGTGGGGGTCCACCCGACTATTATGATCATTTACGTAGTACTATTTAGAATTAGCTTGCCTAAAAACAGAGGGTGGTATTACTTGATTTCTCCTTGCTAATCCCCCTAATTAAGTCAAAACATTACAAATTTACTGATGTAAAACTTGGATTATGAAACTAATCTATACCTCAAAATATAATAAAGAAAATAAAATTTATTGTTGTTTCGTTGTCCGTTACTTCGTTAAAATTACCCACCAATGACACCGCTCTAATCTCGATCGTCCATCCCTCCATCAACGCTCATAAATGGCCCACACGTCCACCGCTGCCTAGGCCAGCCCCCGCCTACTCGAGCGTTGCTGCGTCGATGTCCCCTAACCGCGCCAGCCCCGCCTGCCCGGCTCCCTGACTCTCTCCTCCACCTTCTCTCTCCCCTCCCCTCGTCCGGATCCCAAAAACCCTAACGTTCTGCCACAGCCTGATCCTGCCCCCAACCTCCGCTCCTCTCCATGGCCCGCCTCCTCCCTTCTTCCCATCGCCGCCAAGCACTTGTTCCATCGCTTCTCGCGATCTCACTTCTCCAGATCGAATCATGCCACCTCGCATCACCGTCTTCCTAGTTTCTTTGTCGGTTTGCGCCAAGCTTGGCGCCGCTAGAGAGGACCGCGAGCTCTACTATGGACGCTCGCCTCTATACCTTCTCATCCTACTTGACGACAAGGTTGCCAGCCACCACCAGATCCTTGACGGTGGTGTCGCTGGCCACAATAATGACTAGATCCGCGAAGCGCGTGCCAAACACCACCGGATCCTTGACCTTGGCATCTTCGGCCTCAACATTGATAGGATCCACGAAATACTACATGTACGAAGCAAAAGATCCAAAGTGGTATCTTGTCGAGGATCTGGTATCTATGTTTAAGTATGATTTATTTCCCAAAGCTAATATGCTTGCAGCATGTTCTGTTTGTGATCTTAAAAAACAGAAGAAATTCTAATTTATTTGCTAGAAGCTTAGAATTTCAATTATCAGTGGATCTAGGCTTGCTCTTTGATGTATGTGTGAAGTGTACTGGCACTGAATACTCCATCAAGATCTCCAATACAATAGTATATATATGCTTAGTTCAGACTCTTAATTAGATGGTCCGTAGTATGTGCAGATTCAAATGTTCCATTAATGACAGGTAGTATGTTTTGATTGAGAGGCCCAATTTGAGATGACCAGTAATATGTTCAGATTAAAATGGCTAATTTCATATGCTCAACATTCGATTTGAGAGGGCAGTGGTATGTTCAGATTCAGAGGCTCAATTTGAAACGGGTTTGTCCAGATCTAGCACAGGAGTGGTATATTCAGATGTAGCCTATTGTATTTTTGAGAAAGCTAGATATAATTAATCCGATATTCTTCGTTTACTCACAACTGTTCTGGTATGTAAAGATGCCCATCAAGCTCTGCATGAGGCTGTAGATGCCTTTTGTACATGGTCCTAACCATGATCCCGCACTCAAAGACAGCATTCTTGGCTTGATTCCTTTTCTTAACTTCCTCTTGATGAAGCTAAAATGGCTCTTTATTTGATTCATGCGTGTGTCATATCTGATTGCCCATTGTAAGGTGTTATTTCTCCCGTTACAACACACGGGTGTATTTGTAGTCTAGATATGTTAACTCAACCAAATCAGACCAAGCATAATAAGTCAAGCACATGTAGCATTACCATAGTGTGGCCGACGCTAGGGTTGGTGGCAAGCAAATTGCACACCTCCTGATTCTTGTCGCCTAAGCAATTACAACTTCTCTTGTGGGTGGCACGTTGCCTAAAGAGCCCGAGTGGCTAGGTTTACAAAACCGGTCGCAAGCCGTGGTTAACCAAATAAAATTGACCCAAATAAAATTTTGATTGAAAAATTGAATATTTTTAAAAAGATATTAATTATTGTAAACACTTTGGTTTAAACATAATTTCAAAAGTCAAAATTTTTATCATCATTTTATGTGATTTTATGTTAATAAATACAGATTGCCAAAAACCGCGTGTAACACCCAAATTTTGGGTTTGGAATAAATTAGTGAAAAATTTGAACCAATGGGATCAATTTAAAACCAAAGATAAAATTTCAATTGCAATTGAAAATCGTATTTCTCTCTCTTCCTTCTTCTATGGGCATTCTACCGAGCACCTTGTGGGCAACTCTCTCCCCCTCCCTCTCTAGCCTTTTGTCCGCGTGACTTTGCCCTACTCTGTTGACTCTGCCACTCCGACATCGCCGCGCGCCACTGCTGCCTCTGCCGCGCCGTTCTTGCCACGCCCGCGCTGCACCCGTCACGTCGCGTCTTGTCGTGCCATGCCGCGCCGCTCGCGCCGTCCCATCCAGCGCCACGCCCGGCGTGCTCTTCTCTGTCCCCTTTAGGACCGCCGCTCCCGGCCACTCCGAGCTCGTCCGTGACCCCCTCCGCCCCTTGCGACACCCTATAACCATGGCCTAGCCACATGCCGTGCCATGAGCTTTTCCCCAAAGTTTTCCCCCCAAATTTTCCCCAATCGGTTGCCGTGCGAAACCTCGTCGAATCGGTGACCATACTTCGATTCTCTTCTCCTAGAGCTCCTCCGCGAACCTCCTAACCCATCCTCACTACCGATTTGTACAGGCCATCACCGGAGCACCACTACAGGAATCTCCCTCAATACCGAGGGCTAAAAACCCTCGCGATAAAGGAAGAAGCCCTCGTAATTTACTATTTACGAGGGCCGGCCCTCATGAATAGGACCTCGCATCCGCTCCCTGCAAATAACAACAGAACACGAGGGCATGGCCCTCGCGAATAGTTAATCGCGAGGGTTTTAATATGCCCTCGCAATTAACTGGCCTGCAGCTTTATCGCGAGGGTTTCCCAGCCCTCGCGAAAAGTATGCGGGGCCCACGTACCCTGGCGCGCGCAGGAGCTGTCCCTCTGCTATTCGCTAGGGCCAAATAGCCCTCGCGAATAGCCTCCCTGCTCACTATTAATCACGAGGGCTATTTGGCCCTCGCGAATAGCTTCCCTGCTCACTGTTAATCACGAGGGCTATTTGGCCCTCGCGAATAGCTTCCCTGCTCACTGCTAATTACGAGGGCTATTTGGCCCTAGCGAATAGATGTGCTGTATTTTTTTACGAGGGCCATTTAGCCCCCGCGAATAAGCGTATTCAGCAAAAAAAAAGCTTTTAAATATGAATTTGAAACAAATTTGAACAGCAGCAAACACAGCATATATATATATATATATATATATATATATATATATATATATATATATATATATGAGAAATGCTAGCGTACACCCCTGAGTACGGGAGATCCGTACTCCCAACGCGTTTTCGAAATCCGAGATTATTTTCGATCAATCAATCCGTTGATCTTGTTGTCTCATCGAAATGTAGCCGTTGACCAAGTTTCGAATTTTTTGAATTTTTACTATTTGTTTCGTATTTTCAAAAATCAGCCTTTCAATTAGTCGGTAAGCGCCCAAAAAGCTGATTTTTGAAAATAGAAAACAAATAGTAAATAAATTCAAAAAAATACGAAACTTGGTCACTGGCTACATTTCAGTGAGACGAACAAGATCAATGGTTCGGATTAGTTGTTAGGCATCTCGGATTTCGAAAACGCGTTGGGTGTACGGAGAGATCCGTACACCCCAGAGCACGCTAGCCATTCTATATATATATATATATATATATATATATATCAACATCCACATCCTCGACACATCGACATCCACACATCCTCGACATCCACACATCGACATCTACATCGACACATCGACAAAGCACAAAGCGTCGACATCCACACATCCACATCCTCGACACATCGACATACACATCCACAAAGCACAAAGCATATATCCGCATACACAACATTTCTAGCTACCATTATACATTTCTAGTCTCCATCTATCACGAATTGCTATCCGGATTAGGGAAGATGGAAGGAGTACCGTCCGGTGGAGGAAAAACCGAAGGAGCACTCTCTGGTGCAGGGAAGAGCGAAGGGCCGCTTAGTAGGCTTAGAAACCCGTCAGCCCCAGCATCCGCCCACTCGCGACGAGCATCGTGATCGACTCCATGGATCTGACTTGATGGAGCGGAGCCCTGAAAGCATTAAGAACTTACGTTTTATTTCAATTGACACTTTAGGTTAGACTCTGATGAAGTGACGACACTTACCGCATCTTGGGCCTGAACAAAGGGCCGCGGTCCCCCATTAGGTGAGTAACTAGAGCCGCCACCTTGATCAACCTGCCTGCTCGACCCACCCTGGACATTGGTGATCAATATAGTGTTAATGCAAATAAATGAGGATCTGATATAACTGATGAAAGGGGTTAAATGGGAATACCGCATTTAAATTGCCTCTCGAATGAAGCCTCATGAATTCAGCCCACCTTTGTTGTTGTTCTCTTTCCCACCGCTCCTGAGCCGCTCTTTGGTTCATCTCCATGGTTAATCTCAACTCATGGAGCTCTTTCCTATGTCACTCCTCTCTCTCCCTTTCCCTCTCCTCCGCCATCTCCTCTCCTCGCCATCTCCTCTCGTGAGCTCGTCTCATGGCAAGCGCCAAGACCTAGCATCGTGCATGAATCCACCGGACCGCAATGTAATAGTGTGGTTAGTATGTAGATGTCATGTAACACGGCGACCAAAGGAATGGAACAAATAAAGATCAAAGTCACCGATGTGGTCGGAGCCCATCCCATAGCGACTGCATGCGACTTATGCCCCATATGCGTGTAGATTACTTCACGCCCAAATCCTTCTCCGCGTAAGGGTCACCGTATCGGGCCGTATGCCTCCTTGTACGCTTGCACGCACTGCCTCAGATTCAAAATTACTGAAATTAGCAAGTTAAGTAGTGATAAACATTGTAATAATGATATGGATTGCACTTACAATCTTGTCTTGCGCGTGTGGTGCAACGACTGGATTGGGAGCTTCTCGTTTTGCCTTCGGTGTCATTGCCCTCCTGTAGGATTCCAAGGCACCTATATCATATCTTCCCCAGCCCTCTCAGACTGCATCACATTGTGGTTGTGGGTCATAGAGAAAAAACATAAAAAATAAATTAAAGAATTGCTCATTACCTCTTTCTTTCTGAAAAATGGCAGGGACCACCTCCCGATGTACTTGACGACTCCTTGCGCCGCCTGGTTGAGTCTGGATTGTTGAGACTTGGCCTTGAACTCTGGACTATTCCAATAATGGCCAAGTCCATCCCAAGCTTCCGGACAGTTTTGGACCCACACAGGACGCACTTCAGAGTACTGATCAGGGGTTAAGTACTTGTCTGAAGCCTCCGTGTCAGTGAGCTCCTCGCCATGCTCTCTCCTGTATGTTGATATGTGTGTCAAACAACATTACTGGCATTGTGAAGAAAAGTTGTGATTCAACTTACTTGTACCAATCCTTGATCGCACCGAGACGTGTCCATCGCAGCTGATCCCAGAAAAGACTCTTGGCCTTGATGTCAATGACATTGTCGAAGTCCGAGTGGGTGAGGGGCTCACGAGGTCGAAAATGTGTCTTAAAACAAATGGAAAACATATTGTTAGCGTACGGAATAATGAAAGTATTTCGAAGGATGGAGAGGCTTACCCAAAATTCACGAACACACTCTGAGGCAGCCGACACCTGACCTTCTTGCACAATCTTGTAGTCATCCCAGGTGATTGCTGGACGGGTCCGGCCGTCCTCTTCCACCATCCTAGGATAGTGCAGTTTGAGCAGCCTTGAAAGTACGGAAGCAGGCTGGGTCTTGAGACGTGTGTCGACTGTAGCCATGTTGCTGTACAAGTTCGAGAAGAGTTAGCCGTTCACAAGGATAATAATATATGGAGTTAACATTTTATCGATTAGAACTTACCCGTCCCCTAAGATGTCAATTGCGACACGCATATTTGTATCTTGCGAGCCTCGGCATCTTATTGGGCCCTCTTCTCTTCCTTCGGCCCGAGTGGCGGCCGGCCGGGTAGACCTCGCCTCCTCAAAGCCACCCTGCTCATGACCACTGGAGTCATGACCTACCTCGTGACCACTAGAATCCTGACCTGCCTCGTCCTGACTTGCCTCCTTACCCATGTCCTGACTGATGAACCTTCTGATTGGCATCCTGCAGAATGAAATAGATTATCTTCATAATAATAATAAAAAATAAGTTAAACTTGAAATTAAATAGTTTTATGTAAATAATGTACCATACATCTAGCAGTAGTTCGCATCAACATCGAGTGAGTCGATGTCCTCGATAGGATTATTGTTCGCATGTTCATCGCCCTGGATAGGATCCTCGGGGTCTTCTTGGCCTTCTTCGTCGACAGTTGCAACATCTTCGTTGATGCTAGCAACTAGATTGTCGAGGCCCACTCCAGCATCAATCATAAACGTGTTTTCTAAAAATTGATTTTGAATTGGACCATCTGGCAATCTCCCATGTGGTCTAACTTTGTATACAACCCACCAATTCTTTAGATCGGCTTCCTCTTTTTTGAGACTGCCCTTTATTGGATGCTTGCATGGATATGACAGGTAGTACACTTGCTCAGCTTAGTTAGCTAATATGAAAGGATCGTATCCTTTAAGTCGTGAAGTATGTTTCACTTCTGTTAAGCCAAGCTCGGTCGTGTTCAGAGACCTCTAACAGATCGAACCATTCGCAATGAAAAGAACTACCAAGAACTTTTGCTTCCTTCAAATGTCGGCTCGATTATTTGTTGAATTATACCGTAGTAATAGAACTTATCTTGCCCTTCCGCTTGGCCTCGCAGACAACATAGCTATTTATCGCTCGCAGATTAGGCTTTGATTGCTCATGCTCATGAACTAAAGCGGAACCCATTGATATCATATGTCCCATGGACCGTGACACGTGTTGAACATCCACGCGACATGGTACGTAGATCATTGTGTACACTAGGATTTTGCTTGCACTGTGTTTGAAAATAAAAGAAGTTAGAACTATGTGTCGAAGAACATACATTAGACCTTATTTTATAATTAAGACACTTACATATTTCCAGAACCAAGACAGAAAGAAGTTAGGTCCGCCGTTGCCATCACCTCTTTCCTTCAAGGCCTTAGGCTCGTCCAGTGTAGGACTCCTTCTTCCTTTCCAGTAAGTTGACACGAATTCTCTAAAAGATATGTGTTAACTAAAATACGAGTTTACAGAAAAGTTAACACGAATTCTCTAATAAAGCAACAACGACTTACAATTCAATGTCGCGAACTTCCTCCATATTCTCAAAAATGTATAATACTGCTACAAAATTGTCCCGCTGAGAAATCTCTTGTCTTCTGCTCTTCCCGACTGGAGTTCCTTGAACATCAAATATTTTTAGATCAGATTCAACCTTCCGACCATGTGTGTTGTACCTCGGTATAACGATATTCACATTATGTTCCCTTACTAGATATTTGTTCGTGAAATTTGTGATCTCTTGAATTTGGTAAGCCTCGGCAATTGATCCTTCAACATGGGCCTTGTTTTTCACATTTGTCTGGACAGTTTTTAGTCGGCGTTCCACGGGATACATCCACCTCCCATGGACTGGCCCTCCAAGCAGTGCTTGAGTAGGTAGATGGATAAGAAGATGTTCCATTGGATTCCAGAAACCAGGGACATATATCTTCTCTAACTTGCAAACGAGCACCACAACATCTTCCTCTAACTTCTTCAAATCTGTCTTGCTTAGATTTTTAGCGTACAACTTTCTGTAAAAGAAACTCAATTCAGCAAGAGCCGTCCATACTTCATCAGGTACATATCCCCGAAACATGACCGGTGATAGATCTCTCATGAAGATGTGGAAGTCATGGCTTATCATACCATGTATCTTGCCGACGTCGACATCCACACCACGGACAAAGCTTGACGCGTACCCATCAGGGAATCTAACCTTTTCACGAAACCATTCTAGAACCTCTTTCCTTTGTGCCTTTGTTAAGCAGTACGGTGCCTTTGGTTTCATCCTTTGTCCTTCTATCATGTTAAACGTTGGCCGATCACATAGAATTTCAGTGTCCAGTCGAGCTTTGACATTATCTTTACTTTTACCGGCTATGTCCAAGTTCATGGCCCAGATGGCTTGTACTACATTCTACTCTTGATGCATTACATCAAGATTGTGAGGTAATAGCAAATCCTCTGCATATGGAAGGGAGTACAGACTGCACTTATGTGTCCAATGATGAATAGTTCCGTAGCCCTCATATTCAGTTCAATTTTTTTCATTTATCTTTAGGGTTGAATGCCAGGCTTTGACTTGACCAACTGTGAGGCTCACGTTTTCGACCTTTTGCAATGGTATTTTTGTGAAATTTATTCTTCTGCTTTCTGAATGGATGATCTGCCTTCAAAAAATCTCCGTGGCAGTCAAAGAAGCTTGCCTTTCCGCCGTGTGTGAGCGTGAATGCCACGGTATCACCCATGCATATCGGACAAGCTAGTTTGCCGTGCGTGATCCAGCCAGAGAACATGCCGTATGCAGGAAAGTCATGAATTGACCACAGATAAGTAGCTCTCATGAAAAATTAGAGTTTGTAACTTTGTCATAAGTCATAACTCCTGTTTCCCACAACTCGTTCAACTCGTCTACTATTGGCCGCAAAAATAGATCCAAATTTCTCCCAGGACTTTTCGGACCAGGTACTATAAGTGAAAGAAACATAAATTCGTCCTTCATTTGTTGAGATGGTTTTAGATTGAGAGGGATACTAAAGACCGGCCAGCAAGAGTATGATCGAGCATTCATATTGAAAGGTGTGAACCCGTCCGTGGCAATCGCGAGACGCACGTTTCGTGGTTCTGCTGCAAAATCGGGATGTTTCCGATCAAAATGCTTCCAAGCTTCTCCATCTGATGGGTGAACTAACACATTAGGTTTTCGTTTGTGCAACTTGTGCCATCTCATGCTCTGGGATGTGTCTTCTGTCATGAAACACCGTTGGAGGCGGTCTTTCAACGGGAAGTAACGCAACACTTTCTTCGCCACACTAGACCGAGACTTGTTGCCATTAGAGTCTGTGATCTTGAAGTATCGCGACTTTCCACAATGATCACACCAGGCCTTCTCTTCATCATCTTTGTAATACAACATGCAAAGATTTTCACAGTAATCTATCTTCTCATATGGCATTCCTAAACCCGACAGTAGCCTTCTACACTCATACCAGGTCCTGGGCATCTTATGTCCTTCTAGGGGCATCACACCAACTAGCCAACATCTCATCAAAACATGCGATGGACATGTTGAACTTGGACTTCACAGCCATCATACGTGTCAAATGAGAAAGGACCGCCACCGACGTTGCATCGTGCAAAAGGTCATTTTACCGAGTCTACAAGTTTAAAGAAATCAGCCATGCACGGCTGCGAATCCTGTTCGTCACCCCCATAATCTTGGCCAATATCAACAATCATGTCCTCCATCAGGTCTATTTCATCAAAACCTTCGGGGGGTCCAAAGAGTTCAACCTGGGCACGATTACTCTCCCCATGATACACCCACCGATGGTAACCAACCTTAAATCCATTCTTCACTAAATGCATCTTCATTTCGTCACGAGTTCTCTTCCGACAGTTACCACATTCAGCACAAGGGCAACGGGCAGGGCCTTGCGCCCCTTGGAAAGCTCGGGACACGAATTGACGAGTCCCCTCAAACCATGCATTTATGGGTCGTCCGTTCGCCTCCCACCCATCGTACATCCATCTCCTTTCTTCTTCCATTCCTTCACGAACAAGTAGAGACATATACGTACTTGCGTCAAGGGTTTTAACACTTGGCTAATTAGGAAGGCTTCTAAACCCACCCACGAATGGCCGTTCGAGTACGATGCGTCGTATCACCCGTGGATTCGAGAAGAAATTTCGGCAGCATAACCCTTCTAGTTCCCCATGTGCAAGTACGGTCGGGGTATCATTTTTAATACACCAACACTTATATTATGTACTGGAGAACCATACGGTTATGCAACCGAAATCTCGTCTCAAATCCACGGCCGACACGACACATCCTACTCAAACGGTCATTCGTGGGTCGTCCATCGGGCGCCTAAACGGGTCGCCCATCGATGATTCGAACGTGAATCACACTTCGTAATGAAACCTAACGAATCACCGTCTGGTTTCATTACGATTTATGCGTTCCCGAACGGGTGACGTACGGCTAAGTTACATGCACACTAAACCGTTAATTGTAAACGCCCATAGTTAATATACATAATATAATCGCATATAGTCAACTCTAAACCCACAGCCCTCGTGCTTAAGCCCATGCACCGCCCTCGTAACTAACCATTCAAACAGAAAAAGCATTCACATGCAGCCCTCGTAACTAACATTCAAACACAAAAAACGCACGAAGAAACCTTTCCCGTGGACGGGGGTGCGGCGTTGTGGTGCGGGGCTCCTCCGCACCTCGTGCTACTGCTCGTCGTGGTGCGGGCCTCCTCCTCACCTCCTCTGCAAATACGGCGAAGCGCGAGATAGCGACGTGGAGGTGGGGCGGCGATCTTGGGGCGGTGGCGGGAGATGGGAGGGATGGCGGGCGAGGCGGAGGCGGCGAAGCGGCGGCGGGCGGCGGCTGCAGCAGCGCGACGGGCGGCGCTGGCGGCGGCAGCCGGGACGGCGGGGAGATGGGAGCGGCAGCGGCGGCGGAGGCGAGAGCGGCGGCTGCAGCAGCGCGCGCGGGCGGGCACGGGCGGGAGGGCGCCAGCGGCGCGGGCGGCGGGGCGGTGGCGGAGCGGCGGTGGCGGGCGTGGTGGCGGCGCGGCGCGGAGCGGCGGCGAAGCGTCGGCAATAAAGCGCGCAGCCGCGAGCGCAACAGCGTAAGCGCGGACGGGCGGCGGCGGCGGCGCGGGCGGCGGCGACGCGCGGCGGCGGCGGTGACGGGCTAGGGCGGCGCGGCGCTCAGGCTTTGGGCAAATTTTTGCCCAAGTCCGAGTGGATCGTGAGATCTATATCCGAGAAAATCGCGAGGGCCAAAAAGCCCTCGTAAACAATAAATCGCCGCTCTTTCGCGAGGGCCAGATGACCCTAGCGATTACGAAACAGTGATTGCCGTGTGGGCCCCAGATGCTGCGCACATGCTGTCGATATGCCAACTAATCGCGAGGGCTAGCTAGCCCTCGTGAATAATTACTCACCGCCCACTTTTTGCGATGGCTGCCTAGCCCTCGTGAATAACAAACACTCACTGCGCTGTGGGCCCATGTCTGTCCGAGAGGAGACAGCACTAATCACGAGGGCCACGTAGCCCTCGTGAGATAGGCTGGTGTGAATTATTTCGAGGGTTCAGTCTGTGGCCCTCGTGTCTATAGGCATTTAAATACGAGGGCTGTATTAGCCCTCGCGTATAATGCATATATACGAGGGTTTTTCGGAGAACCCTCGCTACTAATAAATTTTCTCCTACACTTCTACCCTCAAATTATTTTTAAAAAAATACCAAATAATAGTTTAAAATATGTTTGAGTTACTACTATTCTTTAATGCACCATTTTTTGCAATAGAAAAAAAAAACATCAAACGAATTTTTCTGATATTATCTCTTTCTTATCTCACACTACGAACTTACCGATATACTAAACATTCTAGTAGACATTTTGAAAATTCATTTCACCAAATTATATAATACGCTATTTATGAATTACACGCATTACGCATTACCCGTTACACACTATTTAACACTTGTCTCCTCCGGGACCGATGATGACTCCGTCGTTTGTCTCTCGGAGTCGAATTTGAGGGAGAATCCTTCACGGTATACCGGAGTTAGCCAAGTTTCTGCGGAAGAACTAGGTAAGACAAGAAAGTGTGGGAGATTTAAGGCTAACAGAGGTTTTTGGTTTTCAATTTGTAGGCCTTTTAGTCACGAGGGTTGGACTAGGACCCTTGGTAGTAGTTGCTGAGGCATCCTTATATGTGTTGCAAATACTGTGGTATAAGAAGATTACTCAAGTAATTCACACTGAATATAACATAAACAACAAACATACCATGAAATATAGTCAAAATCATGAATTCTACAAGTTTATGCAAAAGGGCATATAAATCCATGATTAACAATAACCCAATAAACATGGTACCAATTGAACTCAACAAAATCAGCATATAGCTCAGATTTAATTGAATAAAGATTTGCTCTCAGATTGCTTTAACGGGTTGCTAATCAAGTTAGCCTTCCAACGATTAAAGATGGCTTAATATCACAGGTTATTAAATCTAAAAATTAAGGATATCAACCCTAGGACAGTACTGCTCCAGCACAAATGAATCAAAGGCTTCTATATATGTATAACCAAGAGACAGCAGGATGCACTATATAGTGAGAGATCAATCTAGCTGTTCGGCCAGTTCCAAGCAGCCACAAAACTGAGCCAAACAGCAGCACAATAACACACTGCACAAACTAGTATTCAGTCCATAACAGTACTAGTTCTCCAGGTTAAGAAATATATGAAGTGCAGCAGTTAATTGACCAGTTATGCCAGCATCAATTACCGGATCATACACATAGAGCCACCAAAGTGAAACACTAAGAGCAGTACTTATCTAGGTCTAACAAATCCTTTACTTAACAGATTAATAAGCCTCAAATAAATGCAATCATCATCGAGCAACTCAAGCCCACAGAAACAGTGCACATACCCTAATCGGAATTAGCCTCTATTCAAACGAAAAGGTCCCCAAATTACCGATTGGCCTGCTGCACAAAGGAAGAAACCGAAGTACTTACATAGGGCCAAATCCGAGTCGGCAAAGAAGCAAGCAGTGGCAAAGCGTGCCCAAGGCACTGTCCCAGAAAACAGATCGCCGTGCTACGTAGCACCACCAACGAAATGGATCGGAGATACGATGCCGTCACTCCCCACCACGGACAAGCCGAGGAGCTTGGCCCGAGGAGCAAGGAAGAGCAGCACGGCAATACGACGATCACCCCGCGGCCTACGGGTACCAAGGACGAACGAGGAGGCGGCACCTCAGTGGACACCGGTGGCGAGGACGCCGAACCCCGGCGAACAGAGGCAAAACCTCAGGAGCACGAGTGTGAGCGAAAGGGAATAAGCTCAGCCAAAAACCAACCGAACCAAGAGAGAGGAGAGGGACTTCCCCATATAGGCGACGTCGGCGCAACCAACTCCGAGAACGCCGCCAAGACGCATCGCGCAAGACGCAGCCCAGCTGTCGGGAGGCACGAACGGCCGCCGCCGCCGCCGCCAGCTAGGGTTCGGGTTGAACCCGACCCAGCCGCAAAAGCCAGCCGCAGCTGGCCTCCTCCTCTGCCTCTTAACCGGCCTAAAGGGCCAAATGGGCTAGGCCCAGCACGGGCAAAAGCCCAACAATTCGCGAGGGTCATATTGGAGCGAAGATATTTCCCGGAGGAATATGTGGAGAATATTCTCTCTCGGAAATGTGTCTTGTAGTGTGTGTGTTGTACACCACTCATCCTCAAATGAAAGGTGGAGATGGGCTCTAGGTGTTAGGGCATCTCACCCATGGGCTATAAATAGAGGTGGAGGGGAGCACCTCCTCCTCATCCCCTTAGAGCTGAAATTTCAGAAATAGAGAGGGTGAGTTGGGTGTGTAAGGGTGGCACTTAGAGTGCTTGTGACCACATCGAGTGTGGTTTGTAATCCCCAACTCCTATGCAATGAAATCTCTCATCTTCATGATCATCTTGTGTTGATTTGCTCCAAGTTTTTCTTTCTTTTGATTTTCCTTTTTGAAGCTCTTATTTGGAGATGAGTCTTGGTGATTTCTTGCTGGTTCATCATGATCTATGATTCCTTGAGGTTGCTAATATGATTTTCCACACTCTTTGCAACCATATGAGAGGCAAGAGATCAAGTTCTTGACTTGTTGCAAATCTGTCCAGAAACTTTCATCCGCGTAATAGTCAGTAAAATATTTTTAGAAAAATCTAAAAAAATCATTTTGGGATGCTTCTAGTTGGAAAAGATGCGTGACTCATATACCCATCTGTGGTAAAAATTTGAAGTCCACTAGTTGCTCCATTTGGGAGCTATGAAGTGAAAACCGAGCCCTAAACTTTCTGCTCAAAGTTCTTGACTGCTCTTGGTGTTTGATTTGTCATCTTTTCTGTGGACGGATTCTCGAGATGATTTTTGGTGGAGTGCTTCACGACTCATTGTTGCGTAGGGAGAAACATTCCCATAATTTTTGGAGCACTAGAAAGCCATCATCTCTCTGCTTCAATTAGAAACAAACTCTGAAGAATCTGCTTTTGCTTTCCAGAAAGCAGCTTGGGTTGTTTGATTTTTCATGATTTTTCTGTAAGGAGTTTTGAGGAGATTTTTTGTGGAGTGCTTCACGACACATTTACACATAGGGAGAAAAATTCCCACAATTTTTAGATCAGCAGAAAGCCACCAACCTCCTGCTCCATTAGAGGACAAGTTATGAAAGAATCTGCTTTTGCTTTTCTGAAAGCCACTTTGGTCATTTGGCTTTATCTCCTTTCCTAAAGCAAGATCTGAATTGATTCCTCTCTTTTGAACACTTGACAACCAGGATTGTGTTTTCAAAATCCCAAATATTTCATGGCTCTCATGCACCCAAGTGAAGGGTACACATAGTTGTCAAGTTGTTCGGGTTTTTGGTGGAAACGTCGAAAAATGTTGTGGCGTCTATTCACCCCCCCTCTAGTCACCTAGCTCGGGTCTTCAATTGGTATCAGAGTAAGGTCAGCTCTTTCTTGATCTTCACCGATCCGAAGAGCCGGCGACTACAACGGGCTTTCATGTCGATGTCTACTACTTCCTTCTACAGTCGTCTTCTACCACTTCATCGTCAATGGTAAGTGAGGTGAGTCACCTAGCATCTTCCGCCCCTATGTGATTGATTGCCTTGCTAGGTAGCTCTCTTTGTGTGTGATTTATGTGATGCCTCGTTTACCATGTGCCTTGGTTTCTTACTGGTGCTTGCCTGCCTAGGTGTTTGAATTAAATTTAACATCTTGCTATCTTGCTATATGAATTGTATTGCCTATCTCATCAGCTTGATTCTTATATCATGGAGTAGGTAATGTTTTGTTCTCTGGCTAGATGATTTAGTTTTTCTTTTGTAGGCTTGCTTGTATCATCTCTCTAATATGCAATTAATTTTGCTAGAGCTAAATTGTTGTGGATTATCTTGTCAGATGCTCTAGATATGCATGTTGGATAAAAAATTGCTTTGGATTTGTTTGATCTCTCTCTTATGCAATTAAATTTGACTTGAGCTATATTTAGTTAAAATTCATGTCAATGCTCAAGTATGTGCCTAATTGTTGATGATTGGTTTGATCTCTCCATTTTAGGCAATTCACATTTGCTAGAGCTAAATTGTTGTTGTTATCTTGTCAAATGCTCTAGATATGCTTATTGGTTAATAATTGCTTTGATCTAGGGCTATCTAGTGCAGTTTATTTGACTAGGGCTACATTCAGTTGGTCACCTACTTTTTTTGTCATATATGCCCTTGCTTGTGCTTATTTGCTAATAACTGCTTTACATGGTGTGTCGTGGTGTTGGATCTAAGGCTGTGCTTGCTCTTTAATGTATATATATTGATGCTATGGTTATCGCTGAGTCTGCTTTTAGCATCATGGTCATGAGCACATCCTTATTATTGCATCTTTTGCCTTGCATTGCCCTTTTGCGCTTAGAGTAGAATTTCTCTTGAGGGTGTCTTTGCTTGGTAAGTTAGATGCTCTGTCGTGCTTGGGTTACATGCATTGCCTCTGTCCTTTGCATGTGTGCGGCTTAGGCCGACTTTGGACACTATGCTTGTGTCTTTCTTGTGTCCAGATGATTTTCTTTTTGGAGCAGAATATGTTGTCTATGCGCATTGTGATATTGCTCCTTTGTGGAAAGATGGACACTTTGTGGTAGTTTGCCCTTCTGGTGTCTAGCTTGTACTTCAAGCTTATGCGATGATGTCTATCAGTGTTCATTGCCTCTCTTATGGTGTGATTCACTAAAGGCTAGCATATGGTTTTGATTTTCACCTAGTGGAGTGGATTTGGATTGACTTATGGACTTGTGTTTGTTTGAGTTTCATTCTTAGTCCATGAGCTCTCTTGAGGCGTCATCTTTGCCGTTGGAAAGTAGTGCTCAATCACGGTAGGATTTGCAGGTAACCGTGTTGGCATATGTGATGCTTTCTTAGTTCCTCGAGGATCGTTTCGTCGCTTCTCAGTGTTGGCACTCGATGTGGTTTCCGAGTTGGCCATTGTGACTTGCTTCCAAAGGTTTGTATTTTATTGCATAACCATCATGTGCATCATGTTAACCTGCACGTGCTTTCACTTTCGACTGCTTCTTGTTTCTCTCCATAGGTGTTAGCTTCATGTGTATGGTACTTGGGCATCTGCACATCCATGGTGAGCTATATCATTTATCCTCATATCTGTGCCACATTGATCACCTTCTGGATATGTTGTGGTTGCTCCTAAGCTCCCATGTGTATTATATGTACATTGCTAGGACTTGTTAAGTTTTTATTTCTCTTGTGTGTTCCGGCAAGTGCATTCCCCTGCTCATGTATTGTGTTCATCGTATATACCCTGTATTCATGAGTTTTGTCTAGCATGTGCTCTTCATGGTATATCCTATCCATGCTTCCTCTTGGTATGAACACCTGTTTCAACTGTTGGCATGTGCTTCACATTGTTAGTACTTCGCCTAGATGAGTGTCTTATCTCATGTACTCTTAGATGTCATATGTCCTTGTAAGTTTTCTCCCTAGGTATGGATGTCTGCCTTCCTTGGGCACGGATTGTGTCTTCCCCCGGGCATGGGTATCTGCCTTCTTGCTTACTTGTGTGGTTATTGTGTCTAAGATCATGCGGATATGTGCACTCATTCTGAGCCAGTAGTATCAATGCTTGCATTTTTGCCATGATTCATGTATATTGCTCATGCTTTGTTTGTATCTAGTAGCATGTTATTTTTCACTGTAGCATATCTTCATGTATATGCTCATTGCCATGCTTAGGGTAGTGCATTGATTCACTTTGATTTGGCATGGTGTAGGTCTTCATGTTTGGCATGTGCCTCATTAGCTTGTTTACTACTTTGCATAGACAAGACTGCTTTGTCCCATGTACTCTTAGGTGTCTTATATCCTTGCAAGTTGTCGCCCTGGGCATGGTTATCTGCCTTTCCCTAGGCATGGGTATCTGCCTTCCTGCTTGCTTGTGATTGTGGTTATTGTGCCTAAGACCATTTGGATGCGTGGACTTCGTCTAAACCTATAGTAAAAATGCCTTTGTATTGCCATTATCATATTCATGCTCTAGATAATTCTTTGCCACACAACATGCTTGTTTCGTGTCTATTCTATGCCCAGGAACTGGTTTTGTCTCATCCCAGTTTCGAAAGCATAGATTTGTTTTGATGCATGTGTGTAGGCTTGGCGAGGAGGAGACCACGTTGTTCCAGGATCTGGCTGGGGCGATGCAACAAAGAAAAGGGAAGATACTTGCTAGATGCATAAGACCATGACCTTGGCCTAGGCAGCAAAAGGCAGGGAGGCCTTTCTTTCTAAGTTGAGCAGATGCGGCCGGAGCGACCTCAACTAAGCAAGGAAGAGGAAGGCTTCTGTAGGTCGCATAAGACCATGACTTCGGCCTAGGCAGCGCGATGCAGAGTGTCCTTCAATTTCTGGCTGAATGAGGATCGGCTTGCTTTTCTTCCTATACTTTCTGGATCCAATGCAAGTCAGCTACCACTACTTCGCCTACAAATAACAAGGTAAATGTTGCTTCTTCTTGGCTTGGAGATGCTTCGGTTCATCTATCGCCATACTTTCTTGTGTGATGACGTTGGATCCCATGTGGTGGGACTGCTTTCATGTTCAAGGTGCTGATTGTGTTGTGGATCATGTATTTGTATGTTTGTGGATATCCCTTGTGATCATATTGTCATATATTGTGATATTATGCTCTTTTGTCTGCTGAGTGGATGTCCAGTTTATAGGGGAGATGCTGCCGAATTTTTCTGTGTTTTAGGGACTTAGTTGCTTTCCGGTAGCTTAGCTTTTTCCTCCCTTAGCTTGAGCAGTGTTTTCCAGCTTGCTCCTTTTGAACTGGTATTTCTTCATTTGGTTCTTGTGTAGTTCAGATAATAGTTTTTGTGCTTAATATTGACATAGCTGAACTTTAACCAATTTTATGCTAAAATGTGACCAACTAGTTGAGGGGGAGCTAGTTTTGTATATTTGTGCTTTTGTTCTCTTTTCTTACATTTGCATTTGCATTGTGGGCTTAGTTCTTAGATAGGATAGAGAGTCAGCACTTCTTTAGACACTGCTTCTTACCCCATAGGTTGCTATCATGCGTGATTAGCAATGTCCTCTACTCTAACTAGATGAGTACCCATAGGTTTTAGGTCTAATTGGTGTTGGGCACCTTGGGTAGACATGATCTGTGTTTAAGTCTCTCTAGTAGTCGAGTCGTAGGCTTGCTTTCCTATTTTTGTAGCTTGGGGTAGATGAGAGAGTGTTTGAGCCTTAGAGCCATCTGTCTCTCATCTTTGCTTTTAGGCTGTCCATGTGAGGATCTCCATTTTCTTATCCCTCCTTCTGTTTTCTCTGGGTAACTCTTTGGTTGAGGGGGACTTTTGGAGATTTCTTTGCTCTTTGCACTTATGGGAAATATTTCATTTGATTTTCAGGATGCCCATTTGTGCTTTGTGGTCTTTAACTCCTTTCAGTTGCATTTGGTTCTTGTGGAGTTCTTTCGGTGCTTCATTTGTATCAGCTTTTAAACTGGTATTTTTGAACCAAATTTTGAGCTAAAATTTTGACTCACATGATGAGGGGGAGTTTTTGATCATTTTTTCTTTAGCATATAGACTTCTTTTGCTTTTTGGAGCTTTGTCCATTATGCTTTTGAATTTAGGCTTTGCAACATGCCGTGACTATTCGCATTTCAGCTTGTGCTAGCTCGTTCAATTGGCGTCTAGTCCACGGTTTCAAAAACCGTCGGTTAACCGCGGTTAACCACGGCTAACCGCGCCTCCGCGGGGGCCCGGCTCGGTAAATCGGTGGTTTAGGGTTTAGGGGTTTGATCAAAATTCGTTTAAATAAATTTTGAATATAAAATATACATAAAATTCCTAAAAATACTATTAATCATTCTAAGCATTTTGGCTTAAATAAAACTTTAAAATTCAAATTTTTAATGTGTATTTTAATGAAATTTAGTCATTTTCATTGAGTTTGACATTTTTTTCGTCACAAACCGCGGCTAACTGCGAGAAACCGTCGGTTAACCGCCAAAAATCGTGGCTAACCGCGAACAAAACCGGGGAGACGGACTTTTGAATTTAGGGCAAAAATCGTACGGAACCGCCAGTAAACCGCGGTTAACCGGCTCCGCGCCATTGCCGGCTCGGAGAACTCCGTCGGTTTTGTTAACCCTAGTCTAGTCCAAAAATTGGGATTGTTTTTGGTTTTCCAAAACTTCGATGTGGCATAAGATTTTCACTCTCTGAATATTGTTGCTTGATGAGGCCCTTGCAGTCTTCCTTCAGTCATCTTTGCAACTTGGTGAAATCTTTGTTGGTCAAATCTTGCTCTTGTAAATTGAAAAACCAAAAATATACAATTTCAAGTTTTGGAGAGCTCTCACCGGTCATCCTTCACGAGATAGCTTGCCATTGCACACAAGAGGCATGAACTTGGAAGGACATCGGATAGCCAAGACGAGTGAATCCTTCAGTGTAATGCTGGGCACCGTCGGCCATTGGTGTGAGGCTAGAGGCTCTCCCGCCTAATTTCAACAAAATATTTGCAAGAAAACAAAAAAAAATGAAAAATGCTAGTTAGTTGAGCTGTCGATTTGTAACTACATTGTTTTCAACTGGTTGCATGTGGTGTTCTATCGAAGCCGTCTTGATGCCTTGTTAGGCCGCGGAATTTGATTGTGATTTTCTAAGCCACGTCTTCTAATATGAAAATCAATTTGCTAGCATCTTTTGAACTTGCGAGCACCGAACTAAAATTGCATTGCTTCGAGTCTCTTTGCCATGTGCTTCACGTTCAATTGGATAATTTTCAAAGCTCCATAGGATTGCATATGCATTGCATTTTGTATATTTGCTTATCCTCTAAATTTCTTGATGCCTATATTGACAAAAGGAGGAGAATTGTTTGAAAAAGGCATCAACTGGTTTTCTTGCGAAATAGGGGGAGAATCCTTTTATTGGGAGACTTTGATTCTCATGTCTTGGATATGGCGAACAATTGTTTCTTTCATTTGATCCAAGCATGATCGGCATTTCACAAATGCTTCTTATTTTTCATTTTCAAAAACTTCAAAAACCTTTATCCAAAGATTTGTCAATATATTCATCAAGGGGGAGTGTTGAGACCCATGTGGTAGGTCCCCTTGTGTTGTGATGAATATATGTGACGGGTTTGATTTTGATGTGATTTTGAAGTGCTTTGAGTAGCATTTGGTGAAACAGGCACGAGTTGAATGCCTGGCGGACGGTGTCCAATGCCGACTGGACACGTCGAGTTGTGTCGGGTTTTCGTGTTGTTGAGCGAGACCGGACGTTGTCCGGTAGGGTCGTGTCAGGGTGACACGTGTTGATGCTGAGCTTTCCTGTGGATGATCTTATGTTGTGCTAACCTTGCAGAAGAGGTAAGGTGTATCGTTTTGGTATGTGTTCACCTCTGTGATGCAGGTACCGGTGGGTACGCGGCTGATGCTTCACGGGGACAGCTGGAGGCTGGTGCGTCCGGGGGCGTGCAGGCGACCCGGTCCGATGACCTGGCAGTTACATGAGGTGTTGTACTCGAGAAGCCTCGCCATGTCAAGGAGTCCGAGGCAGCTGGATGCTATGGCGTCGGTAACCATGGTGGCGAAGCTGGTCAGTCCGGTAGGCCTAGGCATGGGCTGGCGACCGAGGATGTTGCGCGGTAGGTTCTGGGTTAGCTGGTATCAAAACCTTGGTTCGGTTCTGGGTTACCCGGTGGTAAAACCCTGTTCGGTTCTGGGTTATCCGATGTGTGAGAAACCCTGTCAGGTTCTGGGTTAGCCCGTGAAAAACCCTGGTTCGGTTCTGAGTTAGCCGGTGTGGTTAAAATCCTGGAGGTTACGGGTTAGCCTCTGCGAGAAAACCCGGTGCGGGCCCTGCGTGGCTCGGTACCGAATATTTCCGGGATGCCGGAATATTCGGGGAATATTCCCTAGGGTGGCTATATAAGGAGAGGGGGTGGAGGCTTGGGAAGCCAATTCCACCACCATGTAGCCCTAGGTGAGAGGTGTGAGGAGAGGGGGAGAGAGGGGTCTCTCCATGGTGTGTAAGGTGGACAAAAATCCAGAAAATAAAATACCAAAAGTTCTAAGTCAGTTTGTGTCTCTTGCATATTTTATTACTTGCATTTAATTTGTGTGAGAGAAATTGGAGAGAGAGATGGGATGAACAGCTAGGTTTTCCCGTCTAGCCGCCACCCCCAAATGCCCTTTCTCCTGTTCACGTAAGTGCATCCTCCTGTAGCCTGATTTGGGGGAGAGATGAGAGGGCGAGTTTGGAGAAACTAGCACTATAGAGAAATCAAAGGAGCTGCCTTGCAGGGATTACAAAACCGCGGCTAACCGGTCGAAAACCGCGATTAACCGGTGAACCGGTGGGGGTCGGTTTAGGGAAAACCGGCCGGTTAGGTTTGAATTTAAATCAAATTTGGTTCAAATTTGAAAATCGGTGAAAAAATCTGAAAAAATTCCATAAAATAGTAAACGTTATTATATGAGTATTGGCTGAAACAGAATTTGAAAATTTGAAATATTTATGCGTTTTTCGTTTGATATGAATAAAAATAATTAAATAAATAAATGGAGAATATGCCAATATGCCCCCATATATGCCTCCTTCGGACTCCTACCCGTGCCGACACTCCCCAGACCGAGCGCCCTGCCTCCCCACTTTCCCCAGCGCCGCTCTTCTCCTCATCTCCCGAAGTCCCAACAAGACGGCTAACCGGCGAATCCGTCTGCTAACCGGTGAAACCGAGCGGCTAGCCGGTGGATCCGTAGCTAATCGGCGCGAATTGACCTCCATGGCTGCTAGCCGGAAGATCTGGGCGGTTAACCGGTCGGCTTGCTTGCGATTAGCCGAGGTACGCGACGGCGTCGGCGTCTTGAACATGGCTGGCGGCGGGCGCCAATGACTAGCGGCGACGGCCAATGACTAGGCGAGCTAGCCGGTCGGCTAGCCATTTTTTGTGGCTCTGGCCGTGGCCGTGGCAACCCCCTCTTTTATCTTTTATTTTATAAATGCGCCGTATGGTTTATTTGATAATTGCACAATGTTTGTATGGGTTACGTAAAGATTACGATTAGGCTTGTATGGATTAGGTAAAGATTAGCGATCCGATTTGGCTTTATTTGATAAATACTTGTATGCTTTATTTAATAAATACTTGTATGCTTTATTTGATAAATACTTGTATGATTTGATAAATACTTGTATGCTTTATTTGATAAATACTTGTATGCTTTATTACGAAAATATTTTGTGTTGCCATGCAAAGGAGACGCCGAACTAATGGCGGATGAATCTAGCGATCCGGTTTGGGAGTATGGTCTGAAAGTGAAAGCGGGTTTAAATGCAATTTCGCAAAGAAACCAAAGCGGAGGTGGCGCAAGCAGATTTAAGCACCACTTGGCGGTCGTGGCAAAGAATGTGAAACCTTGTAAATCAGTCCCTCCCGAGGTGAGGACTTCTTTCGACAGCACTGGATAGAACCGCCAAAAAAGACCGAGAAAGCTAGAGAGCGGCTTAGATTGGAAGAAGCCGCAAGATCGCCAGGGAGAGGTGGAGGGCTTGGCAGAGCAGGGCACCACATGGGGGTTATGGTAGTGGTGCAGGCGGTTGGCGGGAGCAGGGCACCACATGAGGGTTATGGTTGGCGGGACACACCGGGTGATAGCAGTGCACCACGCCTGTGTCGCACCCAATGACTGGGGTTTCGGGAGGCTGATCTTGGTGCTTTTGGGAGTGGTAGACAAGGATGGCGAAGAACAGACACAGGAGGTTAAAATGAACAAGAGCAATATGAACGGGCCATGGCTGCGTCGAGGATGGAGTCGACTTTCGGTAAGGCGAAGAAGGTATGAGCATGGCGGTGGCGGGGGGGTGGTGCTCGTGAACTGAGCCTAAACAAGGGAAGTCTGCGGCGAATGTTATCGCGATCGAGCTCACAAAGAGAAACTAGACCTATCGATGCCGGTACCACTGTTCACCAAGAATTGACACAGCGTGTTCTCATCTCACAGAAGGCAAAAAAGCTAAACGCTTTGCTTGGTATGGGGTGGGCCGATGGTTTCACGCGTCCGCATTCCCGGAGGAAAGCCGATAATCCTTACTTTGTCGCCGCCGTAAGGAGACACAAAGATTAGGTAAAAAATTTAAAGTTGCTTTTTCTTACTTTATGTACTACTTTGTTGCCAACTAATCATATTATGCCATATGTTGCTTTTGTAGGAGAGCGGTGCAATCACCGTCAGTCGGGATATTAATGGAATATATTTAGATGACGAGGAGACAGAGATCAAACGAGAGATGGAGTTGTGGAAAGGAGACGGGGTCACTATGGAGTGACTATAATGTGCGATTCTGACGGGCCTCTTGGTATGAGTATCATAAACTTCATGTCAGATCGCAACGGCACAACTTACTTCTTCAAATCGAGAGATGCAACGAACCGCACGCAGGACACTAAATTCCTCGTCGAGGTATACTTCGCCTTATTTGTTGTTGTTTTACGCCTATTACCGCCTATTTGTTGTTGTTTTACTCTCTATTACCGTCTATTTATTGTGTACATTTTTCATGCAGACAATACATAAGGTGGTGAAAGAGGTAGGGATGGAGAATGTTGTCCAGATTGTCACGGACAACGGTGCCAACTATAAGGCAGCGTGCTTGAAACTAAGTAAGAAATACATGTCTATCATTTGGCAGCCCTGTTTGGCTCATACTATCAATCTGATGCTGAAGGATATTGGAGAATTTCCAAAAAATAAAGCAATCATTGATAGTGCAAAGAGGATATGCCGATGGCTATATAACTCTAGAAAGCTTCATGCGATGATGAAACAAGCCATTGGCGGAGAGTTAGCGAAATGGAATGCAACTAGATTTGGCACCAACTACACTTTCTTAGCGAGCTTTTTGAAGCATAAGAGTGCCTTCATGAGGTGGATGGCAAATGCAGAGTTCCAAGCTACCTCTTACTGCCAGTCTGCGGACGGACAATATACACATCAAAATTTGTCAGATCTACGTTGGTGGGCACGGGTTAAAGAGTGTGTCGATTCAGTTGATTACTTGTATGATTTTCTTCGTATGGCCGACCAATATAAGATTCCAACCATATGTAACGTGCTGCCAATGTACCATGATGTCCGTGAATGGATGTTCAGAGACATCCAAGAGCCCGATCGTACGCACTACTTAACGGTTCTTGATACCAGGTTTAGAGATGTGGCGTATGACACTTTTATTGGAGCAGGTTAGTATTGAATTGTTTTATTGATTTGTTTTATTAAATTGGTTTTATTGAATTGTGTATTTTTCCATGCAGCTGCGGCTTTGAGCCCATCCCTCCACTATAGTAGAGGCACTACTGACACCATGCTAGCAGATCTGCGATGGGCATTTGATCGAATGACAGACAGTGTTACCGCTGCCCAAGCATTGGTGGAAGCAGATGTGTGGAGGAGAAAGGGTGGTTCTTTTCGGTGGGGCGATCATGCGTATCAAATGGCAATACATGCCAAAATTAACTCAGGTAATTATGATTTGCGATCTACCATGATACAATAGTGGTAGAGCAGACTGTTTACCAACGTATGTTGTTACGTGTAGGTCAATGGTGGAGCATGTTTGGCACGGACACGCCAACGCTTCAAATGCTTGCCAAAAGATTGTGAGCGGTCTTGCGTCCTCTAGTGGATGTGAGAGAAATTGGAGCACCTTCGCCTTCATTCACACGAGGCCACGCAACAAACTTGGATATAACAAGCTACACAAGCTTGTTTTCGTTTGTTACAACTCAAGACTTCGTCTTGAGCGGGTCAAAACTCAGACGAGGGATGTAGAATATGACCCTGCAGACCAACTCTTACATCTTTCAATTACAGGCACGAACAGCCCAATGTTCGATTGGTTGGAGAATGGAAGAATGCGGACATATGTCAATAAATTCTAGCATAGCTCAATCTAATTTGCATGGTATGTTTGTTATTTTTGTTGTAGGTCAAATTCGACTCAGCTTTTAGATGAGGACAAGATCGACATCGATAACCCATCGCCATCAACATTTGTCGAAACCTAGAAGACCCCGCCACTATCCAGAAAAGACCAGGGGCACAAGCATAGATGAGTGGGCTGAGCAGAATGTGGGAGACACTCACATTGGTAAGAGAAAGACTCGCTTGCCTCCTCCTATCAAACGTTTATCAAAGAGGACGAAGGGGAAGAGGCAGTCCACAAAAAATGATGATGAAGAGGATAGTGATGCTAGCGAGGAAGAAATTGCAAAAAGTCCCACGTACCAAGAATCAAACGACAGTTCATCCTCGGATGATGGGAGGATGATGATGAGGATGATGACGGGATGGCGGTGATGATGGCGGTGATGGTCGAGTGCGCGGTGGCGCCGATGACGGGGTGATGACGAGGGTGGTGGCGAGGTAGGGGTGGCTTGCAACCCGTGACCAAATTCTACCCACAAGGTTTACACCCTATCTCGCAGAGAGCCACTAGGCCCGTGCCATCCACGTCTAGAAGGGCAAGCAAGACAACCCATAAGATCGGAGAGCTCAAGCTCTCACGAGTGGTACTTATCTGGGTTATAATTTTTTTCCTCCCCATATCCTCAACCAATTAATCCACATATGAGTAAAGTATATGAATGGGAAATGCCGATTATTATGCAAGTCTATATCAAAGTTGGCAAGCCCTTTGCGCGGACCACAGTCAAAGTTGGGAAGATTATAAAATAGACTTAATGAACCACCATGGTCTAATAGTTATGTCTCAGAGGAGTCTTGCATTGCATACCACGAATCTGGACTTCAATATTCTAGATATTAGATACAACTTACAATGGTAATATTCTTTCCTGTTGTATACTTATATATATTCCTTTATAATATGCATGTGTAATTTTTTATGTCTCATTTGTAGGTGTGTCGTGCCATCGTCTCCTTCCATTCATCGTTCTGATTAATACGCTTGAGGTAAGCTTTTGATAAAAAGTTCAATGGTATGACATCTTGAGTTGTGAACTATGTATGAAATAATAAGATGGTGGATATATAATATATGCTATGAAATATGTAAATTATGTTTCTTTGTCTCACGAGTGGATGACCAAATTATAGGGAGTCTTGTCGAAATTTTGTAGAAATAAAGAACTTAGTAGCAATTCTTCTATTTTTCTATAATTTTTATGTCCCTAGTGCCAAATTAGTGCTAAATTGATATTTGTATGTCCCTATAATTTTTCCGACAGTAAAATTAGTTCCAAATTATAGACAAATTGACATTTGTATGTCCCTATAATTTTTCCTTTTTTTCTATAATGTTTTTCAAATTATAGACAAATTATAGCAATTATTCTATTTTTCTATAATTTTTGTATGTCCCTAGTGCCAAATTAGTGCTAAATTGACATTTGTATGTCCCTATAATTTTTGACAGTAAAATTAGTTCCAAATTATAGACAAATTGACATTTGTATGTCCCTATAATTTTTTCTATTTTTAAATTGATTTTTTTCAAATTATAGAGAAATTATAGCAATTCTTCTATTTTTTCTATAATTTTTGTATGTCCCTAGTGCCAAATTAGTCCTAAATTAACATTTGTATGTCCCTATAATTTTTCCGATAGTAAAATTAGTTTCAAATTATAGACAAATTGACATTTGTATGTCCCTACAATTTTTCCTATTTTTAAATTGATTTTTCAATTTTTTTTCTCTATTTTTCAATTTTCAGCTAAACCAGACCGGTTAGCCGAGCTAACCGGTCGGCTAACCGGTAAAACCGGTCGGTTAACCGGCCGGGCCGTTTTTTGAATATGAATTTGAATCTGCCGGTTTTTCAACGAATTTTCTGGTTAACCGCGAAAACCGGTCGGTTAGCCGAACCGGACCTCCTCCGGTTTTTGCTGTCGGCTCGGTTATGTAATCCCTGCTGCCTTGTTCTTCCTACGCAAGCTACACAAAAGAGAGAGAGGGAGATTGAGGGGAGAGGCCGAGATCTGAAGGGAGAGAGGGGCGGCCTGCCTCCATGGATGGCCTCGGCCACGTCCATGAGAGAGGAGCCACCGCCACCCCTCCTTTCTAGCTGCCGGCCATGGCCATGAAGAGAGAGGAGGGAGACCACGGTTGAGAGAGAGAGAGAGAGAGAGAGAGTGGAGTAGAGAGAGAGGGAGATGGAGAGGCCGGCTGTGAAGGTGAAGGAAAGGAGGCCGGGCTCAGATCCATGGCGTCCAAGCACAAGGGGCGGCTGCCATCACTTGGGGAAGGAGAGGCGGCCGGCCAGAGGGAAGATGGAGAGAGAGAGAGAGAGCTGTGAAGAAGAAGAGATCAGAAAAGGGAGGCCGGCGTGCTGCCTCTGCTCCTCTAGCCGCCGGCCACGTCCATGAGAGAGAGTGAGAGAGAGGCCGTGAGAGAGTGTGTAGAGAGATTGAGGAGGGCCGGCTGGGCATGTCCATGGCGGCGGCGCCAGGGGGACGCGACGGCAGTGCTCCAGCCCGGTGCTTGGCACGGCAAGGGGAGGCAACGCAGTGACGGCGCCGTGCATGCCGTGTGAAGGCGGCATGGGATCCGGCGGAGGTGCGCCGGCTTTGGAAGCAGGCTCACCGGTCAGGGCGACGGCGCGACGGCATACCAACCACGGCCCGACGGCATCCAGCAGCGGGCGCAGCGGCATGGCGACCTGTGGCGCCGTTCACAGCCAAGGGGCAGCGCGGCGACCGGCCTTGAGATGGAATTTCAAAGATGCGTACCAAGTGTTCGATCAAATGTCCAAAAGGAACATTGGGGGTGATTCGGTCGGAAAATGAGTTGGGCTCCTATTCACCCCCTCTAGTCGCCGATCCCGGTCCTTCAACTATATAGTGAGAGATCAATCTAGCTGTTCGGCCAGTTCCAAGCAGCCACAAAACTGAGCCAAACAGCAGCACAATAACACACTGCACAAACTAGTATTCAGTCCATAACAGTACTAGTTCTCCAGGTTAAGAAATATATGAAGTGCAGCAGTTAATTGACCAGTTATGCCAGCATCAATTACCAGATCATACACATAGAGCCACCAAAGTGAAACACTAAGAGCAGTACTTATCTAGGTCTAACAAATCCTTTACTTAACAGATTAATAAGCCTCAAATAAATGCAATCATCATCGAGCAACTTAAGCCCATAGAAACAGTGCACATACCCTAATCAGAATTAGCCTCTATTCAAACGAATAGGTCCCCAAATTACCGATTGGCCTGCTGCACAAAGGAAGAAACCGAAGTACTTACGTAGGGCCAAATCCGAGTAGGTAAAGAAGCAAGCAAGGCAAAGCGTGCCCAAGGCATTGTCCCGAAAAGCAGACGCCATGCTCGTAGCACCACCAAATAAATGGATCGGAGATACGATGTCACACCCCCACCACGGACAAGCCGAGGAGTAGGGCCCAAGGATCAAGGAAGAGCAAAGACGAAATACGACGATCACCCCATGACCTCACGGTACCACTTGACGAACGAGGAGGCAAGACTCGATGGACCGTGGCGAGGCGCCAACCCCTGCCAACAGAGGCAAAACCTCGAGCACGAGTGTGAGAGAAAGGGAATAAGCTCACCAAAACCAACCGAACCAAGAGAGAGAGAGGACTTCCATATAGGCGACGCCGGCAAGAACCAACTCCGAGAACGCCGGCCAAGACGCACACGCCAAGACGCAGCTCGTTGGGAGGCACGAACGGCCGCCGCCGCCGCCGCCACTAGGGTTCGGGTTGAACCTACCAGCCAAAGCGCCCGCACCTCCTCCTCTGCCTCTTCTTAACCCTAATGGGCCAAATGGGCGAGCCGGCAAAGACGGCAAAAGCCCAACAATCCCCACCCTTTGCCTCGATCATCAAAGGTATCATCGTCATATAAATTAGTTTAATATCTTGTTGTTCAACAAAAGTACCGTAAAGGTTTGAACCAATGTTTAGCTATATGAAATCCAACCCAACACACAGCCGAGAGGACTACGCCTTGATCCAAGACCTTGGTATGAGGGCATTCATCCACACAAAGACACAAGATTAGGGTCGCAAAATCAAGATTCTAGCAGACAGACGTTACGGTCATGTCCTTGTATCTTTCATGAGCTCACTAGAGAGTATACCCAATACCTCTCACGAACCGCGACCACACAACAAATCATATAGGTTTGTTTCTTCAAGGAACCTCAGAGGACAATTCCCGCCTTTCATAAGACTCAAACTGATTAAGAGGTTTTAGCCTCATCCTTCCTAATGTAATAAGCACGGCAACAAATGGGACCAAAAGGTGTGCTTACAAGACACAAAGCTTCGTTGTCCTAGAGCACATTTCACGGATCTCCGCTTCATTCGTGATGGGCTTCCACCGTTGGTTACCACTAGCGGGGTATAAGCCCCATTCCTCTAGATGTCGCTTGATAGTCGCCTTAGGCGCACCCTTTGTAAAAGGATCGGCTAGATTACTATCGATCGAGTGTATTCTACAAAGAATTACACCCGCCTCTCGCATGCCAAGTAGACTTAAGTCTTCTTAATATGCCTCGATGACTTCATATTGTCTTTTCTACTCTTAACCTTGACTAGAAACGATCGTTATCGCAAGATACTAAGACCATGGAATCGGCTTTTCCAAAGATGGGTAGATCGATGTAAGCTCTCTCAGCCATTCTACCTCCACCGCAGCTGAATCAAGTGCTACTAATTCAGCCTCCATGGTTGAGCATGTTATCACAGTCTGTTTAGCATACTTCCAAGACACGACCCACCAAATAAAGTGAAAACATATCCACTAGTAGACTTCATCTCATCCGAGTCACTAATCCAGTTAGAATCACTGAATCCTTCTAAGACTGCAGGATGGCCCGAGTAATGGATTTCAAGCTTCATGGTGCCTTTAAGGTACCTAAGTACTCGATGTAGTGCCACCCAATGACTATCTCCTGGATTCGCCAGATAACTGCTTAGCTCAAGATACAAAGATAACGAGATGTCGGGTCTTGTTGCGCTACAGAGATACATCAAGGATCCAATTACTTGTGAGTATAGGTGTTGATTAACACCCTCACCAGTGTGCTTACTAAGTCTTAAACTAGGATCATAGGGCGTGGAGGCAGGTTTGGAGTCCATATGCCCGAAGCGGGTTAGGATCTTCTCCACATAATGAGATTGCGAAAGAGTAATCCCATTCTCACCCTTTATAAGCTTGACATTGAGAATAACATCAGCTTCTCCTAGATCCTTCATATCGAAATTTGAGGAAAGGAACTCTTTTGTCTCATTGATGACATCCAAGTTAGTCCCAAACAGCAAATGTCATCCACGTAAAGACATAGAATGACACCATCACCCCCACGAAATCGATAATACACACATCTGTCCACTTCGTTCACACAAAACCCTACAGATGTCAATGTGTTATCGAATTTCTCATGCCATTGCTTAGGGGCTTGCTTAAGACCATACAAAGACTTGATCAACGACAAACCTTATTCTCTTGGCCTTTTACCACAAAACCATCTGGCTGCTGCATATAGATCTCCTCATCCAGCTCTCTATTAAGGAAAGCGGTCTTAACGTCCATTTGATGAACTAGGAGTTTATACGCAGCAGCGAGTGCCAAAAGCACACGTATGGTGGGTAATCTTGCCACAGGGGAATATGTATCAAAATAGTCCTCACCCTCTTTCTGAGTGAAACCCTTAGCCACTAGGCGAGCTTTGTACTTTTCTATAGTACCATCGGGTCTCCGTTTTATCTTAAAAATCCACTTACAGCCCACCGGTTTACACTCACCAGGAAGATCGGTGATTTCCCACATTCCATTAGCGATGATGGATTGTATCTCGGTACGGACTGCCTCCCTCCAGTACTCTGCATCAGGAGATGCATATGCCTCAGCGAGGGTACGTGGTTCATCATCCACAGAATAGATGGCAAAATCATCACCAAACGACTTTTCAGTCCTTTGTCTCTTACTCCTCCTCAACTCCAAGTCAGGAGTGGGCTCAGCCACCTCAGGAGGAATAGAGTAATGCTCGCTAGAACCATTAGGTGTGATCAATTTATTAGACCTCATAGGAAAGACAGTCTCAAAGAATGTCGCATCACAAGACTCCATAATGTCGTTTAAAGCGACTTCACTAGTCTCGGATTTGACCACTAAAAATCTATAGGCTGTGCTGTTTGCAGCATATCCTAGAAAGACACAATCTACAGTTTTAGGTCCCAATTTTCTCTTCTTCGGTAAAGGCAAACTGACCTTCGCTAGACAGCCCCAAGTCCGAAGATGAGACATGCTAGGTTTTCTCCCCTTCCAACCTTTCATAAGGTGTCACCTCGCGATTGCGCGGCGCCACCCTATTCACGACATAGTTAACTGTGAGAACTGCCTCCCCCCACCATCGGACCGACATACCAGAACTTTGTAACAAAGAATTAACCAAGTCACTGAGAGTTCGGTTCTTCCGTTCGACCACCCCATTAGATTGGGGAGAGTAGAGAGGTGTGGTTTCATGAATGATACCACTTTCTTCACAGTAATGGGCGAATTCCTTAGAGATGTACTCTCCACCTCTATCAGACCTTAGCCGTTTAATTGTCTTTTCTAATTGATTTTCCACTTCAGCCTTATAGATCTTAAAGTATTAGTGCTTCATCCTTACTTTTAAGCAAGTAGACATAAGCATATCTAGTACTATCATCTATGAGAGTAAAGAAATACCTCTTGCCACCCTTGGTGTAAATGCCATTCATCTCACAAAGATCAGAATGAACTAGCTCAAGTGGAGAGGTGTCTCGCCCTTCAACCGAATGAAACGGTTTCCGGGGTTGCTTAGCTTGCACACACACTTCGCACTTAGAGCCCTTCTCATATGTATATTCAGGAATTAAATTCATCTTACTCAACCGCACAATAGCATCAAAATTTAAATGACATAAACGAGAATGCCATACATCATGGTTTTTATTACAAATCACATTGTAAATGGAAATAGAGTTCTGACATAAGACAGAGAGACTAAATATGCCGTCTCTCTCATAACCCTTGCCAACAAAGGCACCACATCTAGTCAGAATGACTTTATTCGACTCGAAAACCAAACGAACGCCCTGCCTACACAAGGCAGCTCCACTGATCAAATTCCGCCGCATCGTGGGCACGAACAGCACATCATGAAGAACTAGCGTCTTGCCAGAAGTCAACTTCAAGCAGACCCTGCCAACTCCTCATATCAGTGCTGCTGCTTCGTTGCCCATCAAGACGGATCCACGATCTTGATCCTGAAATGAAGTAAAGGAAGTTCTATCAGCAGCTATATGGCGTGTTGCACCTGTATCGATCCACCAGTCAAGAGATGAATCAGCCATAAAGGCTCTAAGTACATACCCATCAGCTGCAGCGGCAGGTGCCTCGGCAACATGTACCTGAGCATCACGCCCATTCTTCTGCCCAGGTGCCGGTCCCTTGCCTTTGCGGTCACGGCACCTACGAGCAGTGTGCCCAGGATGGCCACACACAAAGCAGATCAGTTCCTCCCTCTTCTTCTTCATATTCTTGCCGTTGGCGCCATTCTGGTTCTGGGGTTTCTTGTTCTTCTTCTTCTTTCCACCACCAGCCTTGGAGTTCTTGGTATCAGCCACATTGGCCTGGACAAGGGACGTATAGTGCTTTGAGCCTCCACTAGCACGGGTCCGCTCCTCGACATTTATAGCTGCTTGAAGTTCAGGGAACGTCAGGCGCTCCTTCATGTGTCGGCGAGCAGTCACAAAGTCACACCACGAGGGCGGGAGCTTAACCAAGACTACATTCACCTGAAAACTTTCAGGTAGGAGACAATCGAACTGGTTCAGGTCCCTCACGTGGAGCTGAAGCTCCTGGACCTGCTCCACAATCGAGCGGTTCTCCACAATCCTGTAGTTCAGGTAACTCTCGGCCACAAATATCTCATTCATGTTATCCCCCTCTGAAAATTTCAGTTCCAGGTCATCCCACTTCTCCTTGGCATCAGTGAAAGTGGAGTAGGTGTCAAAAAGCCTATTCGACACTATGGCTAACAATCGTGCTAGGACTGCGTGATTGGCATCCTCCCACCGAGTCTTCTCCTCACCCTCAAGTTTCTTCTTCTCCTTCGAGGATCGAGATAACCCAAGAGATTTTCAACTCACAATCACGACCTTAGTACGTGCTCGCCAAATTAAAAGTCGGTGTCGTCAAATGTCTCGGGCTTAATTACATCACTACTACTCCCCGAGGCCATAACTAATATCTGTTTTCTAGATTGTTGCAAATATTGCGCTATAAGAAGATTACTCAAGTAATTCACACTGAATATAACATAAACAACAAACATACCATGAAATATAGTCAAAATCATGAATTCTACAAGTTTATGCAAAAGGGCATATAAATCCATGATTAGCAATAACCCAATAAACATGGTACCAATTGAACTCAACAAAATCAGCATATAGCTCAGATTTAATTGAATAAAGATTTGCTCTCAGATTGCTTTAACGGGTTGCCAATCAAGTTAGCCTTCCAACGATTAAAGATGGCTTAATATCACATGTTATTAAATCTGAAAATTAAGGATATCAACCCTAGGACAGTACTGCTCCAGCACAAATGAATCAAAGGCTTCTATATATGTATAACCAAGAGACAACAGGATGCACTATATAGCGAGAGATCAATCTAGCTGTTCGCCGCCTAAGCACCACAAATCGAGCCAAACAAAGAAGACAATAACACACCGCACAAACTAGTATTCATCCATAACAATATTAGTTCTCTAGGTTAAGAAATATATGAAGTGCAAGCAGCTTAATTGACCGCTTATGCCAAAGATCAATTACGGATCATACACATAGAGCCACCAAAGTGAAACACTAAGAGCAAGACTTATCTAGGTCTAACAAATCCTTTACTTAACAGATTAATAAGCCTCAAATAAATGCAATCTTCATCGAGCAACTCAAGCCCACGTAAACGAGCAGACATACCCTAATCGAATTAGCCTCTATTCACACGAATAGGTCCCCAAATTACCGATTGGCTCGCCGCACAAAGGAAGAAACCGGTACTTACGTAGGGCTAAACCGAGTCAAGAAAGAAGCAAGCAAGGCAAAGCGTGCCCAAGGCATCGCCCCATAAAATGATCGTAGGTATACGAGCACCACCAAATAAATGGATCGGAGATACGATGTCGTCACCCCCACCACGGACAAGCCGAGGAGCAGGGGCGAGGAGCAAGGAAGAGCATCACGCGAATACGATGATTACCCCGCTACTTAAGGGTACCAAGGTCGAATGAGGAGGCAAAGACTCAAATGACACCGTGGCGAGGACGCCGAACCCCGCTGAACAGAGGCAAAACCTCGAGGAGCACGAGTGTGAGAGAAAGGGAATAAGCTCACCCAAAACCAACCGAACCAAGAGAGAGGAGAGGACTTCCCATATAGGCGACGCTTACAAGAACTAACTCCGAGAACGCCGGCCAAGACGCGACATCGCCAAGACGCAATTCGTCGGGAGGCACGAACGGCCGCCATTGCCGGCTATGGTTCGGGTTGAACCCGACCCAGCCAAAAGCGCCCACACCGGCCTCCTCCTCGCTTCTTAACCCTAAAGGGCCAAATGGGCCGAGCTCAAAGACGGGCAAAAGCCCAACACCATGAGGGTCATATTGGAGCCTCTCGAATTAGCCGTTATTCGCGAGGGCCAGAATAAGGCCCTCGTGAGTAACCTGCGTCTTCTTCTTTTTGCGAGGGCTTATGGCAGGCCCTTGTAAATATATACTTTTTAACGAGGGCTGTAGACTGCCCTCGTGATTTGGTTTCTTATTACGAGTGTATTGTGTTGGTCCTCGTGTATATTTTTTGGCCCTCGCGAAATTGGGAATTTCCAGTAGTGCACCTTGGCGCCTGTACAGATTTGTAGCCATCACCGGAGCACCTTGGCGCCGGGAGCTCTATTTGGTCGGCCGCCACTGCCTCCACGCCGACCGACCTCCCTGGAATTCCCCCGTCCCGGGCGACCCTTCGGTGAGCACCCACTGCCCCTATGGATGCTCCTGCCCCTCCATACTTGCATGTACATGCTTGAGCAGTAGATGCCATGCTTCGCCGAGTCTAGTTCCGCTGCCAGTACGGGCGCCGCCTCGTCGCTGCCCGGTTCGCCTCGCCGTTGGCGCCAATAGATGCGGTTCAGAGTAGGGATTCCATTTTTGCCCTTTGCCCACGCCGCCATGCCCCCAGCCGCCGGCTAGCCGAGCTCGCCGGAGCTTCCATGGCGGACACCGTCCGTGTCTGGTGAAAGAAGACGACACTGTAGCGCTTGGTTTAGTGCTAAGCATGTGGGGCAATGACGAGTGGGACCGAGCTCGGTGTGTCCCAGGAGACCGACATGTGGGCCTTGGTCCTACTTGTCAATAAGTGGAAACGTAAACGAGAGAATACGTCTTCTGTTAAGCCTTTGCGCCCTCATCTCCAGCCACGTTCAGCCCAGCTTTGCCCAAGTCCAGGCCAAGGCAAACTCGGTATTTAATTCTGAATTTTCGTCAATTCTTGTGACACAGCACGTTGGTAGAATTTATTTAAAATAGCAAACGACATCCAAAACTAATGAAATTTTGTATACAAATACTACAGTAGGTTTACAACTTAGGAAAAATATCATAATAAATAGTGTAGTGGAAAAATTGGATTATTAAAATCGTATAAAGCCCAATAGCAACCCTTTTCTTATTTTTGCAATAAGATTTCATAATTTATTTAAAACACGTAGACACATCCTAAAGTATTAGAAAATTCTTGATAATTACTAGAGCCCATCACAAGATTTATAATGATATTAGCTTAAGCACCGTCCATAGGTTTTTCCTGTACAAAGTAAGTAATTAACCCCATTGTACCTTCCTACATAAAAAGGGGACCGAATCGACTTGCTTGTTAATGAGATTTAGGACTAAATTGGTAAAAAGGGAGAATCATATAAAGTATAAAATACTCTTATAAAACCAAAGGGAATGATGGAAACACTAAAAGGGATTAATCGTTTAAGTATTGATTTAACCATTTAAATAATTGCAGGCACAACTAGGGGTTTAATTAAAATAGCTAGAGGCTCCCAACAATTTTGGAAAAATTTAGATAAATACTAGATGAGAATTCTGATTTTATTAAAATATAAGATCAACCTTGGTAAAGGGAAATTGGCGCGGTTATTTAAAATGTAGATTTTCCATTATAAAAAAATGATTAAAGAAAGGTTACGGTATTTGATGGTTATATTAACTTAAGAAATTGAACCCAAATATTGGTTAGAAAATATAATGGCTAGGCAAATGCCTTAATGTGTTTAGAACATTTTAAATTTGCCTTTATTGCTTGAGTGTATGCATAGGATTATTTAATTGCTAAACCCAATGAAAAATTAACCCATGTCCTATTAAATTATTTAAGGAGCTGAACTTAGAAAAGAAGTTATTAATGGGTATAACTTAAGATTATCTCTAAGCACCTAGTGGATGTCAACTCCAATAATCCTTACCCCGTACGTAGGTTAAATTCCGAAAAGACGTCCTCTTATGTTGCCTAGAAACCCTAACCACCTCATTACGATCTTATCGTATGAAATCGCATTTTGAGGAATAGTAAATTACTATATTGTTAAATACTACTTATTAATGCACTCTGACATCCATAGCCTATCATACAAAAAGTAGGTTCGGCTGGTTCGCTAATCGGTCTGGGCATTAATGCCAAGGGTAAAACCTAGGTCATGTCTGCGTCAGGTTTTTTGATGCATTGATAAGCAATTAGTGAACTTGTACAATATTTTCCTATATAGAAGGCAAGCCAGAATGATTCGCTTGTTAACAGCAAGTAGAACTACGTAGGGATGGATGTAGGAGAATTACGTATAAATTATCATATACCTAGAATTCATTAATAGCTAGGAACAATTCCCATCGATAAAAATTTTGGCTAAAGTACGATACACACTGTCTCGTAAGAAATCAATGACAACTATTAAGAAGGATGAAAACAAGCATAGATAATATAATCCAAATTATAACACGTACACCTATTTATAGACGGAAGATTAAACCTCGGCAAGGAAGCTTAACCGGCATACCGCACCGTGAGCCCCCTATAAAGTTTACCTCCTTATAGAAACTCGAGAGTGGCTCTTCGTAGGATTAACATAGAGATGCTAGGGTAGCCTACGTAGACTCGCTACTATGTTCGTAGGAGCGATTGCATATCGTGCATTATGCTTTCCCCGCAACGTGGTGATTATCTGTGTCATTTGGTTCTTATTGGTAGACCCCAAGGGATTAAGGAGAATCTCGGGGCGAATCAAGATCCATTGTTGGAATACAAGTGGTCCAGGCTAGTTAACACTTACTCTTTAGATGTGATCTGTATTAGGGGGAGACAGCGACTTTCCCTAGTGCGGATTAGCATCACTAATACCATGCTCATTACCTAGCTTTTTCTAAACTATATTGTTTAAATATTAAAAACGCATGTGTCGGGGATTAGATCACGGCCCATAGCCATGGACCACTCCCTGACGGCCCAATCGAACAGCCTACCAGGGCCCAGCTCCTTGGGAGGTTCTATCGTGCCCATGTGCATCCCGCCGAATGCCTTCATGGTCGGCACGGTGCGTAATGGCCTAGGATTCTGCTTGAGTCCGACTCAACAGTAGTTCTACACGACTACGTGAAGACCCTGACGTTGGTTTCCTGATTGATTAGAGTCGTGATCCCCAAGATTAGAGGTTACCTTATCTACCGTAGGTCAAATTTGGCATGTATGAGTTCACATTTATCTCGTAGTTAGCCCTCGCCTCGATATTCCCTCGGAAGTCGGTTTGCTCGCACTATATAAACCGAAGTTCTTCGCGCGTAGAGGGCGACTTAGATCGCATCTAGCTTTAGCATCTGTTAGACACTTGATCATAGCGCTTTGCTACACCATAATCTCGCCGAGACTTGTTCGCCTCGCCGGGCCATCTCTTGTATTCATCTCGATATATAAGAAAGGCCGGACGTAGGGCTATTATCTCTCCCGAGAGGCTGAACCAGATAAAACCCCCGCCTCTCTGCTCGTTCTTTGTCGTGGTTGTTCGGCGTGTCTCCTATCTCACTTCTAAAGAACCTTGGTTGACTTGGGTCGATATCCCAACCGTCGATACCGGGCGCTTGTACCATCGAAGGATCACTTGTCCATGAGCAAAGCTACCCGTGGTCGCCGCCGCCGCCAAGTCCTCGTAGTCATCGCGACCACAGGGGCAAGCGCGCATGCGATGATCACGACGGTCCCCGCGTGAGGAGTTGCTGCCGCCACCACGAGGAAGGAGCGTGGTGGATTGTCCCGGAGAGAGTTTCTCCAGCCGAAGTCATCCTGCTCAGCAGAGTTCCTCCGCAATCAGACCAACGCCTTCTCAAGACTAGGTTCTCGCCGGGAAGGTGGTCGGTCATATGCTCGGCTCTGTGGCTTTCTCCGACGAAGCTTGAGCTGTCCGGGGGCCCTCAAAGTTCAAGCCCGGTCACATGGAGAGGTACAATGGGACTCGTAACCCAGAGGAATTCCTTTCCATCTCACGTTACGGCCATCATGGCGGCGGGGTGACGAGCTCGTTATGGCTAATTACCTCCTTGATCCGTCTTGAGGGTGCCGCCGGACGTGGTCGCTCAATCAGCAGGAGGGTTCCATCACCATGGAACCAGCCTTTGTGACGCCTCGATCGCTAATTTCCGAGTCAGTTACGTGCGTCGGTAAGGAGGATGATCTGCACTGATGATCCAGATGAACGGGAGACCTCCGCAACTTCGTGAAGCGTTTCATTAAGATCCGCAACACGATCCCGAACATCTCGGATGAATCTGTTGTCCGCGCTTTCAAAAATGGAGTCCGCGACGAAGCGCTCACCCAGATCTCGAGATCAACGAGACCTGACCGCCAACGACTGCTCAAGGCGGCCGATCATATGCCAACGCGCGCAGAGCGTGCTCAAGACAAAAAGGCGTTCGACAAGGGCGAAGCCGCCTTGACTGGTGTGGATGAGAAGAAGAAGAGCAAGAAGAATGTTCCCGTGACAAGAAGTCCCGAAGAAGAAGAACAAAGGTGATGCGAATAATACCGTCATAGTATTGATCGCAAGACCTCCTCCCAAGGATGGGCGTAAGAAGCCCAACAATAATTACAAGGGCAAAAGCTCGCTCAGGAGGCGACAAGGCAAGAAAGGTCCGAGCGACCGATTTTGTAAGTTCCACCAAAGACTACGGCATGATATACGCCATCAGAGAACTTGGGCCGCAAAGCTCAAGATTTCTACAACGGCAAGGGCCCAATGCCCACCCCGCCTCGAACAAGGTGATGCCGGTAAGGCTAAGCGCCAAACCGACGATGGTGATCGGAAGATGATGATGAATATCAAGAGCCCGTGAACCATATCGCCGTCATTTTCGGTGGCTCCTCGGCTTACACCTCTCGCCAGCAGCCTCAAGGAAGCCGCCGGGAGGTCCATTAACGTCAAAAGGCAAAACCTCACCAATCGATGAAGTGGACCGAGGTCCCCATCTCCTTCTCTCGGGAGGATTGCCCCATCGATGACCAAGCCTCGCCGCCTCCCATCGTGGTCGCCCACCATCGAACGCGAGAGTTGGCCGTGTCTTAGTGGACGGCGGAGCGCTTTGGACTTGCTTGCTAAAGTCTTGGACGAGATGCAAATTCCTCGCTCCAAGTCAAGGAAGTCGCAATGCCCTTCTACGGAATTGTTCCGGAGAAGTCGTTGCCGTTAGGCGAGTTGTCCCGCCTGTCACCTTCGCAACCCAATCAACTTTCGGACAGAGTTGATCACTTTCGACGTGGTCGACTTCCCATCGGCAGCATAACGCGATCTTAGGCAGCCATCTCTCTAAGTTTATGGTCGTGTCCCACCACGCTACCATTGCGTGAAGATACCGGTCCTAACGGTGTGATCACGGTCAAGGGCAACTACAAAGCTGCCTCGATTGCGACGAGCGCCCCTCGCCTTGGTCGACCAACTTCCGCCACAGTCTCAAGTTCCGCAGACTAAGTCTCAGACGCTCTAGGTCTCCCTCCACCAGGGGAGAAACCAAGAAGTTCATTGCCGCTTGATGATACTTCCAAGATAGCTTCACTGGGGCCAATCTGACCCCAAATAGGAAAGCGAGCTCATTGCCTTCCTCCGAAGCTAATGCAGATGTATTCGCCGGGAGCCATCGACATGCCCGAGTCCCAAGGGAGGTAATCGAGCACAAACCGGCAGTCCGGCGGACAAGAAGCTGTTCGCGGAAGCTTCGCTTTTGAATTCAAACAGGATCATCAAAGATCGCCAGCAAACCGCTCATTCTTTGGGTTCATCCGCGAGGTTGATCACACCGAGTGGTTAGCCAACCTGCCATTGTAAAGAAGAAAGGCGGCAAGTGGAGGATGTGTCGATCATCACACGATCTCAACGCCGCTTGTCCTAAGGACAATTTCCGCGCCTCAGATTGACCACCGGTCGATGCGATCATGACGCCAACTCCGAGTTTTTAGATGCTTACTCGGTTACCACCAAATAAGCATCTCCCGAGGATGAAGAGAAGATCGCTTTCATCACCCCTTTCGCACTTTCGCTATACGACCATGTCTTTCGGTCTGCGAATGTCGGGTGCCACGCCCAAATATTTAAATGGAGAAGACCTTCCCGTAGCAATGCTGAAAAACTCGGAGGTCTATGTCGACGACATAGTTGTAAAGAGCAAGTATGCTCCAGATCATGTAAAAGACCGGCAGACTTTTCATAATCTCACCAGCATCGAATAAAATTAAATCCAGAGAAGTGTACCTTTGGTGTTCGATCCGAATGTTGCTCGGTTATGTCATTGGCTCGCAAGGTATTTCGCCAACCCCGAAAAAATCGAGGCCATTGAATATGCGTGCTCCAACTACCATAAAGGAAGTACGGAGCCTCATCATGGATGGTCGCTCTAAGGTGTTTATTTCCGTCAAGGCGAACGCGGGCTGCCCTTCTTTAAGGCCTGCGCAAGCACAATGGTTTCGAGCGGACGGAAGAAGTTTATAGATCCTTCCAGATCTGAAGCGATACTGTCCAATCCTCCGTCTTGACTACCCAGCGGCATGGCGGCGGCTCCCATCGTACCCGGGTTGCACGCCACAAGGCGGTGAGCGCGGTCTTGATTGGCCGAAAGGGAAGGCATACAAATGACCAATCTATTACGTGAGCGAGGTATATCACGGATCAAAGGAGCGTTACCACGAGGTCCGAAGCTCCTCTATGCCTTGCTCATGTCCTCCGAAGCTTCGCCACTACTTCCAGCGATCAAATCGGGTCCCGACCACGCTCCTCTCCGGGAGAAATCCTACGAACAAGGAATCTAGCGGACGATAGCTAAGTTGGCAATGGAACTAGCGAGTTTGATCTCATTATTTGTCGCCTTAACGCTATTAAGTCACGTGTCCTAACCGACTTTGTCGCCGAATGGACTTGTTCGCCTAAATCCCAGGAGCTCCCGAGCAACCCGATGAACCCTCTTGGACCATGTTTTTCGATGGCTCACAGACTTTGAAACTCGGGGCTGGTTTTGTTCTCATCTCCTCAAGGAGAGCAACTCCAGATTCTATCCAACTACACTTTGCGGCGACTAACAACGCCGCAGAGTACGAGGCCTCCTCGCGGGACTAAGAGCGTGCAAGTCGCTTGGTGTCCAACGGCTAATTGTGAAGGAGATTCACAAATGGTCATCAATCGGGTTAACAAGGAGTATCGGTCTGCGATAACTCAATGGCGCGATACCGGTTGAAGTGAGGAAGTTGGAGCGGCATTTTCGATTCTTCGGTGCTCTTCGTGCAAGGAAGGACAACTTCCCGCCGACAAACTATCCAAGTTTGATCTCATGCGAACTCGCTTCCGGCAGGGTGCTCGTCGAGCACCTTTACAAGCTCTCATTCACGCCCCCGACGAGGCGACAGAGACAGTGGTCTTGTCTCCGTTATCGAGCAGTCGCGGATCGGTCAACGCCATTTGTCCGGTACCTTGCGATGGGACCTCGTCTGACGACGGCCGAAGCGTTCCCGCTTACAAGGCGTCTTGCTCCATACAAGCTTGTGGGCGGCATCCTTACCGTCAAGGTGCTCGGGAGTTCTCTCCAAGTGCATCACGCAACAGAGGGTGTGTTCCTTCTTAGGGACATACACGAGGGTGCTCAGGCAACCACGCCTCCTTCGTAACTCGGTCGGCAAAGCGTTTACATGGGCTATTATTGGCCCATCATTACAAGATGCCCGGACATCGTGACTAAGTGCAAGGCTTGCCAATTTCACGCCGGAAGGCACACAAGCCCGCCAAGAGCTCCAAACAATCCCCCATCCCGCCCTTTTCCACATGGGGTCTGGATCCGCTTTACCCATTCCCTAAGGGGTACAAGGGCTATACACACCGCTGTCGCCATAGACACTTTTACAAAGTGGATTGAGGCGAGCTCGTCGGTCGCCTCTTCACGCCAAAACGGCTGTTCGCTTTTTCAAAAGCAACGTGGTCACGCCGCTTTGGGATTCCCCATAAGTCGATCACGGATAACGGTACCAGCCCGAGCGAGCTATTCGAGAATATGCGAATACCGGGTACCAAGTTCGTTTACCTCGGGCACATCCACGAGCAATGGAGCAATGATCGGCGAGCTAACGGACGATAGTCCGGTATTAAACGGCGGTATTTGTCGCTTCGGCGAGCACGCCAGGGCTGGGTTGACGGTTCTTCCGTCCTCTGGCGCGAGACTACGGCTGACCGGCGACGGGAAACTCCTTTCCAACGGTCTATGGTGCGGCCATCCCGCTCACGAAATCATACTCGGTTCGCCTGACGAGCTCGGTCAACTTAATTGACGACGAGCAAGAGCCTCCTCGATCTCGATCTCCTCAAGGCACACGCGACCGGCACAAGTCGAATGGCGCTACCGGCAAGATCTTCGCCAAGACGCCGCCAGTCGGTTCGACCAAGGGCTTTGAAGGCGGGCGACCTCGCTCAACGCCGTGTCCGTAACTTGTCCAATGCCAACAAGTTAACTCCTCGTTAGGAGGGCCCATTTACTGATCGTTTCTTACGCTGCCTCGGGCCGTTCGCTGGCTATGGAGGACGGAGAGAGTGACCAAAGACTTGGAACATCGACCGACCGTAAGTTCTTTGTGTAGGTCTTTTCTGCTTTCTTAGCCTGCGCTTTTTGTAAATTCGGCATTTAGTTCGTCCAAGTCTCTCGGGCACCATGTCAAGTTCAATCCAATAGTTAAGTGAATTCGCGCCTCTGCGCTTTTTTCACTTCTTGTCTTTTGAAGACTACCTCTTTCTCTCTGGTAACACTTGATGGTCGCCTGGCCTTGCGAACTCTTGGCTCAATCTTAAGGATTGTTCTCTATCCGTATCTGGTTTCAATAAGTTCCTAAACTCGGGGTTGCGTAACACGGCCTTTCCACCTTGCGGCTAAGTTCTGCTCGTAAGCCCTCCGCGCAGAGGCACTTATCGCTTAAGCGCGACCACTTGGTAAAGCTCGCTCGTAAGCCCCCGCAAGAGGCACTTTCCTTGTTCGGTTACTCTCGGGCGCCTAACTTACGCCAACGAAAGCGGATCACGGAACGAATCGAGCAAGGTACGGGTGTCGCTCTTTCTCCCCACGACGTGCTCGAGTTCGCAAGCTTAGGTTCTTGAGCATCGTCTGCACGGGGCTAGGTGTCGCTTTTCTCTTGTGCACTGCTCGGTTCGCAAACTCGAGTTTCCGAGCAGATGCACAACTGGGCCGGGAGTTAGGCGAGCGCTCTACCGGTTTTCTTAAACTTCCTAGCTACTGCTCGCTTTTCTCTTAGTTTCAGCTTCGTTTGTCTTTTTGTCTTTTTTTTTTGCAGTGAATAAAGGTAAGTACTTTATTACATTACTCAAAAGTTTCAGTACAAGGCCCTTTCGATTCTGACCAATGATGCTACTTAGAGCAAGCGCTCTTCTTGACTCCTCAACTTCTAACTTGAGGCGCCGACTTACTTCTGAGCCTTGATTCCTTCCCGGCTTCACTGAGGCGCTCGATCTCCTCCTTGTTCGCTTGGCTTGCGCCAGCCTTCTCGCCGGATGGCCTCGACCTCCTCGGCCTTGGCGCTTGCCTGATCGCTCGAGCCTCGCCTGGCCGACTCATTGCTCGGCCGTCCTTGAGCTGCTCGTCCAGCTCCTTGACCCTTTCTCTCATGGTGATCGCTTCACCGTCATCCCACATCTCTCTTGATCTCTTCCTGTGAAGCCCATGTGGTCGAGATCTTTGCTCGAGACCCGCGGAAGTCCGTTCTTCCTTGGCGAGCCGGGCCTTAAGCCTCTTGGCTTCCGCCATGAGCTGGTCCCGCCGTTGGAAAGCGTTAGCAAGCTGCTCTTGAGCCACTTCGAGCGTCGGCTTCTCTCCGCGGTGCTCGCCTTAATGGCTTCTGCTGGCAAGCTCCTCGGCCTCTCCTAGGAGAGACTCGCAGAACGCCTCTCTTGACCAATTGGGCTTTGAGCTTTTACCTTCGCCTTGGTAATTGGCTTCGACTTTGGGGTGGTGCAGAGGGCCCCGCCGGACTCCTCGTCTGAGGTGCTCCGGAGCGACGCCAAGACGGCGCCCGCCGATGGTGACGCCCTCGAGCTCCTCCATGGTGTCCTCAAGACCGAGAGGAAGAACAAGTTAACTACTTTATGATGACATAGCTAAGCCGAGCAAGATTTGGTCTTGGTGCTTACCTTCCCAAGTCGTTGCTTGGTCGTGGCGCAGCGGTCCTCGAGGCTATGCGCCACGAAGCCCCGCCGTGTGGGATGAGGTGGGCGCGTTCTTGCCGCCGCCGCTTTGTTCGCCCTTCTTCTTGCGGAGCGCATCTCTCCGGTGCAGAGCGACGGCGGCACTTTCGCTCGCGCCCTTCTCCTCTTCCTTTTCTTCCGCCAAACATATTCGGCGAGGTCGGAGCTACTCCGCCGGTGGCGCCGTTGTTTCACGGGCAGGGCGACTTGCGCGACCGCCGGGGCTTCTTCATGTTCTCGGCGGTGGGGTTTCGCCTCACGGAGAATCCGTCGCCTCAGGTGAGCTGCCTCGCGACGAAGTGCTGGCGGCAGATCGGCCGCTCGGTCTCCTGCTTCGGCAGCTTTCCGAGCCATCGCTTTGGCATCGAAGTCCGTGGCGCCGCTTGCCACTCGCTTGCCTCGGCCGCCCCACGCGCTTTTGAGCGATCGACCAAGACGCTTAGCCTCATCGCTCGCGGAAGCGCCCGTGCGGTGCTCGGCGGCGGCGACCGCCGAGGCCTCGACATCATCCGTGGCGATCTCTCCTTGGGCAAACCGATGAAAAAAAAAAAAGATCGTCGTTAAGTCTAACGCGTCAATAGGTTGGAAGGTGTAAAGATCGATTCCTACATACCGCCAGGAAGGCTTGGTCCCGATCTTCTTCGCCGAACCTTCCGCTTCTTCCTCGGGGGCTCCTTGGCGGCTTCTCCGCTTTGGCCCTTGGGTGTTCAGGAGACGAGCCTCGGCCCCCCGCGAGCTGAAGGCGTTCCTCGCAATGCAAGCGCAAGTTTTTCCTTGCGCGACTTCTTCTTCGAGCCTCCTCTCGCTTTCGGCGACCTGCTGGCCAACCATGCGGCCAGGTGAGCTATGTAACGCCCGAGCCAGAGGGCTATGGTCTTACCTCTTCGCCGCTCGCTTCTATGAGGAGTGAGGGCTTGGTTTCTTCCGCTAGGTGACCACATACCGCTTGGTCTGCTTTCGACGCCTGGTCGCCTAGCTTGGTCTCTTCGACGGTGGCGGCCGCAGTGTCACAAGGGCGAGCTCACAGAGGCTCGGCCGCCACCTTGGGCTTTGTAGGCGCTGGCCTTGCCCTTCGCTTTCTCCTTCTCGCACCGGAGAGTTCTCAACGATCCTCCAAGGATCGGGCTTGGTCCTCCCAGCTTTGAGAAGCTGACGTTAGCATTTAAACAACGCTGCAAGTCTAGCAACATAGGCCGAGGGTAAGTACTTTACCTCGCTCAGGCGGACAAGCACGCTATGCTGAGTGTACGCCACCGCCGGTGACCTCCCGTCCTTCTTCGCCGCCTTGACATGGCGTCGACCCTTCGGTCACCCATGCGCCGGTTGGCTTCTCGCCCGAATGTATGGGATTGTTAGTTCTGCTCTCGAGGAAAGAATGTATTTAGGGGTTGAGTCTTAAAGGCACTTACCCGTGCTCTCCCTTGTGATGTCTTCCCATCCTCTATCTTGTAGAAGGATAGGACCTTCTAAGCGGCAGCATGCACTGCTCACGGAAGTCCCGAATAATCTCGCCGCCTGAGCCCAAGGCTCACGAGGGAGGCGATCTTCCTTGTCATGTACCAATCTCTCGGCGGTCATCTCCGGCGAGGCATTGGCGCCCCTTTGCTTGGCGCCTTCCCTGTGAAGACGAGTTTGTTGTCGCCGCCTCCGCTTGTCAGAGAACCACCTCACCCACCACGCGCCCATTGAGTCGAAAGCAGAGGTGGGCGAGGGTACTGCGTCATCGGCGGGGTGGCTTGAGCTTGAGGTAGTAGCACCTCAGCCCAAGCGGCGGAGCCGCCTCCTCGTTCTGTGTAGTAATGGAGGAACAACCCCACCTGGATCGATGCCTCAGATAGCCCTCGCACGGTGTGCGAAGACGGCCATCTGGAGGATGGAGTTCGATTGAGGTTCGCCACCTCCAACTCGGCCGATGTTCAAGAAGGCTCGACGAAGTCGCCTCAGAGACCTCAACCCGAACAAAGGCAAACTGCTCAAGTCGATTTAACTCTCCTCGAGCTGCCCGAGTATCCTCCTCCTCCCGCCTCTAGCTAATGGTGTCGATGTGGCCCTCCTCCTCCCAGATCCTAAGGTCCTCCTCGGTCAAGCTAGTGCCCGTGAATTTGGCTATAGCGATTCCTCAAATACCGACGAAAGCAGGTCGGTGATGGAGTTTGGATACTTGATGTCGAGCGTGGTTGGAGCTAGGGCTTAGAGAGGAAAGGCGCGAGAGCAGAGTGGTGGTCAGGGCGGCTTGGGTACTTTTTATTGTCCCGTATAAGTCGCTTCCGCGAACGGTTTTGTCCTGTAATCGGCTAGTTTTTACTACAACGGCTAGGTAAAACGGTCTTTGTTTCACTGCCAATGGCAACAGGTGAAGTTACCATTGAGTTCCGCTAACGGCTATTTTTTCCAAAGGTTCAGACCGAAGGTGAGTGCTCGCCGGACAAATGTCGTCTTCGCTCGACGCAACGGAGTTGTTCTAAGACGATCGGTTTATTCGGTCCCCTAACAAGTCTTGTTCGGTTGAACCGTGAACTGCTCGGTCGCTTGTTACATGCCTTTATAGCAGGGAAAAATACCTCTTCAGGACTTTGAGTCTCAAGGATGACCCCACTCTAGTGAGTTCTTCCACTTGAGTCTCTTGGGCTAGCCGCGAGGGATTAGATCACGCCCATAGCCATGGCCCACTCCCCGACGGCCTAATCGAACGACCTTACCAGGCCCCGCTCCTTGGGAGGTTCTATCGTGCCCATGTGCATCCCGCCGAACAGCCTTCATGGTCGGCACGGTGCGTAATGGCTTAGGATTCTGCTTGAGTCCGACTAATGTAGTTCTCGCACGATCACGTGAAGACCCTGGACGTTGGTTTCCCGGATTGGATTAGGAGTCGTGATCCCCAAGATTAGGAGGTTACCTTATCTACCGTAGGTCATATTTGGCATCTATGAGTTCGCTATTTATCTCGTAGTTAGTCCGCCCGATATTCCCAGAGGGTCGGTTTGCTCGCACTATATAAACCGAGTTCTTCTCGGGCGTGTAGGGACGACTTAGATCAAGATCTAGCTTTAGCATCCGTTAGACACTTGATCATAGCGCTTTGCTTACACCATAATCTCGCCGAGACTTGTTCGCCTCTGGCGGGCCATCTCTTGTATTCATCTCTCGATATATAAGAAAGGCCGGACGTAGGGCTATTATCTCCCGAGAGGCCCGAACTGGATAAAACCCCCGCTCCTGTTCGTTGTCGTTCGTGGTTGTTCTGGCGTGTCTCCTATCTCACTTCTAAACAACCTTGGTTGACTTGGGTCGATATCCCAACCGTCGACAAAGATGCTTATTAGATTGCCTAATTGTTAATCATGTTATACTTATACATGCTCGCGTGGCGTGTTCTCCGCTCAACCATCATGGATCACACCCCGGGTCGATTTTTAGTCTGCTAGCCAACTCGATCAAGCTCGGTTCGATTTGAGCGCCGGGCACAACAAGGAGCGACTTCAGATTTACCTGTGTTCGGACCCCTCGCGGTAATAGTCCTACTCCGCCGAGCCTTAGCTCTTTTCTCGATTGTGGTTGAATGGGAATGTGTTTACAGGTGCTTGTGAACTGCGTGTGTTCGAACCTTTCGCCTCCTCCTCTCTCTCTTCTCCTTTTATACAAGCTTTGAACCAAGCGAGAGAGCCGAGGGGTAGGCAAGACAAGATTTCAAGATAATCGACAAGACACGACGAAGAGACGAAAAACGTGCACCACGCCACGCGCAGCTCGCCTCGCAGAAGCCATATGGCCACCCACCAAGACAAATACACCTGAGGTTATGGGTGGGGCCACTGCTTCCTCCCGACGCGGGCGGCCTTCTCAAGCAAACCTTCTCTCACGGCCAATTCTTCCGATCCACAATGGATGTAATTCCGACCAAGCAGGGTCATCAGAAGGCGGTAATCATTTCTTCAATTGCCTATCCGCAAGGATGTCGTGATTAAATGCGCTTCGTCCTTCAGCAGCAGGGGAGCCTTCGTCCCAAGACTCTTTCGCAACGTTCTCGCCACGCTGGCCCCACCGACGTGTGGGACCCTCGCCTGTCTTCAGAGGGGGCTCGCGACGCACCCGCCCGGCGCGCGGGGCCCCGCCTCGCCTTCGAGAGGGGCTCGCCCGCGACTCCGCCTCGTGGGGCCTCGCCTGGTCTTCAGAGGGGCTCGCCCACGCCCTGTAGCGCTGGGCCCTCGCCTGGTCTTCGAGAGGGCTCACCACGCCATGGGCCTGATCGTCACCGACGCGCTGGGCCCTCACTGTCTTCAAAGGGGGCTCGCCCGTGCACGCTGGGCTCGATCGCCACTCGACGCGTGGGGCCTCTTGGCCTCGAGAGGGCTCGCCGCCACTGGGCTCGACGCTCACTCGACGCGTGGGGCCCTCTTGGCCTCTGAGGCTCCGCCACGCTATTGGGGCTGACGCTCACCGACGCGTGGGGCCTTTGAGCGCCGAGGGGCTCGACCACGCTACTGGGGCCTTGCTCGCTCGCCCGACGCGGGGCCGCTTTGTCTTCTCAGACTTTTGTACCCCGTATTTATTACACCGACAAGAGCCTCGGGTCCACCATGATACGCGAACCGTCACAGACACACTTTTCTCGCTTTTCAGCGGCGGGAGACGAATCATGGGGCCCACCACCGCGCGGCCGTGCGCTGATTCTCCATCCGCACACGATCTTCCTTGGGGAACTACGCCGCTTCTTTGCGGAAACCAAAACGCACGGGCAATAATGGCGCTGCGCGCGCGGGCGAATTCAAACCGTCGTGTTTCACGCCCCACGCCTATAATATTTCTCTCAACAAGGGTCAATCCTTCCGCACGCTAAGTCTTCACAACCGCCAATTGCCTCTTCGCGCCACCACGTAGCCTTCTTTCTCTTCGCCAACTTCTCCACCGCTTCCAATGGCGCCCAAACGCAGCAAGGATCGCCGTGAAGCGCGCTGCCGCCTCGGGCAAGTTTTCCCACCTCCGCCACGACGAAGATGCAAAGAGGCGGCTTCAAGTGTTCGTGCCGCCAACCGCCGCCTTCGTTCCGCCCGACCATGGCGCCGAGCCCGCGACGGGAGATTATCACCTTCGTCTGGCAGGCGCCAAGCGGGCTCATCCCGCCGATTTCAATTTTTCTTGGGGTGCTCGCCTTTCACGAGATCCAGGCGGTGCACCTTCCCCAACTCCATCATTGCGCCGACCATCTTCGCCCACCTCTGCGAGATGTTCGTGGGGACGATGATGCCTTCCCACTCGGGCGCCGGCTCTTCGTCTTTGCACGCGAGGTCGCGCCCGAAGCGGCCATCGGGAGTTGTTACTTCACGCCCGCTGTCGCCGCTTTCATCCTCGCCGCGACCAAGTCCAACCGAAGGATCGGCACCGACAATGGTCAGACGTGGAGGACTCCGGTAGCCGCGACGATCTTTCTCTCCCGAGGTCTCCGCGGAGCCCACCGCTAATCGGGATCGCGCCGACGACCAAAGCAGAAGCTGGATTTGATGTCAAGGCATGCATCGTCGATTCGCCGCCAGCGGCTCACCGAATCCTCGTCACAAGCGGATTTTTTGCGGCGCCGACTCGCTTCGCTCCAAGATGAGGACTCGCCCACTGGATGTACTATGGCGACAACGATGGAGTCCGCGCCGCCCACGGCGGTGAGTGCTCTTTAGACTTTTGGGTCTCTTGTCTTTCTTGGAATCTTTTCGCCAACCTTACGGCTTCCTTTCTTGCTCGCCAAGCAGGAACGTGGCGGGACGACGTAGCCCGGATCGGGTCAAGGGACTATCGCCCCGCCAACCAGCGACACTCTCACGTCACAGCATCCTCCCTCTCGCGATCGATCCACGGAGCGCAACCAACACTTTGCGGCGCTGCCCCCATGGAGGTTCTAGTCCTCGGTCCAAGTGGCACGGGGCCACTACAGATCCGCGATCCGCCATCGGCGATCGCCTCAAGCTTCCGCGTCGCCGCCACCTCCGCTGGCGGTCAGCTGACCGACCGCTGCTCGGAAGCGCCGCCTCATCCTTGCTGTGGACGACGACGAAGAGGAGGAGAGACGAGCCCAAAGAGGGCTCGCCTCCAATCTCGAAGCTCACGCCACCACGGCCCCTCTGGCTGGGTTCGCTGCTGGCGCCGCCGCCTCGCCACGGGCGAGCGGCGGCGACTTTTCAGAATCAAGCCACTGCACTAGCTTTCTTCCGCTCTTCTACGCCGACGGCTGCCTCTCATCGCCACAGGTGCTTCCTCAGACTGCACCACTTTCAAGCAAATACCGCTTCGACGGCGGTGATCATGATCAAGGCCACCACCGCCTCCAATCAAGCGACTTGGCGCCCCCTTCAGCTTTGGCACGCGCTCAGTTGGCTTTCCCCGACTTACGCGACATTTTGCATTAGGTTAGTATGCTACACGCTTTTTGCATACCGAACCCCTGCTTTGTCCTTCTTGAACAGTATGACGCCTGGGAATCGAGCTCATTCACATGATTTGCTGCCTCTTTTCGCCGCCTTTCGACGGGGTCGCTCACAAGCGGCGGAGAGTTCGCCGCGCCACCTACCGAGAACCTTCGCCATCAAGCTCTCGGGCGCGCCGCTTATCTCGCCGGACTGCCGACGAGGGCGCCTTCGAGGCGCCACCCTTCTCCGCACTGGGCAACGCGAGGAAGCCTTGCTTTATGAGCGATCCGGGCGAAGGCGGGCGGCGTCTTGGCCAAGAAACCGCCACACGAGGCGATGATCGCGAGGTCAGCGCAAAGATAAGCCGCCGCTTTCGCCGCTAAGCAAATCAAGACTCCGCTGAACACTTCGAAGGCCCAACCTCCGCTGACATGCCGCAGACCGCTTACCACGAGCTTCGGACGCTTCGCATCCATCAAGGCATTTTGTATTCTCGCTGAGGAGACGGCGGCGTAAAGAAGACGCTGCCGCCGCTGGACGAGCCGCCGCTTCGCGCGATCTTCCGGTGGCGATACGGACGCTGGGCGATCAAGACGGCCGCCAAGGCGCTTTGAAGCAAATATGTTCATCTTGGGCAATTGTCTTGTTTCTCGACGCCGCTTGATCTCGACGCCGCCATCGGGAGCCTTTCGCGCACCTGGACCGGATTGAGCAGCGCTGGAGTTGACACCGACGCCGCC